>CM033472.1:235888390-236294133 GCA_019447015.1 Hymenochirus boettgeri
TAATTGCTGTTAGAAACTTCAACTCCCAGCAACCAAAGCATGCTGGCAGTTGTAGTTTCCAAATGTCTGGAGTGCCAAGGAATTGGTACTGGATTTTGCTATTACTGTATGGGATTAATGTATGGGAATTCTGTTGTCCATTTAAAGGGCAACTTAAGCCACAAAACAATACTGAATCAGAAGACAGTAGTGGTCATCATTTCTACCCTCGGCTTATACTCGGATCGACTTATACTCGAGTATATACGGTTATATCAATTAAAAGTTATGTTTTAATTTTCCCTGATATCCGAACCCTCAATTTTTCACTGTTACTGAATGCACTACTTTGGGGGGATACTTACCTTCTCTTCTGTTCTTTTATAATTATATAATACACAAGTCTCTGTATTTTCAATGGAGAGATGCAGTGGCGAGAATCCTTATTAGAATCACTCAGTGATGTCACTGAGTGATTAGTTCAATTATTAGTGCCACTGCAGCTCTCCATTCCTAATATAAGTGTAGGTAAAGCCGAATGGTTCATTTTATTTTAGATGAAAACGAAATTCCATTTTCCACGAGATATACTCTTTAAATAAAACCAATTGCTACTACCCCAACCTATCTTATATTATACCCGGTCATGTTACTAACATGTTGCCATATAACCTAATTACAACTTTCCATTAATACAAGCTTCTATTTATCACAAACCTCTAATCTTAACATGTCATCTTTGTACTATAATTCAGGTAAAGGATTTGCATCCCATTCTGTTTAGTTACAGGATTATATTGGGGTTTACTTAAAGGCTTGTACACATGTCCGATGCCACAGACGAGGCCCGGCGTCCGAGCGTGTGCATGACAAACGGCATGTGTGTATGCATCTGTAAGCCGTTCATCAATCCGCCATAGGGGTATCAACAAACGATGCTCGACTGAATGCATACACATGCGAGACTATCAGCTGAAATGCCCATTTAGTGGCAGGCCTGCTCCGTGGCATCAGACATATGTACGGAAATTAACACTGAACTTTCCATTTGATATTACACATGAGGTTTTGGTAGAAACCACAACAGACCAAGTCACTTTCCACAGTCTGCACTGCTGGTAAAACTTATATAGTGGATATGCACCCCCAACTGTAAATTATAAGGATATTAGAAGTCACAGAGGAGTTCCGTGACCATATAAAAGTACGAGTACCTTTTATATAGGGCACGGAACTCCAAGGTGACTTCTAACATCCCTTTAATTTACAGTTCACGGTGCATTATTTATTATAACCTACTCCTTTGTGGCTTCTGGTTTCCCTCTCCTCCTGGAACTTTAAGATTATAAGGCTATAATCTTACAGTTCCTCCTATGGAAATCCACTACAGGGGTAGGTTATATACAAATCACTGTCATAGAAGCAAAACTAATATTCATCAAACTATTTTTTGTAACATATAAAATGTTTCTTATTATGGGAAAACCTGTATTTGCTGGTGCTAAATGTTGGCCAGGAGATGGCGCACATGTTCCATTACAAGTAACATCACTTCTTTTCCTTTTTTTTTTTTTTTTTACTGTCATTTGTAAAGGGCCGGATTGATCTGCTCTATTCGATATCCCCCTTATCAATCTCTCTGAAACCTGACCTTAGGACATCTCTGTGCTGGGAGCACTGGCCCATTTAGGGGGGTTGCCTACCTGGCTCGACCTGTATTGGGGGGGAATCCGCTATTGCCTGGCTAAGGAGGCAATGACAATTTCACTCACCGCTTTAAATATTAGTTCACATCTATGGAGATCAAAGTTCTCCTATACATGGAGGCAAGTCCTCAATGAAAATAGTAATAGGAATAGAAAAATCTATAAAGGGGGGCACAGTGTGAAAAGCTGGTGCACTTTGCTTTCCTCTGCCACTTGTGCTAAAGTAGATCCAGCTATTTACAGTGCATTGCAACTAAATACACATCCCAAGCCACAGTTAATATTCCAATTTGGAAAGGTGTAACCTGGCGTAATGTGAGCAGGAGACGGGAAACCTAAATCTGCCTATGCTACTTCTAATTAACGAGCAGGACGATGAACAAGATATGCTAGTGAATATGAAATGCCTCAAGCACCTCAGTGCAGCCTAGTAGTGTGTTTAAACGGCAAGAGAGCTGCAGGTTGTTCATTAGGGACACGGATAGGAAAAAAATGCCAGGGCTGATGCAATAAAAGGTGCAAAAGATTGCCCTTGCTATTAGTCTGCAGCAACCAATCAGATGCCATTTCACTGCAGTAGCCCAGTAAAAAGCTAATATCTGATTGGTTGCTGCAAACTAATAGCACAGGCACCTCTTCCTGCATCAGCCCATAAGGCTTCATTCACACTATGCTGCATCTTAGTGCAATTTCATCGCACCAAAACACAAGTGCAATGTAAGTGAACGGTGCAAAAAGTGCAGCAGTTTGGTGGGTTAACTATAATCTAATAAATATATATATATATATATATATATATATATATATATATATATATATATATATATACAATTTGTATAATCACAGCATTTCACCAATCAGTCCAATAGTCCGGTGCTATGCCTAAGGGAATATAGCTGTATTGTTCCCTGAATCACATATAAATTGTAGAGGCAGCACTCAGAAAACTAGAATTCAATTGCTATAATTTTATTAAATATACATCATCAAACTTTCCGGGAGCCATGCGCTCCCTTCTTCAGGCTCAGAAAAACAGGTATAACATATGCAATGACACCAACCATTTTTAAATACACCAACAAGAAGTGACATATTTCAAATTGACCAATCATTACACAGATACTATAATATACCTTTAACCCTTCACATTATCTACAGATCACATGACTTAAACCAAACCCACATGTAGTCCCTAGTATGCATAATCACATATAAATTTACATTCCAATATGCTTTATAGTTAAAGGTAAAGACCACTCAATAAATCTATTTGGAATATATATATATAATAAATAATCTAAAAAATTCCTGGGGACACTGTTGTATTAAAAAAAAAAAAGTGGTGTGCACACCTCCGCAAGTCCTGGATAGGCCCACTTTTAAAAATACACCCACATTTAAGGGCAAGTTCTTTACAGCACTAAGGGTATTTTAACAACTTATCAGAATAGTTTAACAGCAACAGTGCTACGGGTCTACTGCGTTCAGTGAATAACCAAGGCTCATGGCAATTTCTACAACTGCCTGCTACCTTTGTTTCCGGTTCCATTAATTAATTAATAGATTAACTGAAGAACAGGAGGTAAGGCATAGCTCCTTTACCTCCCATTGGTGCAGCAAAGGTAAAGTTCACTTTCTGTGTGAACTATTCCTTTAAATAGTCAAACTACAATGAAATTAAAGGTTATGTCCACCCCTTCTACAAAAATGTAATAGATTATGGACATCCCCAAAACCCATTACGTTGAACTTTTCAATAATGCTCCCAGGCTGAGGAATTAAACCAGGGGCGTAACTGCAGGGGTAGGCCACCCCTCAACCCCACGAGATTGGAGGCCCTCCCCATCGTGCTATTTAAAAACAGCTGATCGCGAAGGTTTATTATGGGCGCTCTTACCTTTCTGGCCCCCTCGCAGTTGGTGGTAGTTACGCCAATAAAATAAACTTACATCTCCAAGATCCACCTCCATTTGCTCTGCTTCTTGTGCTGATGTAATATGCCCTTTCCATTCACCAGCAGCAGCAGTGGGGGCTCATTCGGTAATGGCCGTCAGCCAATGGACGTCATTGTGACTGACGGCCTTACCAGGAAGTAGAAGAGAGCAGTGGAGGTGGATTGTGGAGTTATAAGTTTAATTCCTTAGCCTGGAAGCATTATTTAAAAAGTACGACACAACTGATGTTTTGGGGTGTGTCCATAACAAAAAAAAACTGTAGAAGAGCTGGAAATACTGTACCCTTTAAATGTTTGTCAAACTATTCGTTGTAACACATAAACCGTTTATTTTTTTAAAGTTTTTAGCTAATGCTACACAATGACCAGGAGGTGGCGCACATTTCATTACAAATATCCTCACTACGTAGAAGGTGCCTACACACATTAGATTATTACTGTTGGAAATGATAGTTCTTGAACCTCATTATCTAAATAGTGGCGTGTTTGTATAGACAAGCTGCTCAGCTCAACAGTTATTTTCTCTGTAAGACATTATTTTGAGGTGGATTTTTAAAGGGGAACCGTGGTGGAATAATAATGAAGGTTATTATTATTACATGCACTGAGATGAAGCATCTGAAACTCGATATTCCTTGATCAGTCAGGCAGCTACTCTATTACTATTTCTAGTAGCTGCAAGTTGTGTGTTTGGGGGCTGCCATCTTAGACAGTGGCACTTTTATTGCCCATACCTAACCTCATGTAAAATGTTAATGTGCAGTTTTTGCTGACCTTGCACATTATCATTCCACCAGCATATCCACCAGAGCTATTTCACTACACTGTAAAAATTTCCCTGAGGCAAAGAGGTAGGATTAGTTTTCCCTACCTCCTAATTTTTTTTATTTGCACCAGCATATCTACGGTAGTTTTCATCTGCCATCAAATCTCATACCTGTTTCCCTTTTCTTTATATAAAAATTAATCAATGACATCAGAAATCACCATCCATGAGGAAGTAAGTAGAAAAGAACATAGGGTCTAATTAGTTATATTTCCAAATTTGCTTTGAAAAGTTGTCTACATTGCCCTTACCTAGAATGCTCATAGTCAAGAAAGGACAATGTCCAAGTGTAAAGCTTTACTACATTTCTACAGAAAGCAGCGACAAAATAAAGAGGTCATTAGCCAGTAAAACATAAGTTCTTGATGGGCAAAATCTGTTCAGACATCACCATATCAAAAGCAAACCCAATTAACACTTCAGGGTATATAATATAGGTGCAGCATTGCAAAATAGCCAACTTTTAAAAAGCAATATTTGGAATTGTAAAAAGTAGGAATAGATATTTTAAGTCATGGTTGATCATTTTTGGTGTCATCAAAAAAGTACACGGTTAAAAAAATAAAACATTTTTCAAGATCCCATACAAGACTTATTTTATAGAATAACAATAAAATTAATAATTTACCATACTATTTACCCACTTTTCCTTCCATGCTCTGGCAATGCAGTATTTAGTGTGAGGTAAGGAGCGCGGACGGTAACGCCTCTATTTAAAAGGCATTCGTTGTAGTGCAAGAAACAACGCTAAGGGCTATTACATCGGGTGCCTGTGCAGCCCTGGGGAGGCCTGCAGTGTGCAGGACAGAATTCTCCCGGAGAAGAGACAGGAGGCAGAGTCCTATATGGACCCTGCTATCCTCCAGGTGGTCAGTTTTTCAGACTTTGGGGGGGAATCCAGGAGAACCATTCGGAGCTGGGATGTAAGGTAAGGATTTTATTACACTACAGAGTGGGGCCAGTTGTGGGGGGGATTATAGTTTAGGGGGTGGAATTGCCCTTTAATGTTAAAGACCACCATATTTTGATTTAAAGACGCAGCTAGCAACTAACATCAAGTTGTTTATACAGTGTACATACCCATTAAGATTTTTTAAACAAATCTTTAACATAGTATTTAGATTTTATTACTGACATTACCTATAAAGTTTTTTTTACTTACTATGTTGCTTATTAAAATGTCTGATGTTTGTGTTTCCTTAAGGAATAAAGGGTTGAAATTAGTTTTCAATAGAAAGGTCAGTTTCTAAGGTAGATGAACATGTAGTTATAGAGGATCTGGGTAATTGAAATTGGTGTTTGCAATTTCTTATGGAGAAAAATAATTTCATGTAAGGGGGACTATTTGCACTTTAAAAACAATATAATTATGGTGTATTACAGAGTTACTGTGACAAATTAGCATGTGTTTTTCTACTTACTTGCAGGGGCGTAGTTAGAAATCCTTGGGCCCCATAACAAAATTTTGGATGGGGCCCCCAAAACCCCTTTTTTTTACTAGCTTACATTGCCATTTATGGTGTCTCCACCTACTACTTGCACGAGACTGAGACCCACCAGGAAACTCACACTCTCAGACACACAGGCACGTCCGCACTCTTTCTCCCACACACACACACTCTCTTACAGATATAGAGGCATGTCAACAGGACTAAATATGATTCAGTGTGCATACACTCTTAGGTCTGTTCAGTCACGCAGACAGACACACTCAGTCACACAGACAGACACACTCAGTCACACAGACACGCACTCAGTCAGACAGATAGACACGCACTCAGTCAGACAGATAGACACGCACTCAGTCACACAGATAGACACGCACTCAGTCACACAGATAGACACGCACTCAGTCACACAGATAGACACGCACTCAGTCACACAGATAGACACGCACTCAGTCACACAGATAGACACGCACTCAGTCACACAGATAGACATGCATTCAGTCACACAGATAGACACACTCAGTCACACAGATAGACACACTCAGTCACACAGATAGACACACACTCAGTCACACAGACAGACAAACAGTCACACAGACACTGATAGTTTTACATCCTGTCCTCCTGATACCTGCTGATGCCCAATTTCAATGTTTTACCCCCTTTAGATATAGATATAACTATGGTTACTTAAAGGGCATGTCCACCCCTTTTTTACACTTTTTGCTGTAGTGTAGGGCTCCCTCCCTTTCAAGGAAAACTCCCCCGATCATTACTTACTTTGCCTCTCTCCTCCGACGTTCAGTCCCGGCCCTCTGCTTGCATGAAACTGCAAGCAGGGGGCGAACCGGCAGCCGCGTCTGTGATTGGCTGAGAGGCAGACAATCATGAATTTGGCTTCTGGCTGTTCTGAACGTCTGGGGAATCAGGCAATGTAAGTAATGATTGGGGTAGTTTTCCTTCAAACAACTATAGCGTTTGGGGGCCCTACACTACAGAAAAGGATTTACACTAGGGGGAGCGAGAGAAAAACGAGAGGGAGGGCTGCAGTGCGCATTGCAAAATTCTTCCAGGGGAGAGACAGAACTACACAGACTCTGCCAGGCTCCTGGTGTTCACTTTTTTGGAATTTGGAGGGACATTAAAGGAGAACCATTTGGAGCTGGGATGTAAGGTAATCTGCACTACACAGTGGGGCCAGTAGTAGGTTAAATGATAGTTTGGGGGGTGGACATGCCCTTTAAGGAAGAAAGCTAGTGTTAATTTGTGATTATTTAACTGCAGTTTTATTATTTATAATACCCCATAATTAAAAAATGTTCTGATTAATTATTTTTTTCTGAACATCTTTTTATTCCTAAGGAAGTTCAAACAAAAGACCCTCTAGAAATTCCAGAAGATAAAGTAAGTAGAAAAGTTTTTACCAATAATAGCAATAGCAAAGATACATAAATACTTGGATTTGTACCCATACTAGAAAGCAATGTTACTGAAGCTAGGTGCACAGATTATCGATAATTGGCTTGTTCGTACCAACATGATTGGTCCTTTTTCGGTAATATGTGTATGTGCGAAAATACAGTTTCTGATCCACGTGAACGTTTAGTGCCGGCATTGGAAATGGTTGTTATGGCTGTAAAATTTCCTGTAAGATTCTGTCTGTCCAAAAGCCTAAATATTATAGGTTATTTTAAATTGTAGTTCTGAAATGTCGTCATCTGAAAACCCAATGGTGAATCTTTTTCTTTGTACAAAACTCCAGACACACAACCTTCCAGAACATGATGAAGTATGGTAAGTAGAAAGGATTTTACTGAATCTAGAACCTGAAACTGTCCTGGAATATTCCTTCCCCACTACCGAGATCTGAGATTAATTTTGTGCAGTACATTTAGAAGGGTAATCCATGTTTAAATATGATAGAATAAATAAGAAAGGGGTATGTATTTATCCTATATACTAAAAGAGACCTGTAAATATTATGGATGACAGACGCAAAAGCTCAAGCGTTGTGTCATCAATCTCTTCCCACTGTCCATGCGCCATTGGGAGGAGGTAGGATGACCTCCTCCCAATGAAGCACTCTCTCATGGGGGGGGGGTGGGGAGGGGGGGGGAGGAGAGAGACACCAAGGGGGTGGGGGGTCCATATGCAGATTATGGATTTTAATAATCCTGACATTGATTGTAGTAGGGGAACTGCTAACACCTCAAAATGTATAGTTACTTAATTTTCTACACAAGCATTTTCTGTCATAAATAATAGAAGTTCCTACTAGAAAACATGCTTTGTTGAATCTGGTAAAATCTAATAACCCTAAACTCATTAGGGAGATGAAAATAGTGGGAAACGTAGGGAATAGTTATCATGATATATTGTTATTTAATATAGATTGCAAATAAACAAAAGTGCACTGGGTTAATAAAGGTATTGACAAGCTTCGAGTTGGAGTCTTGTAAGGAAAAAGTGGCATCACTTGTTCTCTGAGCATGGGAACATGCTGATAGTAGTGATAGGAGTGCTTGCTGGAAGGGATGCCCTTGACGAGGAATAATGTCAGGAAACAGAAAACGACAGTTCAGCAGCTAGACACAAGAAACAATGGATATGAAATGTGGCACAGTAACAGGAGACCAGGAACAGCAATGAAGTATGGCACAGCAACAGGAGAAAGGAACAGCAATGAAGTATGGCATAACAATAGGAGACCAGGAGCAGCAAAGAAGTATGGCACAGCAACAGGAGAAAGGAAGAGCATTGAAGTATGGCACAACAACAGGAGACCAGGAACAGCAATGAAGTATGGCACAGCAACAGGAAAAAGGAACAGCAATGAATTATGGCATAACAATAGGAGACCAGGGGAAGCAATAAAGGATGGCACAGCAACAGGAGACAGGAATAGCAATGAGGTATGAAAAAAGCAACAGGAGACCAGGAGCAGCAAAGAAGTATGGCACAGCAACAGGAGAAAGGAACAGCATTGAAGTATGGCACAACAATAGGAGACCAGAGAAAGCAATGAAGTATGGCACAGTGGGTTCAGTGACAGATGATGTGTAGCAGCTCCTACAAATCACAGCATATTGAAAGGCTTATATCTCTGGAACTATGAAGAATTTAAGAAACTAAAGGTACCCTGGTGGTTGGGATGACTTATAGGATACATTAGAAGGAATTTTAAAAAAACTATTTTCTCACTATAATTGCCCTTGAAGTGTAGAACAGCAACAGGAGACGGGAACAAGTGAAGCAGTAGCATAAAGCACCAAGCCAAAAGCAATTAATACAATCACCACTTATCCACAGAAGGTATCCGGTAATTATAGGGCCCTTCAGGGTGAGACACACAGACGTGTGCATGTTTATGCTTGATATCATGTAACCTCGTGACCCACACTTAATTGCTTTCTATTGGTCAGGAAAACGTCTGAAAACTTCTCCTGGTCGTCTCCCATTGGCTAAGAAGACTGACTGGGGAGGAGTCAAAAGACGTGACTCCTCCCCAGTCAGCCAATGTGACAGGTATTTAACTCTAGAAAAGTAAACAATATGCTAAATACGAGAAATCTCGTAAATTCGAAAATTTTCGAAAACAAATTTCCCGAAAATACGGGTAATCCTCGTAATTTCGAAAATTTTCGAAAATACGTATTTAGAAAAATAAGAGACATCCTCGTAATTTCGATAATTTTCGAAAATACATATTGACGAAAATACGAGAAATCTCGTAATTTCGCAAATTTTCAAAAATACGAGAAATCCGCGGTTCGGAAGGTGGAAAATCCGGAAAAATCTGCCGTTCGCGAACGGGATAAATCCGCGGCGGATCCGGGTTCGGATCCGCGAACCGGCCATCCCTAGTGGATACCCTTTCAGATTAGAAGAGAAGAAGTTAAATCTTCAAGTTAGGAAAGGTCTCTTTACAACGTCAACTGTAAAATGTGGAACATTCCAGCAGATGTGGTAATGGCAAGTTCATTGGAAAGTTTCAATAGGGGGGATAAATTTCTAAAATTTAAGAAAATGTTAAATTGCTGTTATTAAGGCATATATTTCAGGTTAATCCAGACATCTCCAATTGTTTGACGAACAGTAAACTCATTTGTGTCGGACGCGCAACAGCCGGAGAAGACATCCACATCAGTTCACAGCATAACATACCAAATGATCATCACACCTGACGATATATTTATCTTATTGAATAGCTGTGGCTTTAATTATAATATAGCGCACATTATCGCATATTATTAAAACCCTCAAGTAAACTTACTGTAGAGTTCCCATGTAATGAGTAATGGCGCATTGAGAAAACAAACAATTCTACTTTATTGGCGAGGTCCCAGCTATTGTACCAACTAATCTAGGATTATCTACTAGTTATATTACTTTCCAAACCTTGACTGGTATTGTCCTCCTCTATGCACGCCAAGTTCTCCACATGTAGGGGCCTTTATTCTGCAAGAAGAGACCAGAACAGATTAGCACTTGGATTATACTGCTATCAGTGATTATACTGATATCAGAGATTATACTGCTATCAGAGATTATACTGCTATACTGCTATCAGAGATTATACTGCTATTAGCAATTATACTGCTATCAGTGTTTATACTGCTACACTGCTATCAGTAATTATACTGCTACACTGCTATCAGTAATTATACTGCTACACTGATATCAGTAATTATACTGCTACACTGCTATCAGTGATTATACTGCTATCAGAGATTAAACTGCTATCAGTGATAATACTGCTATCAGTGATTATAATGCTATCAGAGATTAAACTGCTATCAGTGATTATACTGCTATCAGAGATTATACTGCTATCAGTGATTATACTGCTATCAGTGATTATACTGCTATCAGTGATTATACAATAAAGTTAAAGGTGATCCTCTGCACTCGTCCACACGTGGGTGCCTACTCCTCTAGATAATCCAACCCTTAATGGATATATATAGACTGGAAACAGCAAGAAAGCGAGGGTCGCACTCCAAAACAAAATTAAATTTATTATAGACCACACATATATCACAACGTTTCGGGGGGAAACTTGCCCCCTTCCTCACCTGAGTGATTATAATCAGTGATTATACAGCTATACTGCTATCAGTGATTATACAGCTATACTGCTATCAGTGATTATACTGCTACACTGCTATCAGTGATTATACTGCTACACTGCTATCAGTGATTATACTGCTACACTGCTATCAGTGATTATACTGCTACACTGCTATCAGTGATTATACTGCTATCGTGATTAAACTATCAGTGATTATACTGCTATCGGAGATTAAACTGCTATACTGCTAGAGATTATACTGCTATTAGTGAACCGCTATCAGTGATTATAATCCTATCAGTGATTATACTGCAATCAGTGAACCGCTGTCAGTGATTATAATCCTATCAGTGATTATACTTCTATCAGAGATTACACTGTTTTCAGAGATTACACCGTTATCAGAGATTATACTGCTATCATTGATTATACTGCTATCACTGATTATATTGCTATCAGTGATTATACAATCAGAGATTATACTGCTATCATTGATTATACTGCTATCACTGATTATACTGCTACCAGTAAATTGCTATCAGTGATTATACTGCTATCAGTAATTATACTGCTATCAAAGATTATACTGCTATCAGAGATTATACTGCTATCATTGATTAAACTGCTATCATTGATTATACTGCTATCAGTGATTATACTGCTATCAGTGATTATACTGCTATCAGAGATTATACTGCTATCAGAGATTATACTGCTATCATTGATTATACTGCTATCGGTGATTATACTGCTATCGGTGATTATACTGCTATCAGAGATTATACTGCTATTGGTGATTATACTGCTATCAGAGATTATACTGCTATCAGAGATTATACTGCTATTGGTGATTATACTGCTATCGGTGATTATACTGCTATCAGAGATTAAACTGCTATCAGAGATTATACTGCTATTGGTGATTATACTGCTATCAGAGATTATACTGCTATTGGTGATTATACTGGTATCAGAGGTTATATTGCTATCAGAGATTATATTGCTATCAGAGATTATAATACTATCATCAATTATACTGCTATCAGAGATTATATTGCTATCAGAGATTAAAATTCCCCCAAAAGCTGAAGGTAGCTACAAAGAAATATGGCTTCATAGAAAATGAATTTTTTGTTACAGGAACAGAGATTTCCCAATGATAAGGGGTTAGATAAATACTTTTTTCTGTTGGTATTAAAGTTGAGGCAAAATCCAAAAAACATCATTCCAAGTCCTTTACCCAACGGGTTAATATATTCTGTCTGGGAAAGGGTAGAGAAGTTGGATAAGTAGAAGAACAGAGACTGGATACAGAAATTAGACCCAGGGGGTAGACTTTAGGGATTGCAGTGATATTGGTACTCCTTCTGTACATTCTGTGAGATTTGGAATCTGCATTTCTGAAATCAGATGGAATACAAAGGCAAATTATTTACAGCTTTAGATTTTTTTTTTGATTTAGATAATCATGTGCAAGACCCTTTTCCATTACAGGTCATGTTAAATATTGCTTATGTCGCTCTGGAAAGGGTCAATTAAGTCAAAATATCAACGTGTGTACTTTGCCTTACATAGTAATGAAGGGAGGGATATGGTGGGGAGGGTAATGTCTTCAATGTAACCAAGATAAAACAGCAGAACACCAGCAGCAACACTATAGAAACATTACTTTTGACTAGGCAATCAAAAGAGAGAAAGGAAAGCAAAACAGTAATAATGGGTAGGGGGGATAGGAAAACCTATTATAGCTTTAAAGCAGTGTCAGAAATTGAATTATTATGTACTGGCCCTTGCACTATATTTCTAGTTGAACGAGAGGGTGAGAATATGCACATTAAAGGTAAACTAACATGACAGGGCGGGGCTGCTATGACTGATTGAGATACTTGGGAAAATCCTGCTTGTGACCATCCCACATACAATATAATTCACTCTGCCACTGACTTCTAATGTAAGGGGAGCAACACATGGCAATCTGCACCCCACTAGCAGCGCTAAATGGGAAATATTGGAGGACACATTCAAAGTTAAAAGGATATGTACACTGAAAAAATAACTTTGCCTCATCCTTATCTATAATTAAATACATGTAAATAGCAATAACTGAGGTGTGTGTCCCTCTCTTAACCGACCTTTTTTAAAACTGAGCATGCTCAGTAATCACTATCATCTAGCACTGAGCGATGGAATTTCCTGTCACCAATCCAATTACAGTTTGCACAGAAGATAAATTGAAACAATGTAATTCCTGGAAGTAGGGAGAGCTCAGTAAGAAGCCGGCACGATTAGAATTAATAATAATCCTTCAGATTGATAATCTAATTATTAATCCTTCAGAAAATTAGATATTCTAATTAATTAATCCTTCAGATTAGATATCTAAATAATCAATCCTTAAGATTAGGTATCTAGTTAATCAATTAATCCTTCAGATTAGATATCTAATTAATTAATCCTTCAGATTAGATATCTAATTAATTAATCCTTCAGATTAGATATCTAATTAATCAATTAATCCTTCAGATTAGATATCTAATTAATCAATTAATCCTTCAGATTAGATATCTAATTAATCAATTAAGCCTTCAGATTAGATATCTAATTAATCAATTAAGACTTCAGATTAGATATCTAATTAATCAATTAAGCCTTCAGATTAGATATCTAATTAATCAATTAAGCCTTCAGATTAGATATCTAAAGAAACGGAACAGATCAACATAAAATGTTAAAGTGAAAGTCATAGATAGAGATATACAGGGGGGATCCAGGTCACCTCATCATAAGACACTTTGTGATGTGTAACCTTGACCCTCCAGGTGTTTAAAAACTACAACCAAGGCATGCTGGGAGCTGTAGTTTCTATACACCTGGAGACGGGATTGTCAACAGTGTTGCCTTGAAAACTACAACTCCCAGCATTCCTCCATTACAGAGGGAAGCCAGGAAAGCCTGTCAATTGTAGTTTTCAAACATCAATGGGTTTGTATGTAAGAGGCACGGGTTGATTTTCCACTATATTGGCGCTGCCCCGTTAAATCACCAACACCGAACTCACTGCATTTCCACATTCATTTCATCTCCAGATAGTCACTCGTTTCCAGAATGGTAGCCCTGCAGTACAGGAACGAACCGCACAATGTCGCTGCGACACTCGTATCCAACCTTCTCCTTAAGCATGTGAAGGTTCTCCTTACGCAATTTCTGTGGGCGACGCGCAGGAGGATGACGTACTGACAGGCGGAAGTGGAGTCTAGTGTGTGTGTGTGTGTGTTCCTGTTCTGTTACTGTGAAGTGTGGGGATAACGGTGATCTATGTGAATTAACAGGCAGAAGCAAATGCTGAGCAGATTTTGGATACTGAGGAGACATCTCACCACCATGAGACTTCAGTCTGATGAATTTAAAGCTTTATTTACTGATGGATTAAAGACACTTGCAAGTGGGTTTATATGGTGGGGTTACTACCTGTTACTGAATAAAATAGACTGAGGCCAAACTGAAGTGCTCACCAATTGCAATTGCGTTGTCATGCACTGCAATTGTGCAAAAAATGTGGATCACATGCTTTCCGATTAATCCAATCCACGCAATGCATGCCAGCGCACTAGTGTGGTCACGTTGATTGGCCACTCAAGTGTCCGCTTTTAAAAGCATTATCGGATTGCACTTAATTGCGGGCTAGTGTGGCCTAACCCTTAGATTATAAGTTTTCAGCCATTGGTCTGCAGCACAATAGATATTTTTTTTAGAAAATGTGTTTTTACTGCTGGTTCCTAGTGATTACTGAGCGTGCTTGACTTTTATTCAATTCATTGTACAACCCTAGATTGGAGATTTTATAATTCAAAAAACACAGAGCAGGTTAGTGTAATTTGCTAAAAAGAAGAGAACTTAAGCGCACTCCGGTGAAACTGCACACAAACTTGAAATTACATTAATGTGAACATATTGTATTTATTGATAATATTCAATTTATACCAACTCAAGGAGGTCAGGGACTTGGTTTGAATATTATCAATAAATACATTCACATTTATCTAAACTCAAGTTTGTGTGCAGTTTCACCGGAGTGCACTTAAGTCCTCTTCTTTTTTGCTGGTATCTCTACTGATGGACCCTATGGAGCAACATATCTGGGGCAGCACCTGGACCACCGGATCGGTCTTTTGAGCTTATTAGCAGTTTACCTCCTATCTTGGCTTCTGAAGCTATATGAATCAAATATTATATTGATTTTACCTTTGTGAATTTATATTGGGAAAAGGGTCTGGGGCATATCATCAAATAATTGCATTTGGACCCAATCTATTATCTCAAATGGTGTACTTCTATCGATTAAAATGTTAGTGTTATTTTCTGCTTTTTTGTTTCAGGTATTTTTGAAAAGGAACAACAAGATCTCCGTATAGCAGGAGGAGCTGTACGTGATCTACTTGTTGGAAAACAACCACATGATGTAGATTTTGCCACAACTGCCACCCCGGACCAGATGAAGGAGATGTTTATCAAAGCAGGTGTTAGACTTATCAATAATAAGGGCGAGAAGCATGGCACTGTGACTGCTAGGGTAAGAAGAGTTTGAGGTCAATGTGAAAATAACAGCAACGGTACTGTTTGTTTGCCTTTAGACGCGTGTCTAAGTTATTAATGCTAAAATGTGGAAAAATATTTGCACATGTGTATTGACCCATGACACTCCCTAATTTGTTTTTCACTAAAGGTCTCCACCTCTCATTACCTTTATATAGTAAATAATGTACCTAACCTATTGTAAAAGAAAACAAAAAACATGGATATTAAAAGCCCCTAGAAGATACATAACTATGTAAATATTTGAGGCTGCAGTTAAGCATGTGGCATTAATGATTTAAAGGGCATCTTCACCAAAAAATGTGCCTTATTTCAGGTTAAATGAAGAACAGAAGGTAAAGGAGCTATGTCTTACCTTCCATTCTTCTGTAAAACCATCAGTATACAGAGAGGAGGGAAGACCACTAACTTACAGGCTAACTTATCTTGCTACGCTGCTTCCTCTAACCTCATACGGACTTCATCCACGCTCCCTTAAAATGTGCATAATTGTAAGGTAGTGTGGGTGAGAAGAAGAGACTGTAGAAAGGGAATCCCAGGTTACCGCTTTACAAATCTCTGTGGGGGGAAGCCCTGGTAGAGAAGGCCCAGGAAGCTACAATGGATCTTGTTGAATGGGCTGTGACCCTCTTGGGTTAGGCTGCTGCCTTACTTCAGCATGTCTGGTTGATAAATGTTTTTCTCCATGTTGCAATAGTCAAACTTGAAGGTTGTAGACCCTTCCTGTTGCCTGAATGGAGGACAAATAAAGCATTCGATTTCCGAAATAATTTAAGAAAGGCCAGGCCAGGGGCATACCTGCAGCTCCCCCCCACACACACACAAGAATGGAGTCCGGGCCCCTGACCACCTTCTCAAAGGTCGCATCCGTGGTCAGCTGTTTTAAACAGCTGATCGCACGTATGAATGAAACATATATGAGCGATCAACTGTTTAAGAGACCGGACCGAATTTCCGGAACTGAACGGAAAGTTTGGGTCTGTTCTTTTAAACAGCTGACTGCGCGTATGTTTCATTCATACGCGCGATCAGCTGTTTAAAAAAGCTGACCGCGGATGGGACCTTGGGCTTGTGGTGGGCCCTACTACCCTCTGTGCTGTGCCTCCCCCCCTGCGGGGGTGGTAGTCACGCCACTGGGTCAGGCTGTCAGGCTGAGATGTTTAAGACCTTCTTGAAGGAATTTTACCAGGGTTTCTACTGTTGGTTGAGAGGATGAAAACCCTTTAGTATTACACCAATCTAAAAAATACTGAAGTTTGAAGAGCTTTTGGCAGCCAGAAAGGTTCCTATGGATTCTTTGAAAACCCCCTTGTCAAGAACGCAAGTTCGCTGGGCACGTGATCTGACCAATGAATCGGTACAAGCTGCCGCCACTTTAAGTTATGGCCTTAAAGGGCAATTATAGTGAGAAAATTGTTTTTTTTAAATTTCTTCTAATGTATCCTATAAGTCATCCCATCCACCAGGGTACCTTTAGTTTCTTTAAATTCTACATAGTCCCCGAGATATAAGCCTTTGAATATGCTGTGATTTGTAGGAGCTGCTACACCTCATCTGTCACTCAAAGGCACACACCCACACAATCCAAAGTTCCCCTGCAGTACTGTCACACACTCTCTCACCCACACTATATGTACCATGTGCAACATATAGTCAAATGCTGTAGTGCTAAACACAATCAATAAACCATTAACCCAGCAATATGAGCATAACACACTATAAAACAGCCCCTCCCCCCCAAAAAAAATCTTATATACATACAAAACCAGTGACTCAAATGGAACACGAATACGTATGATATATACAGTAATACAGACTATATACCAAACAACACACAGTGCAATCTATGAAATATATAGACTAAAGCAACTGAAATGTAACAGGACAACACAGTGTCACTGTTGTGTGAAGGTCTCACTACAAGCTGCTGTTACACGACTCTCTCTTCAGTGATTATGATCTCAGCTAGCAGGGGGAGAAATATGAACTTTAGGTAAAAAGTAAATAACAATTAGCAAAGTTGAGAACAGGCAGAGTTCAGTAACTTTTGTAAGAATCTCAGCACCACTTGTCCTCCTCTCTCCCCTCGGCCCCTCCCTTCAGCATATTGCTACTTTATTCCACACTTTGCTTGCAGTCTAGCTCTGGAAGGGAGGGGTCAACAGGATGTCAGCACTTCATTTAAAGTCCTTTCTACTGACAATTCTCGGACTCTGTATACAGCCCGTCACTGCTTGAGGGGGAGTAGACAGAGAGGGGAGGGGGACTACACAGCTTGGTACAAACTTCTGCCAGTGTGAAGAAACGAAGCCACACAGAAACATGAAAGTAAGGCAGCTTATACTAAGTGATCTATACATTGTATACAGACAAAGTTTTTTTTTCACTATAGTTGCCCTTTAAAGACGCCCCAAAAACACTCTTGACTCTCACTGACTATGCACACCCCTGTCCTGGCAGCTAAATGGTTAACACTACACCATACACTCCAGCAACTAACTGGTTAATTAGCATCAGTCCTACACAAGCAGTCAAAGAGTTAATTAGCATTTACACTGCAAAACACTCCATTCAACCACATATAAACTTATCAGAGGCTAACTGAATTCTTTTAGAGCATCAAAGACCAAACTTATTAAATTTTATATTTGATATTCCAAAAGGTGGACAGTGCATATAATACAAAAATAAAAGAAAATGGTGTTATAATAAAATGACATACAATAGGTACAACAGTTATATAAAATAAAAGGGAAAAAATATTCACAGACCCTACTCACTAGAAGAAGTCCTGTATCCCGGGGTGGGAAGAAACATCGGGTCCATACACACGGTTTTAGCATGTCCCCTCAGTATGAACAAAGTTATAGTGGCTACAAGGATTTTTAAACCCCTTGTTGAACCACCCAACTCCTGGCTATGCATGAGGTGGGAGTGTCTAGGAATGTCCAGATTTACGACTAGCCAAAAGCATTCATTCCCCCTCAGTTAGGCAGATTCCATATATGTGTAGATATGTACATTGTATTGGGATATTGACCACATATTCCTCTCCTGTATTAATTATCAATTCCTTCAATACCAAACATGACCTGTGTGTAATCCATATTTCCCAAGATATTAATAACTCGCCTTGGCAAGGGAATAAGGTCTCCATGTTGGGTATCATTTTAATGGGCCTATCTACTCATTCACAAATATAATATTGGTTTCTGTCTTACATATTCCAATACCGAAATACATTTATTTTACATGTATGGTTGTCCTTAAAATGACCTCTTAAGGTACCCACCAGACCCCTAGCTGAAGAGAATTCCAGATACACGGTTCGGCCCCACATTGCCTGGAAAAGAAGATCTGGTTCCATGCTTCACTAATCGTAATATAAACAATAGGACTGTTCCAGGGTGGAATGGTATTTTTATTGTTATTATTACCGTGGTGTCAACACAACGCATATCGGACGCATTGCTATGACATCACAACGCGCTTGCGGCAACATCACCGGGGCATGCTTGCGTGTCACACAGCCTGCAGTATTCTCTGACCAATTGGGTGTTGGAGATTTGGAAATCTCAAGGAGGCAGTCCTAAGAATGTTAAAGGGCAATTATAGTGAGAAAATTGTTTTTTTTTAATTTCTTCTAATGTATCCTATAAGTCATCCCATCCACCAGGGTACCTTTAGTTTCTTTAAATTCTACATAGTCCCCGAGATATAAGCCTTTGAATATGCTGTGATTTGTAGGAGCTGCTACACATCATCTGTCACTCAAGCACACAAACAACCCACACAATCCAAAGCCCATGCAGTACTGTCACACACTCTCTCACCCACACTAAATGTACCATGTGCAACATATAGTCAAATGCTGTAGTGCTAAACACAATCAAAAACCATTAACCCAGGAATATGAGGCATAAACACACTATAAAACAGCCCCTCCCCCCAAAAAAATATCTTATATACATACAAAACCAGTGACTCAAATGGAACACTAAACAGTATATATATACAGTAATACAGACTATATACCAAACAAACACACAGTGCAATCTATGAAATATTAGACTAAAGCAACTGAATATAACAGGACAACAAGCAGTGTCACTGTGTTTGTGAAGGTCTCACTACAAGCTGCTGTTACACTGACTCTCTTCTTCAGTGTTATGATCTCAGCTAAGCAGGGGGAGAATAGTATACTTTAGGTAAAATAAATAACAATTAGCAAAGTTAGAGAAACGGCAGAGTTCAGTAACTTACTTGTAAAGAATCTCAGCACCACTTTCCTCCTCTCTCCCCCTCTGCCCTCCCTTCAGCATATTGCTACTTTATTCCACACTTTGCTGCTGCAGCTAGCTCTGGAAGGGAGGGGTCAACAGGATGTCAGCACTTCATTTAAAGTCCTTTCAACTGACATCTCGGACTCTGTATACAGCCCGTCACTGCTTGAGGGGGAGTAGACAGAGAGGGGAGGGACTACACAGCTTGGTACAAACTTCTGCCAGTGTGAAGAAACGAAGCCACACAGAAACATGAAAGTAAGGCACTCTTATACTAAGTATCTATACATTGTATACAGACAAAGTTTTTTTTTCACTATAGTTGCCCTTTAATACACACCACCTTTATGTTTAAAGACACAACTATCCAGTAAGATAAACTTGCCATTACAGTGCACATGCCCTTTAAGTCTGGATGGAGAACTGGGCCCTGGCAGCTGAATAAAGTTAAACTTTGTAGATTTGTCAACAACTTGTTTTTTGAAAGACAATCGTCAGACAATTCTTTTAGCATAGATAATAATAACTGTCTATACAAAGAAAGAATTATAAAAAGTATTTATACTGATTTTATTAAACTATTATTTTTTTATTAAGACAGTTTTGTTTTTTTAGATCAATGAACAAAACTTTGAGATAACCACCCTGCGGGTAGACGTACAAACAGATGGCAGACATGCCGAAGTGGAATTCACTACTGACTGGGAGAGAGATGCAGAACGACGAGACCTGACTATTAACTCCATGTTTCTGGGTAACAGAAATGACTTAAGATAAATACACACATTAGATACGGTTTATTATGAGAGAAAATCTGCAAGTGGACCCATTAAAGTCATTGGGATTAAAAAAAATCTGAAAGTTCCCCCTAAAATGAAGGTATAAATAGCAATGGTAACTTACTGTAAATGGCTCAGGAACCTGGGAAATGATCTGGGGAACACATACATGACGTATTTTCGAGATTTCTAGAAATTTCGAACATTTTGTTAATTTGAAGTTTCTAGAGATATCGTAAATTTTGTATTTTTTAATTCAAAAATTCCTGATTGTTAGATAATTAAAACAGTTCTGGTATTTCGGAAAAATCCCAAAAATTCTTGAATCCACAAAGTTTGAGTTCTGTTGGATCGCTGAAATCTGCTTTGGATCTGGGTTTGGGTCCATCTCTAGTAACAACATGAAAGCCATCTTAGTTACAGAATCTACTTCTTACATGTACAATAAATATGTGTTCTGGGGGGGAAAAACTTTTACATTAAGATTGTTTAAAATATTTTAGTTTTCCTTTAAATTCTAGCTAAAATACACTACTACTCTATCACTTATATTTATATTCTGTTCAGAAGATACTTGCAAGCACACTTATTTCTATTGTAAACCAAATCCTTGCTTGTTTGTCAGTGGTGAATAAAAAAAATTTTAGTTGTGAATATAGCATCTCAGGCCATTCTCCTAAAAGTCCACTTAGTTAACTTGGGTTCTTCATTATATGCTGTGAGGTTTCTTCCATAAATCTGCTTAATCCTAAGAAGTTTCTAAAATCCTTTTGTGTCAAGGTTCCATACTGTATATTACCATAATAAAGGGGTGGGGGATTAAATTTCACAGGGGGCCGCATTAGAAATTTGGATTGCCATGAAGGGCAAATCAAATCTCATTATAGAAGTTTCAAAAACTGGATTTTATAAAAAGATTAAATGTGTGTAATTATTAAGATCCATTCCATCAAATTCAATTTATCAATTGAAAAAAACTAAAATATAAATCAATTATCCAGCCTGCGACAATTAATAAATATTTTAAAAAAAAATTGGTATAGGTCTAGTATTGAGGGGCCAGTCAGGGGCATCCTATGGGCTGCATGTGGCCCACGGGTCTTACTTTGCCCAGGTCTGCTATAATACCTTAAGCAAAACCTTTATCTCTTGTCTGTGCATACAACATAGCTGTTTTTGTCACTGTTTGGTTTGTCAGGGTTTGATGGAACACTTTATGATTACTTTAATGGATATGAAGATCTGAAGAATCGTTGTGTTAGATTTGTGGGAGATCCATCACAGAGAATACAGGAGGATTATTTGAGAATTTTACGCTACCTAAGGTAAGGGAAACCTTGTTATTTTATAGTTAACCTCTTCTTTTCGCATAGTCATAAATAAAACTTTTTCATAAAAATGAATCCTAGGAGAGCTCAACAAGCTGTTTAAAGGGCATGTTTACCCTATAAACAAAACAAATGGCCATGTGTCAGTTACCTGCCCCAAACACCAACTGATGAATTCAGCACATTATTACCTTCATTACTAACCAGATATTGAATGATAATTATTGCCTCCATTCTGGCAGAATAAGACGACTCCCCCCTCGCTGAATCAATTTAAGGTTGTGACTGCTGACATCACAACCAATGATTGACTGTTGATTCCCCTTCTACACATGCTTATAAAAAGCTCTGTGAGCCAAGGGTGGAAGCAGATACCTTTGCCATAACGGAAAAAAACTTATGATTTAAATATCTGGTTACAAATGCATGTAATAAACTGGTAAAAATAGCAGTGAGGGTTGTGGGCGCATAACTGACAAGTCACCAATTTTTTGTTTTAAGGGTGGACATGCCCTTTAAAGGGTATATCCACCCTGCATCATGTAACTGCATCATGTGTGATTCGTTGTGTCCTTGTCTAGTTTAGTATAGGGTGCATGTATCATTTAAATGGAGGAGACTGTGGTTTGAGGCTGAGGCCACACTACAACGCACAGGAATCGCGCACAAAATTGTGTGCTCTTGTGTGTTTGCCTTTGCGTTCGCGTTTTGCGCATGCGTTTTTGCCATTTCGCGTTATGGAAACGCTGCGTTAACGCACCAAAAATGGTGAACGCATGCGTTACCAAAACGCGAACGGACGCGCAATCGCATGCGCATCGGAAATCGCGGGAATTTTTGCGTTCCCGCGATTTCCATTTTAGCGAAAATCGCGAACGTGAAACGCGTGTGCAAACGCGCAAAAAACGCGCTAGTGTGGCCTAGCCCTAATAGAGGGTTGTATTTTATGGAGGGATTGAGCTTGATGGACTTTTTTTAAACCCAAAATGAACTATGTAACAGCTATTGTGAGTAACAGTGAGCAAGCATTTCTGTAATAAATACATTTTGACACATTGTACAATTAGTACTGTTTTTTTGGGATTTAGTAGTCTCATATAAGTTTTGTCTCCCAGTGATGACTTCAGATTCCCTAGTGTTGCAGGTTCTATGGAAGGATTTCAGAACGCCCTGGTGTTCACACTACATGCACCTTAGATGCAATCAAAGAGAATGCACCTGGACTAAGAGGTATCTCTGGAGAACGGATCTGGGTGGAACTAAAGAAGATCCTAGAAGGAAACCATGCCAACCATCTGATTCAGATTATGTATCAGCTAGGTGTTTCACTTTATATAGGTGGGTATTACTGAACCACAAAAGGAGCTACAGAAATAAAGCTAAAGGTAATGTTAGGAAGATCTCAACCCAAGTATCCCATTATACTCCCCAGTGGGAGGCACTCCAGCGATATCAAGAGGGAAATGCATCTCCCCAAAAAAAGGAGGAAGGCTATATAAAAGGGACAAAGCGAAGTCATTGGTTCATACAAAATGCAAAAAACTTTAATTAACAAGAAATAGAAAATACCACACATATAGATTAAAAATACCATGTATACATGGATATGAATATAAACCAGAGTCCATAAACAAGGGGGGGAAAGGGGTGGCGTCCCCAACCACACTAAAGCAGTGTCCAGTAGCAGCAAGCAATAGTGGAAGGTGTATAGTTAGACAAGCTGCTAAAGCTGAGAGCTCTCCGGTGTTATGAATATGGGATCCAGATCGGGAGCTCTGTTAATATCAAGGATGCCGGTGAAGTCTAAGTATATACTCTTTACATGTAACTCTGCTTGTTTCTTTTGACTATTGCATCTCCATCATTCCTGGTTCACTTATGCATGTTACATTTACTTGTTTGCCTTTTACACGTGGGTTACCCCAACTCCCCACCATCCTGTGTTTTTCAGGGAGTTGTGCGGAAGGCCCGTTTTCTTCAGCAGCCTGTCTATACACCTTGCACTATTGCTTGCTACTACCGGACACCGTTTTAGTGTGGTTGGGGACGCCCATGCCTTTTTCCCCTTTTTATGGACTCTGGTTTATATTCATATCCACATCCACATATACATGGTATTTTTGATCTATATGTCTGGTATTTTCTATTTTTAGTTTAATTAAAGTTTTTTGCATTTTGTATGAACCAATGACTTTGCTTAGTCCTTTTTATATAGCCTTTCTACTTTTTGAGGAGCTCCATTTCCCTCTTAATATCGCTGGGGTGCCTCCCGCTGGGGAGTATAGTGGGATACTTTTGATCTTCCTAACCTCCCCTTTCGCTTTATTCATATATTTTATATCCCATAGCAATCACACCTACCATGGTGGCTATTCAATTTTAGGGTTTATTACATTCCAACCTTTTACGTATATTAGAAATAACAAAGCTGTAGCATGTCATTGGTAGGCTTTATTCAACCAAATGTAGGGGTGTTATGTCAGTTTCATTGATGTCTTATTTTGTCTTTTATATTACAATGAAACTTCAGTGGGTTAAAGAAACAGAATGGATATAGAGAGAGTAAAGTGATAGTTTATTAAAAGTAAATTCATTAAAAGTGAGCTTAAGTAAAATGGCTGTCCTGGATTTCTTTTTATAGTGCAGGCAGTCAAAAGTTACAGTGCTGAAAGTGATGTTTTCTGCTTTCAGTAGTTTGTGTGGCATCAACAGCTTTCTCTGCAATGTAAGCTTGTGCTTTCCAGACTTAGTTTATTTGCTTTAAGTTGTGGAATGCAAAACAGAGAGCAGTTAATGTCTCGAAATTGAACAAATGATCCGTTAAAAAACTTTTCTCCCTACAGGACACCGTTTATGCTAAAGCAAGTAAGGCTGAGGCCACACTACAACGCACCAAGTGCGCACGTTATCGCTATCTTTAAAGCTAAAGCGCAAGCGATTGCGCGAAAAAATGCTCGCCGCGAACGGACGCGCAATCGCATGCGCAGCGGAAATCGCAGGAACGTTTGCGCTAGTGTGGTCTAGCCCTTAATGTTATTAATTTCCGTGGTATAACATTAAACTCTTTGCGGACATGGGCTCTCATTGCACGTAGAAAAGTGGACCAGGGCTCTCTTTGCACTTAGAAAAGTGGACCAAGGGCTTCTCTTTGCATAGAAAAGTGGACCAGGGCTCTCTTTGCACTTAGAAAGTGGACCAGGGCTCTCTTTGCACTTAGAAAAGTGGACCAGGGCTCTCTTTGCACTTAGAAAAGTGGACCAGGGCTCTCTTTGCACTTAGAAAAGTGGACCAGGGCTCTCTTTGCACGTAGAAAAGTGGACCAGGGCTCTCTTTGCACATAGAAAAGTGGAGCAGGGCTCTCTTTGCACTTAGAAAAGTGGACATGGGCTCTCTTTGAATGTAGAAAAGTGGACCGGGGCTCTCTTTGCACTTAGAAAAGTGGACCAGGGCTCATTTAAAAGCTAAAAGACAGAATTTTGTTTAGCCTTCATTTTAGGACTTAACCTCACCTTTTATTATGTCTGAATATTCAGCATGGTATGTTAAGTTAGAAAAATTAAGGAACAAAACGTGAATAAATTCTTCTCTTTTTACCAGGTTTACCCAAAGACGGAAATCTAGAAGAATTTGCCAGAGTTTGCGAACGTACTGAGCGGATGTCTCCTAAACCTGTGACCCTTTTAAGTGGTCTATTTATAAACCCAGACGATGTACAGAAACTAGATTTGAGGTTAAAGATCTCCAAAGAAGAGAAAAGCCTGGCCTTATTTTTGCTAAAACAACGCAAAGAATTGACTTGTGATCGAACAGACAGAGTACCTCTAAAGCCATATCAGGATTATATCATAGATGTAAGTACCCTTAAATATTATCATATCACCCAGACAGTCATTTTTAGCAGTAGTTTTAAATAGTTATTAGGTTTGGATACTAACTCACTGATTTTCATGATTCTAAAATTCTGCCTTTTTGAAGATCTTCTAATTCTGCCTCTTTCAGTCAAGAGAACCAGATACTCAGAAAAAGATATGTGAGCTCCTTAAGTACCAAGGCGAGGAACAGCTTTTTCGGAAAATGGAAAGCTGGACATTGCCTCGTTTTCCAGTTAGTGGGCATGATCTGCGGCGTATGGGCATTTCTTCAGGCAAAGATATTGGTCGAATACTTCAGGAGCTGCGAGACCGTTGGAAGGATAGTGGGTATCAAGAGAGCAAGGAGGAGCTTTTAAACAGCCTTGTACATAAGTGAAAACATATGTACTAATCAGGAAATAAAGATACTAGTACTGTACTGTTCACTGGAGACCCAATCTGGTATCACTTTCAAGAACAAGTTACTTTTTCCTGTATTACTTTAAGGTCACAAAGGTTTAATTGTTTTTTTTTAATAGCACAGACTGAGACAAATACCATTTATGTTAAGAGAACATCAGAATCTCCTGATGCTACTCAGGTGAATGTGGCTGCAAAATGTTATTCTAATATATTGCAAAATAAACAGCAGTGATTTGGAGAAGGATGAATAAAGATGGAGAGTCGAGAATCGTTTGGGTGGTTTTATACCTTTTTTGAGTTCAGATTTTATTTTAGTACTATGTTCTAGACATTGATTTTTGCAGTGAAATATTTACTTATCATGAACAGAGAAACAGTGAAGCTAAAGGAAGCAGAACCCACACTGATACACCTAGTGAATTCCTCAAAGAAAGAATCTAAAAAATAAAAACTTAATATAAGACCAATGAGAAAATAAGGGATAGGACTAGATAAGAAAGATGTCCCCCCCCCCCCCCCCTCTTTCACCACCTTTAAGCCAGCAATATTGCTTTTGTATATAATTTTTTTGCCCTCATTTTGCATGACGTCTCTTCACGGGTGGTTACCTTTGTGAGCGCTGTTCATACCTTTAGCTTTCTGCTATTTATATTTAAAGGAGCCTGTGCACAGCATTACCAAATACTTGTATACAGCAAGCAGATAATGGCACTAAAACCGGCTGCATAATAAGTCTGAAACCATATTGGGTGGTGATTTGATGGGCTTATTTGAATTTGTAATAATACAGTGGTGACAACCTAAAGATATAAAGATGGTTGAAGAAGAATTCTACTAATTTAAGAAATGATTTGCTGGCTTAAGGATAAACAAGAGGACTTTAGGGAGATATGAAGGCAGTTTCTTCATGCAGGGCTATTTCATGTAAAACATTTGCACTAGGATCAGTTCTGTTGGGGAAGGGAAAGAACCAAACTAAGGGACAATGATACACAGACAACAGAGCCACTAGATGTACTTGTTCAGAAATCACATATTGGGGGGTTTCATGACTGGCCATGTTTGTGACCATCTAGCCACAGCTAGAACTAAGCAGCTCAGTTGTATGTTTCTCAATGTCCCTCACCATGGAATTTCCCTGTCTACTTACGCCAGGGAACTGTTTATGGTGCAAATGTTTAATCTGACAGCTTGTGGGTCATTCAGATTTATTTTCAATAAAAGAAGACATTTTTGATAAAGAAAGTCTGGAATAAAATTTGTTGTAATCTAAGGGAAAGTTAAGCTACAAATTAAAATTTTGCACTTTGACTATAATTCCTCTTTAGAATAAGCTGAGCTCCATTGACCAAAAATCTTGCCATGGGGCAAATTTACAGAATAAACATCTGTCCGCAGAAGTCCTTTCATTAGCAACATGTCACATGCTGTGGAGGACATGCAAAGCATCTGTCTTGTGAAGAGTGGAAGCTAAAGAGATTAGCTGATATGGTGGAATATATAACAGAGCAACGATGATGCAATCCCTGATTTAGTATTTACAGGCAGAGAATAGGGAATTGATCCTGTCCTGCTTCTCGGTCTTCTGGTTCAGGGATACGAGGCTGCAAAGCTGATCTAGTCAAGCCCCAAAACCTCTGTGGAGACAGATCCTTCCGCACTGCAGAGAATTTCCATCCCATGTGACTACCACAGTCCTTACATTGTGCAATTGTCCAAGCATACCTTTAGAGTAGAAAGAATTCTAAATAGTATTCAAATAGTACAGTATTTCAAAAAAAGGTTATTATAAAAAAATTATAAGATGGAATTGCTATTGAGATAAGGTTTAAGATAAGTTAAAGTAAAGATTTAAGATAAGTTAAAGTAAAAAGAACTTTGGATATTACTAAAAGAACAAAAGCATATTTATAAAGGCTTTACTGCAATTGTACAGCTATGGCGCATTATTGCATAATCCTTGCAATATTTTACAATGAAAATAAAATATCAATACCGCATGGCATCTGAAATTTAATCTATTTATCGATGCTGCTGTACAATTTCACTAACGATCAGTATTTTACAACCGTAGCATTATATTATTGCTGTGTCATAATAACTGTAAAAACAGATAAGTCCATTAAGAACTTAGGTTTAAAAATAGTGCCCAAACTGACTGGGAGGCTGGTGCTGTGCTGCAGAAAACTAGAAATAAACGACAATGCCTGGAAACATTTTTCCAAACAGAGGAAACATACTATACTAGGACACTTAAAGGGCATGTCCACCCAAAAAACTAAAATTCAACCCCAAACTGGCCCCACTGTGTAGTTTAAAAAAAAATCCTTACCTTACATCTCTGCTCCTTTTGGTTCTCCTGCAGTATCTTTTCAAAATCCAGGAAAGTGAAGAGTAGAAGCTGTCAGTGTCAAGGACTATGCTTGTGAAGGTTCTCATTCATCCAGGTCATGGTATATCTGTTGTATTGAATTAGATCGATGAATTGAGAAAGCCAGTCGGATGACTAGCGAAATGTCTTCAAGAACTAAACTTCAAGTCCAGTTGATCTAATTGAATACAACAGATTTACTCAACAAGGACTGTAACATGCGCAGGGGAGCCCTCCCACCATCCGGATCCATCCTCTGCAGCCGTGTCACCTAGCATGAAATCCTTTTGACACTGAAATCTTCGACTGCTTCCCTGTTCCGAACAGCTAGAGCTGAACAGAATCCGGAAGCATTAGGAGACTTCAGTGTGGCCGTGGTGGATCGCACAAAAGGTACGTTTCTTCTTACCTTTGTTCCCGGACCCTGCTCAATTGATTGAAGAACGGGCTTTAACTTTCTGGGCTTCAATCAATACAATAAAGGAATAGTTCACTTTGAGAGTGAACTATTCCTTTAATCAGTGACTAGTGATGTTTGGAAATTCTAAACTGCAATATTTAAGCCTGCAGTTCTGTATGTAAGATAACAGGATAAAAAAAAGCTATTTCCAATGACTAACTCAAAATCCTAGCAGAGAAAGATCAGGCATAAAGGACAGAAAGGTAAAATTATGTGTTTCTCTCGTGAAAACACGAGGGGGCATGATTTATGGGGAAACGGATTCTTTGACTTTAAATACTTCATTGCGCAAAAAGGCACCCGTGTGGCCAGCGCAACAGATTTATCATCAGTTTTGGCTAGGGTTACCCACAGCTGCAAAATGGATATTAAATCTGTGGCATGAGATTTACCCAAAGTGATAGTGGCTCAGGGTAAATCTCCCCCCATGGAGTTATAGTTATCTTTTTCCTCGTACTCACCCTGGGAACCAGCTGTTCTCTGTAGAAGGACGTCCTACCAAGCTCACATTAAACGCTTTGTAGACCGTCAGAGTCTCATGTACATAACCATGAGGATTAACATATGCAGCCATTGGCCCACAGAGTGAAAGGCTAAATGGAACAGAAAAGAAAGATACCTTTACTTTTGCATACAGTAAATGCTGTTTTGAAGGCAAGAAATATTTTATACATGTTTATTTAACAATTGTAGATCTAGATTTCATAATTCACTAACCAGACCTTTACTCTTATTCTGGTATCAATGGATTTTGGACTTACCTAAAGATCTCATTCTTTGTGGTGATCTCAGTGTCAGGACAATGCTTACAGCACAGAGATGTACACTGCAGTATAAAATGTACACGTTAGTATTCGTGCAATATCACCACTGTGTCTGAGGTTTTAAAGAAGAGGCACTCACTTTGCTCATAATGTCAAGCTCACAACGGAGCCTCTGTATGGCATTTCCAATCTGCAAGAGTTGAATTCGCAGTGCATCGTCTATGGGGAGGCAGGCAGCTACCCGGTACGAAAAATCTGACAAGAAATACAGGAAAGGTACAGGGAACAAACCCTCGGTTTAAGCATTAACAAAGCACCATTTATCACAAATAACTCACAGGACTCCCGGCCTTGTTAAAGACTCAAAAGAAAAATATATTTAAAAAAACAAAACATTTCCACAATGCCCGACCGAACGCATACACACAGGCAATTGTCGACCACTTGTTAATCACAGGCGAAATCATCATCTTAAAACTACATTTTTTAAATTAGAATTAAGAGTTTCAGATCTGGTGCAGACGATTAGAACAATGTTAGAAAAATATCATGGAAAGAACATTTAGTTTAATGCTGTTTTTAAGTGGGTGGAAAGCAGATTTCATTGGTATCTTCTTATACCAGAATAAAAACTTCTAGACAGTTGCTCAGCAAATGATTAATTCATTTACATGCAAGAAATTGTTGCGAGCACTCAGATTATAATTCATGTAAAAGTCTGAATTTGTTTGTGTCCTAAAAACACCTCCTTTGCGATAATAGTTAATAACTAAATCCAGGTGCAATTTGATGGGATTCCAGTGATATCACTGAGAAATAAAGACACTTTGCCTTTCTATCAAGTCAGCATTTCTGAAAACCTGGTTGTTCTGTTTGAATACAGTAAGATGAAAAGAGCAGTTAAAAATTCAAGTGTCAAAGATCTCACCAATGGGATTAGCTGGCAGGGAATCATCCCGCAGATTTTCATCCCATTCATGCAGCTGATGCTTCACACGTTCCATGAGAGAATCCTGACACATAACAGAGTTTGCTTTTACTTTACTGAAACACAGACACAAAGTCACTCTTTTATTGCATTCTACATCTATTAAAATTCCATTTTCTCTATTGTTACAATAAGCTCATAATGACATAGTTCTTATTGTCTTCTACTGTACAGTGCTGACAGACCCTGTCAAACAAGGGCATAAACTACAAACTAGTGCCACCCTTCACCCTGGATGGGCCTTCTCCATCTTAACAGTCACACAAACTTACTTCCTGTGATTGTCTGCAGAATTGCAGTCATGCATGAGAGTGAACACGCATTCAATTGGGGGCCTGTCCAAAGTTTTCCTGGGCACCCCCTTCAACTCACACAAGAGATCATGTATCAGATGCCTATGAACACTTGCAGGGAGATTCAATGAAAGTTCTTATTGTTAAAAATGTAGCTAATTTTGCCCCAACCAATCTTATTTAAAGGACTAAATTACTACCAAAGTGAACTATTCCTGTAATGCATTGAATGATGCCTTACCTCTCGTTCTTCAATCAATGCAAGTGGAGCCAAAAACAAACTTAGAACAAACTTACCTATTATGCGATCCTCCGCAGCAGCACTGACAGGTCCTAACCGTTTTCGGGTTCTGTACAGCTATATCGCGCATGCATGATAATGCAGGAATTCCAATGCTGCTGCGGAGGAGTGTGTAATAGGTAAAATTAGTGTACCTTCGTTCCTGTCCCCACATGCATTGATTGAAGAACGGGAGGTAAGGCATAGTGAACTATTCCTTTAACATTTGAAAGCCAACGTTTGATTTTTTTTTGCACCATTTTTAATGATAAGAACTTTTATTGAATCTCCCTGTTAGTCTTGGCAAAATGCAGACAATGTCAATCAACTTACTATACATATATTGTACTAATCACTGGTTACTGAATACTCACAGCATCATACAAGGCATACAGCCAAGAAGGCCAAGAGGTTAAACTGGCACCAAGGAACTTTCTCTGTAGGGACATAAACCAGAATTTTAAAAGGATACACTTTAGGGTTTATTTAATTAGAGCTGCAAAATTTTGTCTGTGCTATTGTTCTGCAGTCACCAAATCCTACACATAAAAACACATCAATATATAAAATTCTATACATATTACATATAGATGTATCTGTCACTGCTGAAGTGACACTTATTAGTTGATTTTAACTGTGAAATAGATAATTATATGTAGAGTGTAAAGATTTTTTAAGACACCCTCTGAATTTATTCCTCTTAAAGTGGAGCAAACAGTTCGACATTGTATTTAACTAAACTCATTTTTAGATCTTACTGTTTAGGTAAGTTGTACTGGTGTAAAATAGGAGCTAAAAGTCACATGAAAAGAATGCTACTTATTTTAGGAGGCAAAATGGAGGTTGCAATTTGTCATGGGTTCGTCCATTTGATGTAAATAGGAAGTCCCCAGAAGAACGAAACCAATGATACTCAGTTGAAAGCAGTTTCAAGCAAGTATGCATTATTTAGGGCTGCACACAAAAAAGCTCTGTTTGTTTTGATAAAGAAATAAAGGCAAGTTTTATACAAGTCCGGACTGGTGAGTTGCCTTATAATTCTATGCAATGCAGCAGTGCACATTTTCTATGCTTTCTATTAATACCTGTGGGAAGCAATTTGCAACAAGATGCTCCAATAACCATTCTAAATCTTGCAGCATCTCCAAAGGTTGTTTATAGATATTAATCTGTAAGAGGTGATTCATCCAAAGCTTGGCATTATGGATACTAGATAGAAGTAGTCAAATAACCCTACAGGTTATATAAACCTTAAAGGCAAGGGAGCTGAATTATACTATTAGTCTCCAGAATTAAATAAGCTTGTGCAAAGTAAGTATACATTCAGTGCATTCATATACAGAATATGCATTAACTAAAAAAACCTCTTTTACTAATAAATTACACATACAAACAGCAGCATATGGTAAAGTTAAGGACTATACCCTGCGGTACTTGTGCAGCCAATGGCATTTACTTTGCGGACCCCGTCCACCTGTTGATTTGATAGTTGGGAAAATCTGATGGCGATTATGAGAGTCCAACTGCAGAGATGTCATTGGACAAGGCAGAACCCTCTCTGGGAGAATCTGCACCCGAGCCTGTTGAATCCTGGCAAATAAAGAGAGAAGAAATAGATTTAGCTCCTCAAGATACTGCACCTGGGTCCCATCCATTAACCCTGCAATGGCTGTTTTATACTAATAATAAAGACAAACTATATGCACACACGTTTAACATTAGCATGTAAAAGGTAACCAAAGATGTCAACTGCAACCATTTCTTTAGTATCTATAATCTTTGCAGCTTATAAATTTACCTTTCGTCCAAACAGCTAACCACGCATGCACAAATAGTGGTCATACAGGGTGTTGGTAGTTCTCTATTCAGGCCAATAGAAAAATTAAAGAAAAACAAGTGAGCTGCTGCAGGTAACAGACACCAATCAGAGGAATCTGCTACTTAAAGAACCAGACATTTTTTCTCCTTCAATCTGATAATCTTTATGCCATATATGACAGAATGTAGCAATATCATTTGAATTTCTAAATGTATTTTATATTAAAATGCACATTATTTCAAGGATATTTTAAGGAGAACTAAATCCAATTTATACAATTATTACCCAAAAGCAGCCTGACTCTCAAGACCAGTGTGTACAGATACACCCCAGTAAATTGCACTTCCTAATTAAATGGCTTAAGTAAATGTTGGTGCAACCATTTTGCTTCATTTCCAGTGCACCTTGAGACCTTCAAACACTGCTGTGTGCAGGTGCCCTTCTAGCTATTTCCTGACCTCAGCCACACTTGTGAGGTTTTCAAACAATCATGACTTAAATTGTCATGACTGTAACAGGATCAGAAAGGTCTGGAGTTTGGTGAAGTACCTCAGAACTGGGCAAGTGCAAGTACTGGTCTGTAATAGGATTGGTTAGAAACTACTTATTGGCATGCAGTAGCTTAGATCTGGGCATGTGAAAAGAACATAACTCAGTGACCACACTGTGTGATACTGTAATGATGGGAAATAAAGCACCAATATTTCCCAAAACCCACATCAAAATGAGAGGTGAGACAGAGATTTCTGGTGTTATGTCAAGGAGCTTTGCTTTCTGTTACAATGTCCTTTAAATGTTATTCTTGTTGCCTCACCCATCAGCTTGAGATCTAGTTTCCAGAACTTGAAACCTCTGCCTTCCAATTGCTTTCACTTTCACAGTTTCAATGCCAAATTCTTGTTCCTCCCGATATGCATAGATTTCTGCAGTTGTTCCAAATCGAGCTTCTGTCTGAAGGCCATTACTGCTTGAATATGCAGGGGACAAAACAGATATGTAGTATATAAAACTGAATTAGTATGCACATTTATAGATACATAAATACAGAATATTCTATTAACCCAGAAAAACTAACAATGAAAATAAGTTAAAGGCCCATTAATCACACACCTGTATGCCAACACTGCAAATGTCCTGTCTCTCTGAATAAGACCTCGCATCATGCTGACCTCTTGAGGTCTAGAGAGATGAAGAGGCAGTGTCTGTCCTGGAATTAGCATCACCTGCACATGTGGGAGCACTGGGATCAGTTGGCAGCTGTCATCATCATGCAGTGTTCTACCATGGAACTCCTCCATGTCCGCACCAAGATACTATAATCAAAGGTAATTAACAATGTATACTTAAGATGTATATACACGTATGCAAGTCCCTTGGTATCTTAATGTAGACACAAAGGTGGAATAAAATCCAAACTGTTCTATCCACAGTCTATCTAGAGCTTTATGACAGTAAACAATAGAAAAGGAACAGAGGTGCATGACTCTTTCAAGAAAATTCAACTAACACATTATTAACAAAATGATTGAACCAATAACATGCTAGAATAAAATCTATAGTGTATAATTGTTTAAATAAATAGTCACAAACTGCATGTGATGTTGGCAAGCTGGTGTCAAAGTTAATGATATTTTTTGCTTCATTTTCGACAGCTTCTGGATCTTCCAGCTCCATTTGATCTTCCTCTTCACTCTCTGTTGGGAACAGAATTCTGTTACGTACAGACAGACACTTTCCTTTTGTGTGACCCTGTTATCCAGTGGCGGATTATAATGAGGTATTTTCCGGTGGCTGCCTGCGGCCCTGAGCTGCATGGGGGCCCATAACATCGGCCAGAAAAAATCTCATTGCAATCCGCCACTCAGGGCCGGCAATTCGGCAGCGCAAAGTAGGCAATTGCTCAGGGCCCAAGGACCTTAGTGGGCCTCTGGGGCACAAGTTATCAGCTCATAACTCTGGGACCACCTTCAACATCCATTTCTAGAAAATCTCTTTGTTTAGCTTAACTCACCATTGGATTACCTATTCCTACCTAAATTCTGCAGTAAAAATGCCATTGATTGTTACTTTTCCTATAATCTGCTCCCCTTTACTTTTTATTAAGTAACCACATATGTACAAATTTTATTTAAAATGAACAGAACTTAATAATGAAAGATAAAAGTGCCATAGTCATGTTATTAATTTTCTTAAGTAAAGATGTCATCCACAAAACAAAATAAAGCCAACATGCCTCACTGGCCATACCCACTCGAAAAGCATAACCACCTGCCTGCAACAAACCCCTAGAGTGTTGCATTCTGGTCACATCAATGTTGCCATCTCTGCACATACTGTCCAAAGTATTTACAAGCTTGGGCATGTGCAGGGATGGCACACTGCAAAATTCCTATGCAACAATGTCTAGTTTTTATGGCAGATGGTGGTGGCATCAGATGGGACCAGTCAAGATGCTATGGATTAGATAAGTCTTTCTGGTATTTGGAATGTGTTTTGGGTGAATATGGCCATTTGGCGAGTTAACATTTCTTATATTCATTAAAACAATATTTCAAACAATTTAATGGAAACTTTCAGGGAGATTCAATAAAAGTTCTTATAGTGAAAAATGGTGCTAATTTTGCCCCAACCAATCAGATGTTAGCTTTCAAATGTTAACTAGGATCTAATTGGTTGGGGCAAAATTAGCACCATTTTTAACTATAAGAAATTTATTGAATCTCCCTGTTTGTTTAATTTGTGAGAACTTTGGATACAAGTATAAATAAAATTACAAGTGACAATATGTTGAATCCATGATGGATCTATCCCCGAAAAAACTTTCTATGGGAATCTAGGGCTCAGCATATTTCTTCAACCAACATATAACCTTAACTCTGAAATCAGCAGCATTATGAAAAATCATCTACACTTTTTCCTTGGTAGTTAGTAATTGTACATGGTCAGGTCAACCAGTAGCTAACTTACAGCTCTACCAGGATAGGAAAAGCAGAGGGGGTTAGAAAACTTACTGAACATGCACAAATATGTCTCTCGGTCTGTGACCCACTATGGCTGATTTGAGAGGTGAGAGATAAAGCTCTTAATTTAGAAATAATTCAAATTTATTTAAATTTAAGTTTTAATTGGCCTGAAGATTTACTTCTATGTGAAAAACTATTTTGTAACTGATTTTATAAATATAATCCCAACTTGAGTGCACATCTATTTATTGGGCCAAATGTATTAAAAAGAAATGCTTACGGTATAACCTGACAGCACTTTGTAACATCAAGTTTTACAAAGAGGCAATGCACCTTAATAGGTGTTAAAAATTAATTAAAAGGACCAAGATGTAACCAACATTTGTGCCTGTACTATGATTTTCAACATGTTTCCCCAATAGCCCAGAAACTGCTTATTAAAATTATATACTTTAACCTCCTCTAAAGCTAGCCATACACATTTGCTCTGTGTTACATACTGCAGCATTGGTTCCATCGGAATCAATCTGCAGTGATGACAGCCACATACACTTGCTAACCAACCTCTCGTGTTCTATATGGGGAAGGTTAGCCTGGTGAGCATACATGTCCTGACTGCATTGGCTCCCTCTATTTGAAATAAAGGAAGCCAATGTTGTCTGACGAAAAATTTCAGTCCATTCAGCCTACTTTCAAATTTATTTTTTTGTTGGCAGGTTCCATTTGTTTTGCTGCTAATAAAATGCTACATTAGAATTTAGCTGGCACCACCCCTGAGGCCTTCTGTCCATGTAAAAGTAGGCTTAGATGTAACATTTGGTTGCCAGCCTGTTCTAACACCCCCTTCCTGAAAAGTTGCCACCTCAAGCTATATGTGCCCTTTAAGAGCTTACACATGTGCAGAGGAGACAGCACGGGGAAAAGCAACAGTTATATCAGCTGTCACATGCCATGACTGACTGCTGCTAACTTTAAAAGAAGTGAGGAGGATCAGAACTTTGGACTGCCAACCATTTAAGTGTTACATCTAAAGCTGGGTTCACACTAGGGTCAGCATACCACTGTGGGGAACATCGTACTGCCATGTTGTGCGATTGCTGCAATACGATACCGTTCACTCCGACAAGCAAATGGTTTTGGTGCAATGCCCACGCTTGACATCACACCAAATTGTACCCTAGTGTGAACGAGCCCTTTGCCCTTTTACAACTCTTGTGGGGGAATACAGATAATTCTAAGTAATCTTTAATTAGGGGGTGTTAATTCCCTTTAAGGCAGGAATTTGGGGTGCAGCTGTAGGTAATAGGCCCTCAGTGAATAGAGGTTTTGCTGGAAAGCTGCTTCCCTTGAACCCAAACACTTAGGGCTACGTCCCACTCTGTGTGTTGCATTCCGTCTTCCAAATCGCAATGTAATTTAAAATATAATGGAAATCGCGGGAGTCGGTTCCCACCATATAATTTGCATTCTAAATCTATGTGGTTCATTTTTTTATCTGTATGCGTGCATGACTTTCGGTCCGTGTGTCAGAATCGCACTTTAATAATAGTTTATAGTCTAGAATTTCCAAAAAATTCACACGGACGCAAACGGACCAGAAACGCGGACAAAATGCATTGTCCTAAACGTACTTGAAATGTACAACATAATGCAAAGCACATAGTGGGACCTAGCCCTAAAATACTATTCTTAACCCTTTCATGCCCCGTAACCTGTACCCACCGCCCTTCCCCAACAGATTGGCACAGTAATGAAAAATACATTGTACAGGGCTGTGCTAAAATCAGGTTCACTGCATTAAGCTCCCCTGCAGCACTGCCCCATGTAACTATTACAGCCCCATGTAAAGGTGATGGAACCATCTGACCACCCAGTTCCATACCATGTTACATATACCATCCATACCATGTAACATATACCATCCATACACATATACCATTCTCCTGGCTGTGCAGGGAAGTGGCCCCTGTTCTAGTTGAGGTATTGAGTAAATAACATGGAGACAAAGTCAACAAAACGAATTCTACAGCAACACAAACATCCCAGTCCAGGCGAATGACTTTTTATTAATATTATTATTACCCGGTACAAGCTGCAACTGATTGCCCATGTTATGGATGCCGGGATCCTCCTTACCTTCCTCATCCGCCATTGCTGTTTACCAGCAAAGCATGTCGGGATGACAGGTCCCATTATCCAATGGACGCGACGGTTTGGTCTCAGGTGGTAGGCAGCTGGTTCACTTTGCGTATCAAGCCTCTGTTTAGCGAAATCGAACCTTTTTGATCTGATTGGATGAAGGAGTTTGTTGCCAGGCAGGGTGTCAACCGTGTGCAGCGTGTGTGTATTATTGTATATTGTGTAATACTGTATACTGTGTGTAATAATGTATACTCTGCGTGTAATTCTGTATACTATGTGTGTGTAATACTGTATGCTGTGTGTAATACTGTGTGTGTATTACTGTATACTGTGTGTGTAATACTGTATACTGTGTGTGTAATACTCTACTGTGTGTAATACTCTAATACTGTATACTGTGCGTGTAATACTGTATACTGTGTGTGTAATACTGTATGTTGTGTGTAATACTGTGTGTGTAATACTGTATACTGTGTGTGTAATACTGTATAGTGTGTGTGTGTGTAATACAGTATAATGTGTGTAATACTGTGCGTGTGATACTGTATACTGTGCGTGTGACACTGTAATAATGTATACTGTGTGTGTAATACTGTATACTGTGTAATACTGTATACCTTGTGTGTAATACTGTATACTGTGTGTAATATTGTGTGTGTAATACTGTGTGTGATACTTAATACTTTGTGTGTAATACTGTATAGTGTGTGGTATACTGTGTGTGTAATACTTTATACTGTGTGTGTAATACTGTATACTGTGTGTGTAAGACTGTATTTTATAGTCAAGTTATTTTTAGGCTGAACCTTGCCCTTTAACTTATATTTTTTACTCAGTGATCTATGCAAAACCTTCCCAGACACTACAAGAGGTAACATTAAGGCCGCTCCTACAATGAAGCAAGGTGAACATTTTGCTCATGGCACACGCCCTGTATAAATAAGAAAGGGGGCAACTTTCTATGTGATATTTTTTTAAATCTCAGGCTTCGGTGGTGGCGCAGAGCCTCTGTACTTCTGGGATATTCCGATTGGTCCCACATCGCTATGAAAATCCCCACCCCCTCTGAGCATGTGAAAGTGCATGGGGAGAGGGACCAAAGCCTACAAGTACATGAGAAGTGCAGGGCTGGAGTCTGGACATAGCAGATCAGCGTACTATATTAGTCTGTGGAACAGTCCATACAGGCAGCAGCAGCAACACCACAGGGATCATGGGGCAGTGGGGACACTGACTGAGTGTTTCCATTTGATAGTGAGAGTGTATCTTTATGGAGGAAAGGGGGGGTGTATTTGAGTGGGGGATCATCATCTGGTCCTTGGGAGAGAGGATTGGTGCTGGGGCCTACCTATTTTTTACTGTGGGCAAGATTTTGTGTCAATCACTGTGGGCAGTATTATGTGCCAATCACTGTAGGTAGGATTATGTACCAATCACTGTGGGCAGGATTATGTACCAATCACTGTGGGCATGTTATGTGCCAATCACTGTAGGCAGGATTATGTGCCAATTACTGTATGTAGGATTATGTACCAAACACTGGGTAGGATTATGTGCCAGTCACTGTAGGCAGGATTATGTGCCAATCACTGTAGGTAGGACTATGCACCAATCACTGTGGGCAGGATTACGTACCAATAACTGTAGGTAGGATTATGTACCAATTGTAGGCAGAATTATGTGCCAATCACTGTAGGCAGGATTATGTACCAATAAATGAGAGCAAGATTTTGTGTAAATCACTGTGGGACAGTTTATTTGCCAATTACTGTGGACAGGATTATGTGCCAACTACTGGGGGCAGGATTATGTACCAATCACTGTGGCCAAGATTTTGGTCAGTCACTGTTGGACAGCTTATGTGCCCATTACTTTGCGCAGGAATATGTGCCAACCACTGTGGGCTGAGTAGTAGAACGACAATTATAACAAAATTATTTACAGTTGGGAGCCATAGGAAACAATGGGAGGGGTAGATAATATAGTAGATAATGTACCCCTTACTGTAAATTATAACGATACTAGAAGTCACAGAGGAGTACCATATGAAAGCACAACGTTTTTTTTTCACAAAATAAAGTGCACGGAACTCAAAAGTGACGTTTAAGCCATATAATTTACAGTAAGGGGTACATTATCTGTTACCCCTTTTCTCATTAATTTTAATGTACGAGTATGTTCTCCCCCTTCTTCTTTAATTGCTGTGCACTATCTGTTCTTCCTGCTGCTTTTATGCTCTTAACACCCCCCCATCTCATAAAACTACGTAGTGTCACACAGATTATAAGACTATTATTTACAGTTTGATCCTAGAGGGATCCATAGCAGGGGTAGATTATAAAGCAGCATAGATTACAGGAGGAGGGGGACAAATTGTATGGCCATTAACTCCAACCTGTTAATGTAATTTCCAGGTCTGTTCCTGTGTTTAAAATTACAAGGGATTTTTATAAACCCAAATATTACTGTAGAGCAGGGATGTCCGACTGCACAAAACTACCATTCTGCCCAACAATTTGTATGTGTATTAGTGTTCAGTCCAACCCAGCAGATTATTAACGACACCCAGGATTTCCATACATTCCCCGAGTTGAGAGGGCACATGGCTAGGGCAGAAAATAGGCAAAGTTAGTGGCGTTCCGAGGCAGAGCTATCAGGTCTGTTACTTGGGCAGGATTTCAGCGCTGTCTGCGGTACTTGGAATTTTGTCCCTGCAATTGGAATAATCCCGTCCCAATAAGGGCGCCTGAGAATCCTGCCGATTGCTGACCTAACACCTTTACATAAATAGTCAGCTGACAATTGCTGTCGTGCATCACATGCGCTATTGCACGTCTTTACGGAGCTTTAGAATAACAGCACCTTGGATAATGTACCCAAAAACGTAGGTAGAAATAATGTTCTCAATCTCTCTCTCTCTCTCTCTTAAAGGGGAAGTTCAGCGCAAATACATATAATTTAAAGAAAAAATAACAGTATTTTCCCATTACAATGACCTTAAACTGCCCATTCAGTATTTTGTCTGTGTGTAAATAAATGTTTCCAAAATACTGACTTCCTGCTTGCAGGACCCCTAATAGAGACCGTTATGGTCTTGTCCTTGACCCAGTGCCTGGGTTTATTCAGTTGCTCAGTAGAGATCTGAGCATGTTTGACCCATCCAACAGCCAATCAGTAGAAATTACTGTTAGGAACATTCCATGGTAGTGGTGCATCCTGGGAAGAAGAAGGACCGTTACAGAACCTTAAATGTCAGCTCACTTTAAACTAAGGATTTTTAAAATAATGGCTTTTTCTACTGAATGTTCCCTTTAACAAGACATTGGTCCATACATTGACAGCATAGTACATTGGCCCTATATAGTAAAAGAAGTGTTCGGCTGTGGCTACTCAATGAATTGAAACACACGTGAAAAGCAGCGTGGCCTAGCCCTTATAGTTCATGCATACTAGACGCGTTTCTGAGCGTTTGTATACAGTTTTAGGAACGTGTGCATTTAAAAAAAAAAAAAAAAAGCTATGGTATTTAGACTATGTATTTAGAAAATGCAAGCACTACTCATACAAACATGTGAAACACATTGCACTGTATACATTTTACTGCTTTGTGTTTTGCAGACATATTGGCATTATCGAATCTCCCTTACTGTGGTGAGAAAGAAGAGCCCAGTCAGCCATACCATAACATTAGATAAAATATTGTCTTAATTTCATTAAATTAAGACATAGACACCAACTTTTTGGGAAGAACAATCGGCCACAGCTTTTATTAAATAAATTAATTTAAATATGTCCCTTAGCATATTCGCACCACTGTACACCCTTACATGCCATAACCATACTTGGTTAACCATCTTAGCCGTAGATTTCAGCTTGAATGCCAACCTCTTTCTTGCCAGAGGGCATGTTATGGCTCCATAAATATCCAGCAAGGGTGTACCCGCCAGTGACCGCGTGTAGCTGCAGTGTGGTGTAATGGCGTCACTGCCATCGCCGCATCTCGCGAGATTACACCTGGAGGATGAACGCCAGAGCTTCCAGATCCTAACGTACCTCCCCCCCACAGTCAACCGCCCCATCACCTATACGTGGCGGGCTCACAGATGTTTCTCCCTTATACGCCTCAGAACTGATGTGTCCAGCTTCGTAATTTTTAAAACCCACTTCTTTTCCATCACAAGAAGAGATCTAGCTGGATAGAAGAAATCTCCTTGATATTCATTAAGAGGGCAACACCATCCAGTATTATTCCCTCTCCAAAATAGAGTTTTGCAGTTCCCTTTTGTTTTACAGTTAAAAGTCCGTACTTGCTTTTCAATAATAAAGAGACACAAAACTAAAGTCGCAAAATACATGTGTGAGTCCTTTAAATCATCTTGTGTCTCACTACAGAGGCTTTGCTGGGAATGATAGTCTGCAATATCAAAGTCTTCAAGATTCATTGATTGCCTTGTTAGCTCTGAGGGTGACCTCTAAAAAACTGCAGTGTTATGAAGAGACTTTCGCCGTTTATAACACAGATGCAAAAATACATGCTTGTGCTTTTATGCAACCACTCCCATTGCAGTTCTACAGCATTTTCCTATAAAACCAAGAGAGACACCTTTCCCATAATCCAATTACTGCCCACTGCTCTGCATACTGTTCCCTCATGTTAAAGGTCTCTTCACTTAAGGCCATATTTATAAAACGCGGTATCACTTTTTAGCAATACCGCGGCTTTAACGATCATAAATTTACGTTATGTAAATTTAACGTAAATTTACGTTCGTAACACCGGAGATTAACGATCAGTTTAACGATTGTAAATTTACGATACCGATCGGAAATCTACGATAATGAAATCGTAGATTTACGATCCCCAAAGAATCCCATTGCGGTAGTTTACTACCGCACGTATTCTACGATCGAACGTTCGTTACTTAATGAACATTCAGTCGTAAATTTATCATTGGGACCGTACATTACTACCCACGGTATCGCTAAAAAGGGATACCGCGGTTTTATAAATATGGCCCTTATTGTCATCTTGCCACTACTGCCCTATCACTGACATCAAGCCTACCCACCTGCTGTAATCATTTTAGGCAGACAGTTGTTCTCATCTCATTATCCAGAATTACTGTTTTAAGTCTGGATCAGCCAGCAAGAGATTCTATAATATGCTGAGTTTTCCACAGAAAGCATGGTGCCAGCTTTTTTCATAAGCTTGCTGAGCCTGCACAACCTACCAAACCAATCTCACCTGCTGGAAAACGCTCTACTTTAAAGTAAGAATTCATAAAACCAACATGATTGTTATAGGGAAGAAATCAACCTTTTTGCTTTTCTTTTTCAGGAAAACATTTCTCTGCTGCGGGAATTGTATGCGAAAGGCCACAATGCCAAACGTAGATGAGAATATTGTAGTTTGTTCTTTTTTCAGAACTCGTTTTACAGTTAAGTACATTAAAGATAAGTCAAACTTTATGTTTTAAATTAATGTCATTGAACTAACTTGGAAGAATGCCTTTATCAAGTCTTATTAATAAAGATTAATATTGAGAAAAGGGCTCTTGGCAAATTGCATATCTACAGAGATTAAGAAAAACATTTAAGAAGGGCAAGAGAGAGAATCCTGTTAGGGTATGATCCAGACTCAAAACATAGTGAAAAGAGGGACACCTAACACCCACCACCCTTTTCACATGAAGCGCAGTAAAACGTCAGGTTCAGGGGAGGACTGAGACCCACCTACAACCAAGTGGCCCTTTCACGGCAAAACACAAAATTTTTGACTACGCCCAGGTTGCTAAGGTCACACACTTTAAGTTACTTTTGCCAATTTAGAAGGTTGCCTGCAAGTGTATGATGTGGTTAAGATAACTAACAGACTAATAAACTGGAGGGCTAACTTAACACTGGCTAATAATATGGAGGGCTGATAACACTGGCCAATGCTCTGGAGAGCTTACAACACTGGCTAATGATCTGTAGGGCTTACAACACTGGCTAATGATCTGGAGGGCTGATAACACTGGCTAATGATCTGGAGGGCTAAATTACTAATAGGTTCTGTGGCAGCCCAAATTTTTCATTGGAGACCAGCCCAGGGGGGCATTGCTCCTCAGCTTACTGGGCCAGTCCACCCCTGGGCAGGTTAGTGCATATTTTGAGTCACAGAGTCTGCATTCTGCAGCAGCCTTTGTAATTATGTTACTGAAGCCTATAGGAATTTGTTCACATTGTACATTACTGTCTCATTGGGCTGATTTGGGTGCAGTAGACACAGCTGTATAATAATATAATGTGTGGTTTTCAGCACTGACATATGGACACTGCTAATACTAGACATCCATAATTTACCCGTCTTCGTCCTAGTTATCCGTTTGATGCACAATTCATTTCAGCAGTAAATGTTGTACAGAATCCCTTTGTGTGAGTTTATTTATAACGTTCAAAACCTGTGGGGAAGAACTGCAAAAGCAAGGTTCCCTTGCTGCATTGGCGTCTGTGTGTGTTTTATTTTATTGTTTTTATTGAATATTCTGAGAAAGACTTAACAGTATTAAATTGTGTTTATCAATACAGAAAACTGTAGCATAACTACATACCCAGTCTGTTGATGTGCTTAATGTTCTTGGCAGGTGTTAATATTGTTTTTCTCTGTCTGCCTGCATTGCAGCAAATTAATAAAAAAAATCTATAGTGTCCCAGAACTGCCTAAATTCATATTATACTGTGATTACTGCACTGTTTTATATATGCATTTAAGGTGAGCAAAACCTTAATATTAACTGTTGGAGAAGATCTGTTGGTCCTGCGATACTCTTGCGATATATTTTGACTTTATCACCTTAGGTAATATAGGGTTCATACAATGAATTGGAAGACTTTGTTTATACTATAGTTATACACTTCATATAGGTCATCAAAGGGTAATAGTAATGAATACATTAAGGGCTATCCTAAGAAAGCCCTTTGTCTTACTTTTAAAATTACCCTTGGAAAGGCTCCTACAGTACTTGCAAATTCCATAAATATCCTCAGCTCCGAAGTCTGCAGAAATCATCAGCTATGTCTATTCCTCCTTTGACGTCCCTCCTCTGGTAGCTACTCCCCTCTCAATGATCCAGGGCATACTACGTCTCTTCTTTCCTTTTTTGTGGAGGGGTTAAACTTGATGGACTGTTGTGGGACCTGTACTCTGTGCCCTACTTTCCCCCTCCAATCCCCTCTCCCTAGATAAAGGTCCTATCTGAAATATTACCAACCTGTTACCTGTCCAGTGTGTATCTCCATTATGGGCCAACGCTGACAGCTCTGTCAAAAAATGCCCTTTTCCTCAATTTACCCCTAAGGGACAAACCCCAACTGACCATTAGGGACAAACTGAGACTAAATTATACACGGCATGTAATGCATAGTAGCCAACGGCCCTGGATTTTGTGGGGCAGGTTACTCATTTTCACACAGTGTCCAGCTTTCCTTGTATCTTACAAAATGTCCTGTAAAGAGACTAAAATAATTATCCTTGTTCTCCCATCAAGGATAGAAGCCAAAATCAAGATCACCAGATCATGGTGTTGTAATGTTAGAAAGTGGAATGCCTACAAGGTAAAATATTTTTTCATTAAACACGAATTCATAGTTCTGCAACTTCCTAGGGTGTTAAGTGTTTAAAGGGCATGTACACTGTAAAAACAACTTTGTATTAATGGATAGCTGTGGCTTTAAATATAAAAAAAATGTTGTTGTTTTTTTGTCGCTGTTGTTGTTCTATTGCCCTCCCATTCCCTACCTTTAGTGCTTGAATGCTGGCTTCCTCCACCACTGTAATCCCGTTTATAGGACTGCCCCCACTAAATTCTGCAAATCTCCAACATGCCCTTTACCAGATAATAGCGCAGCCGTTTCAAGATCATGTCCCGGTGATGTTGCCGGTTACGTGTGCCCCTGTGACATCATTGCACCGTGCTGTCACCACAAAACGCATGCAGTGATGTCACACATGCACTCTTCAAACAGCGGCGCTATTACCTGGCAAAGGGCATGTTGTAGATTTGGAGAATTTATTTATAGTGGAGGAGGAAGCAAGCAACATTCCAGCACTAAAGGTACAGTATGGAAGGGAAATATAACAAAAAAATAAACACCTTTATATTTAAAGTCACAGCTATCCAGTAATATAAAGTTGTTTTTACAGTGTACATGCCCTTTAAGAAGAAATGTATGTACCGTATGTATGTATAGTTTATTTCTAAAGCTCCACTTGGGGACGCAGCGCTGTACAGTAATAAAATACAATAAAGTCAATAACATTATATAAGGGGGATAAATACATAGATCAGTACAAAAATATAGAAATCTGTTATTATAAAACCCTAAAGCTGCATCCGTGAATCTGTGTGTCACTGCAGCTCCTATGGAATCACCACTAGAGGGAGATGGTAAGATTGTCTCTGCAGTTCCTATTGACTCACCACTAGAGGGAGAAACACAGGAAACAAGCAAGGCAGAACACAGCAGTTACACAGATTACTCAGGTTGCTTGGGACAGAAGGGGACTCGGAGGGGGCATTGGAGGGGACTCTGGCCTTGGGACACTAAAGGGGGATCCTGGCCTTGGGATACTAAGAGGGAACCCTGGCCTTGGGACATGGAGGAGGGGGGCTATGGCCTTGGGACATGGAGGAGGGGGGCTATGGCCTTGGGACACTAAGGGGGCACTCTGGGCTTCTAGCGCCTGTTATTAAAACAGGCTTAATGTCTAGTTATAAAAATAAAAGTGCTAGAGCTTTGCCACAAGAGGTAAGGAGGTCCCTGCCCCGTAGAGCTTACAATCTAGTCAGGATGGTAACATAAAGATACAATGGAATGGGTATAAGTGCTGGAGTGAGACAAATGCAGTGCAAATAAAATTAGAAAGGGAAAGTTGAAGTATAAACTTTGAATTTGTCTTGAAAGACCACATTTTGGAAGGGAATTTGTGTGTTTGTGCTGCAGATTTTAAAACTCAATAATGCCAATGATGAAGACATTGTTTTTACTTACCCTTTAAATATGTCACATGCATTAAAGGTAGGTCAGTTGGTGTTGGGGAATAAAATACTAACTTTTTTGATGATTGGTCAAAATGTGTTTTTTTGACTATATTGACCCTTTAAATATGGCTGCCATGGAAATGGAAGGATGGGTCAGTAGGTGTGTGTGCCTGGATCAGGTTGGAAGTTAAAAAATAAATTTTGATTATTGATCAAAATTAGTTTTTTTGACTTTAGTTAACCTTTAAGTATGGCTGCAACAGTAATGGAGGGGTAGGTCAGTAGGTGTGTCAGTTTTTTGACTATAGTTACCCTTTAAGTAAGGCTTCCATGGGAATGGAAAGGTAGGTGGGTGTGCCTGTGTCTGTGTGGGGGGTTGGGATTTCACCGTTTGTATTTATGACCATGAAACAAACTGTTTTGAAATATCCACATTCGAGGATTGTTACCATTATAGTCTATGGGAAAAAATGTCCGGAAATTCCCCGATAACGCCGTAACACTTCAGCGGATTCCTTAGCTAGAAGATAACACACTTCTCCTATATGCCCTGCATGTCTGTACTGAATTTCATGTCTCTAGCCCCGAAAACTGTGGGAGGAGATATAGTCCAAAAAAGCAGAAGAATAAAATGGAATAAGAAGAAATAGAAAGAACAGGAATTTGGCTATTTTAAGCCAAATTAACAATCATATACTGTGCTGGTTACCAGATAGGTAGGAAGTAAGGCTAGATTTAAACCTACTAATAGAAGTTTTTTAACATAGAGAGAGGGGAATAGAATTCCAGAGGATGGGAGCCACAAGTACGAGTGGGGGTTCTGTACAGGAGATGGTTCTTCGATGAGCGGAGGGTACGGGCAGGAACATATGGGGGCACTAGAGAAGAAATAAAATAAGGAGCAGCAGAGCGAAGGTCTTTAAAAGTTAGGAGAAGGATTTTGTATACAATGCGCTGTGTAACGGGGAGCCACGTTGTTGGATATCCAGAATAGTTTAATGGAAATGACTGACACTTTGATTATGGCTGTTGGAGATGGAGAGGAGGTTGTCCCTGACTGCAGGAAAGGTGGTTTCAGCAGGTAAAACATCAAGCATTATCCTGAGAGTGTTGGGTTGAAGTTTATCAAGGGGCAGTAATGTGCGGATATTAGATTGGCTTTTTACTCGTCCTGAAGGTCAGAGAGACACATACTGTGTAAATGACAGAGCCCTACAATAACATTAGTTTTGAGTTAAAAGCATTGGAGATTTACGATGTGGTTTTGTTTAACAGAGCATGCAGACATTATTTATTAATCCTTCATTACATATTCTGAATAGAAGAATTACTAGATGCTTGTGGCAAAGAATTGAAATGTATCGATTCTCTATTTCAAATGTCACTGACGAACCAATAGCCCATCTTCCAATGAAGTATAACACAAGAATCAAAGCCTCCAGACTGCTGTGCTCTAATATCTTTCCCTTTCACAATCTGTCAAATAAAGCTAAGTGCACTGCCCATTTCTCTTTCTATATTGTCAGAGCCCAAGCAAACAATAACCTCTTTATTATCTCCGATCAGCTTTTTTAACAACCGTATTGCAATGTCATACATTGGAACCATTCAGTAAATACATTACACTACTACTCCATTATCTTTGACATACAGTCCCCTAGGATAGAAGTATTGTGATTCATCACATAGTGACATTTGTGAGACAAGCAGAACAGAGCTGTTGCCTCGGCTATTCTATTATATCCATTGTGCTGTTTGGACAGCTGTTGTTTTAAAGGAAATCAGGATTTAAACAGGTTATATATCAAATGGGCAGCACGGTGGCTCAGTCGTTAGCACTGGTGCCTTGCAGCGCTGTGTTTGATTCCATCCTTGGACACATCTGCAAGGAGTTTGTTCTCAGTCCATTAGTGGATGCTAGTACCTCCTAGCTATACGCCTCCGCACGTTATGCCTTTGTTATACCACCTAGCTAGGCCGCACTCGCCACTGCCACCTGTGTGCCCCAGAAACTAGCCTAAACTAACCCTAAGAATAGGGAGGGAGGGTGTTTCTGCACGTTCCAGGGAAGCCGGTGCCTGCCCTTCTTCCTGCCTCCTTTTAAAACCTTCCCCTGCCTAGTCCCACCTCTTGGCCCCATGACAGCCGGCAGTCAATCAGCTGATCCTGCCCCCCAGGACCGGCTTTGAGTAAAATCTTACAGCCAAGGAAAGGGAGGGGTGCTCCCCCTCCGGACCACTTCAAGCCTGCACTCCTCTGCAGTCACAGGTACATTGGGTCCCATTCTATTATTTCCATTGCGCTGTTTGGACAGCTGTTGTTTTAAAATCAGGATTTAGGGTGAGGCCACACTGCAACGCACAGGAATCGTGCACAAAATCGCGAGCGTTTTGCGCATGCGTTTTCGCCTTTTCACGCTATGGAAACGCATGCGTTAACGCACCAAAAATGGTGAACGCATGCGTTACCATAACGCGAACGGACGCGCAATCGCATGCGCATCGGAAATCGCGGGAATTTTTGCGTTCCCGCTATTTCCATTTTAGCGAAAATCGCGGGCGCAAACGCGAGCGCGAAACGCGGGCGCAAACGCGCGAAAAACGCGCTAGTGTGGCCTAGCCCTTAAAGCGATTACATATCATGGTGCTCAGTGGCTAGCACTGATGCCTTGCAGCACTGAAATCCTGAGTTCGATTCCACCCTTGGACACATCTGCAAGAGGTTTGTATGTGCTTCCTGTGCTTGCATGTTTTTTATCCGGGCACTCTGGTTTCCCCCACAGTCATAAAGTCATACTGTTGCTCTATATCTCATAACAATGTGCTTGATTGTAAGCTCTTCGGGACAGGTCCTGATGTGAATGAATACATGGAATTGTAAAGCAATACGGAATATGCTGGTGCTCTATAAATTCACAATAATAATAATTGCTGAGCAAAACAGCCAAGAACTTCTGTTAACAGCTGATCACCTTATTGCATTGCACTAACTTTGCTACCAACTGTGATTACATTTGGAGAGAAATATCAAGGGGGGCTGGTCAAAGGGGCAATTACTTAATCAATCCCAGGTTTGAATTGCTGTTTGCCTGGTTCAGAGGGAAGTGGAGCTGATAATCAGTTTTTAATAAAGCTCAGATTTTGCAATAGTGCAAGGCAAAAAATCAAAAGTTAGCATTGTCATTGCTGTATATCTATACTAATAAAAGGCAAAGCCCTCCCTCACTCACTCACTCATCACTAATTCTCCAACTTGCCGTGGAGGCAGACGGCTTAAATTTGGCAGGCTCATTCATTGCACCTTACTTACAAAAGTTAAGCAGGTTTCGAAATTCCACCTGTAACGGTGAGTATCTGACATTGCACAGACTTATGGTTACCTAGCTTACAAGCTATACAAATCTATATGGTTGGTCCGATTTCAACCAAATTTTGTATGCATATACTCCTTTACAAGTAAAAGGTTAACGAAATTTTTTTTTAGGGTGGGGGTGAATGGGGGGGAAGAATAGAATTTTGAACTCCTGCACACTAACGGCTGGACCAATTTTTACCAAAATTTCAGGGTGTGTGCGGGGACTGGCTGAGGTGTAAGGGGAAGGGTTTGGAGGGTGGACAGAGAGGAATAGTGGGGGGTATTGGGGGTGGACGGGGAGAGGTGGTGGGGGTTATTTTCACCAAAATTTCGTAGTTGAATAAAAAATATAATATTAAAGTTAATGAGTGTTGCATTATCGTAAAGCTTATTGAATTGTCTTTCTTTAATATATCAAGTGCCGAGTGATTACAGCAATCTTGATACATTATTGCTTTCTTACTAAAAACGTTATTTCAATACATCTCCGCTGCGAAGCGCGGGTATTTTGCTAGTTACCAATAAAACAAGTGATTCAAAAAGAATGCTGAAAAGTGTATTTTATAAACAGATGGAAGAATGGAGATCTTTACTTTGTGCAAGAAGCACTATGGGCTGGTACACACAGGTCGACATTTCAACCCATCCTGCCACCACGGAAGAATGGTCAATTGTGGCAAATTATTGTCTGTAATTTCCAAACCAACGGATCAATCCTGATAAATTTTTAGGCAAAATTCCATAGTCTGAGTAATCAAGCATTATGGCAAATTACGGCTGATCAGTGGCAGACCTACAGTCCCCCTAGGGGACTAAGAGGGCCCACCAAGCTCCCGATTGGTACCTTGATACCCTACTTTTAAACAGCTGGCCACACGTACTTAAAGAGGAACTGTGGTCCAAAAATGACTTTAGGTAAATTGATAGGAATTGCTCTCCTGAGAGTTTTTGCAATTTATTTTCATTTTTTAGATATTTACATAGTTTTGCATAGTTTTGAAGAAAACTCTGTGGAAACAGCTTTTTCAGGCAGAGTGAGAACTCTGCCTGAAAAGGCTGTTTTCACATAGTGAAAAAGAAGGGCTGTAGATTCCCTTACCTACTCTGTCAGGACTTCACCCAGCAGAGAGGAGGAGGGACTTCCTGTCTCCCTCCCACACTGAGGGAGTCTGAGGCTGTGCTCGCAGGTGTGCAGGAGAAACCTTAGGAATGTCACATGTCAGCCTCCCACCCATTAACTTTCTGGTCAGTCATTTCTTTATATCTTGGGCTGTGGAGCACGTAGAGAGGTGGTCGATGGCTCATTTTAAAGGTAGGAAACTGTTTGGAGACCACAATTCCCCTTTAAGTAAAGGTGCACATATTCAGCTGTTTTCAACTATTGTCCTATACTGGCATTTTAAACAGCTGATCGCGTGCACCTTTACTTACGTACAGATGTTTAGCTGCTTGAAAGCAGGGGATTGACTTACCAGGCAGGAGATCAGGGAGAGGTGTGTGTATTCCTTTAGTCTTTCCCCAGTGTACATCCTAAAATAGCCTAATATTCCATATTTATGGAATTAAAGAGGGAGGTAGATAACAAGAGGAAACATTCTGTTCTGGCAGCTTTAAAAAAAAAATCTGTAGTAATGTAGCAGAAACAGGCAGACAAAATAATCAAGGGCAGCATCGCAATAAATGAGTATGTCTGTTTTGAAGCAGAGACATTGAAAAGTTAATTTATCTCCATCATTAATATTCCCCTTTTCATTTGTGCCAAACACCATTGTACTAATGAAATTCAACCTTCGGGATACAGCTCTGTCCAATCAGTGTACACTTATCCTGCATTTCTCGGAACCAGCTATATATCATTTGAATTCTCTGCTGCCAAAAACAAACACTGATTACCCCTCCAACATTTCCCTTTTATAAGGTACACTTCTAGAAACATCCATGCAGAGTTGTGGGGGGAGGATAATGAAGTAAACCTGATTTTATCACAGTCCTGTGCAATGCATCAGCGTAGCTATGTAAAGATGAATGATGGAGGGTATGTAGGCTGGAAAAAGATAAAATTGGCTTTTTGCTGCGCAGCCTATGAGGAGTAGTACATTTGGTACTTGCACTCTGTGTAGTGAGAAAAACAGCTTCAGCAGGTAACAGGATTTCTGCGTCCATTAAAGTCTATAAATGCAAAGAAACACATGTTCACAGGTAGCACATAGGTAGGGCAGTGGCACAGAAGGCATTTTGCTCTGGCTGGTTACATTCATACTATATAACTATCGCAGGGGGCACCCAGGAATGCCATGTTTATAAGGTGAGAAAGTCAATGGCAGTGCGCTCCTGTGCCCCCTGTCCTACTTGCTAGGAGGGGAGGGACAGCGCTGGCCCCTCTTGCAGCGCCAAGTTCACCCAATGTATCATATTGTCACATTGAAAAAATGTGTTTAAAGCTTTCTAACTTTCAGTTTCTTATTTATTATTACTGATTTTCAATATGGTATTGTATACAGTATAATGCCTTATGTACCCCTTACTGTATAATATAGGGGTGTTAGGGCTTTTTCATAATGCCTTTGAAAATGTGGATTTAAATGAATTATCCCCATATCAAAACCAATGGTTAAATTAAAACTAGAGTATATTTTCACCATGGTTGCAGCTTTTCCAATCAAATATGTTGGCTGCAAATAATTTTAAGCACTATCCTGGACCAAATGATAATGTGGATTTGCTGCTTGTTTGTTAAAGCAAAGAAAAAGAGCCACATAATATGAATACATTGGGGAGAAGCTTGTGAGCTCTAGAGACCTGGCAATCCAGTTATAAGTGTCGATTGGTTCCAACACATAAATGATGGAAATAAATGTGCCAATGACTCAGCAGTACTTTCTCTATGTGTGGCTGCAGCATTGCACATTGCCTAGGTGTAGAAATCCTACATAATTCATTACAAAGCTTCCCTTAAATTAATATTGAAGTTTACACTGCGCAAACGGTTTCATTTTGAAAAAAAAGGATCTTCTAATTCCGATTGGTAGAGCAGATAAAGGCATGTGTTCAGTTAGACAGTGTAAACACGGACTGAAATTTAGTCGATAGTGCCTAAATATTGGTGATTATTTTTGCCTGCCATGGACTGATGTTAGTTAAATGATCAATCAGACAGGCCGGTAGAGAAGACTGAATCATCACCAAATATTGGCCTTAGTCCTTACACTTTTGACTGGTCGCAACGTTTGACCGGTCTGCCGGGACGAATATTATTAATCTGGCTTGAAGAGCCAAATTACTGTTCTTTTTATTTCTTCTTTTTCTTCCGTTTTATTCTTCCCCTTTTTTGGCTGTATCTGTATCTCCTCGCACAGTTTTTGAGCTAGAGACACAAAATTCGGTACAGACGTTCAGGGCATATAGGAGAAGTGTGCTATTACCTAGCCAAGGAATCCGCAGAAGCATTACAGCGTTATCAGCGAATTTCAGGACGTTTTTTCCCATAGGCTATAATGTTAACAATCCTCAAATGTGAATATTTCAAAACAGTTTGTTTCATGATCATAAACACAAATGCTGATACCCCAAAACCCCCACACAGACACAGGTACACCCACCTACTAAGCTTTCCACTCCTATGGAAGCCAAACTTAAAGGGTAACTATAGTTAAAAAACTATTTTTGATCAATCATCAATAAAAGTAAATTATATGGTCATACATGCAAAAACACATAACCCCAACCTCACACAGGTATACACACCTACTGACCTACCCTTCCATTCCTGTGGCAGCCATACTTAAAGGGTAAGTAAAGTAAAAAAAAAACCTAATTTTGATATATCCTCAATAAAAGTTAGTCATACATGTAACAACGCATACCTCCAACCTCACACAAGTACACACACCTACCCTTCCATTTCCATGGCAGCCATACTTAAAGGGTAAATAAAAAAAATAATCAAAAAAGTTTGTTTTTTTAACTTCCAACCTGATCCAGGTACACACTTCTTCTGACCTACCCTTCCATTTTTTAATGACAGCCATCCAACCTGACACAAGTACACACACCTACTGATCTACTTATCCATTATTGTGACAGCCATACTTCAAGGGTAACTAAAATAAAAAAATTTTGATCAATAATCAAAAAGGTTTGTTTTTTTAACTTCCAACCTGATCCCGGTACACACGCCTACTGACCTACCATTCCATTTTCATGACAGGCATATTCAAAGGGTAACTATAGTCAAAAAAACAATGTTGACTAATCATCAGAGTTTGTTTTTTTTAAAACCCCAACCTGACACAGGTACACACACCTACTGGTCTACTTATCCATTACTGTGGCAGCCATACTTACAGTTTAACTAAAGTAAAAAAAAACAAATTTTGGCCAATAATCAAAAAAGTTTGTTTTTTTAACCCCCAACCCGACACAGGCACACACACCTACTGACCTACCCATCCATTGATATGGCAGCTATATTTAAAGGGTAACAATAGTCAAAAAATTATTTTGACTAATCATCAACAAAGTTTTTTTTAACCCCCAACCTGACCTAGCTGCACACAACTACTGACCTACCCTTCCATTTCCATGGCAGCCATATTTAAAGGGTAACTTTAGTCAAAAAAACTATTTTGACTAATCATCAACAAAGTTTGTTTTTTTTAACCCCCAACCCGGCACAGGTACACATATCTAGTGACCTACCTTTCAATTTCTGTGGCAGACATACTTAAAGGGTAACTAAAGTTAAAAAAAATAGTTTGACCAATCATCAAAAAAGTTTGTTTTTTTAACCCCCAACTGGACACAGGTACACATACCTAGTGACCTACCTTTCCATTTCTGTGGCAGCCATACTTAAAGGGTAACTATAGTAAAAAATAATTTTTGATCAATTATCAAAAAAGTTTTTTTTAACTTCCAGGGTAAGTATAGTAAAAAACAACAACACATTTTGACCAATCAGCAAAAAAGTTAGTCTTTTATCCCCAAACTTGACACAAGTACACATACCAACTGACCTACCTTTAATTCATGTGACAGCCATATTTAAAGGGTAAGTAAAAAACAACAATGTCCTCATCATTAGCATTATTGAGTTTTAAAATCTGTAGCACAAACACACACATTCCCTTCCAAAATGCAGCCTTTCAAGCGAAATCCAAAGCTTATACTTAAACTTTCCCTTTCTAGTTATAGCTGTGGTTTAGTGATTAAGGTTTATAATAATATAATATGATGTAACAGATCCAATGTGACTCTATTTAAGGAATGTTTAGAATGAAAACATGGCGGTATAATGTTATTATATAGTGAACGTGACAATGTCACATGGCACAAACTGCACTCCGATGGTCTAAAATTTCCAACTAAAATTGGTTACATGCCATCCAATTTATCACCACCAACCGATTCCCAATATGATTATTTGACCAGAGACTGCCCAGGAATCAGAAGGAAAATCAGCCAACCTATCGTTCCCTCTAATTTCGCCTGATATTGATCATTTGCAGATGATCCGAGATATTGGAAAATCACAATCATGTGAAATGTTATCTACTGAATAATCATTTGGCCACAATACCAGTGCGCTATTTGTATTTACTTTCTAGAACCAGCTACATTTGTTCGTTAGACTACACATTCACACGGGTTGATATTTTGGACTGGCAGGTCAAAATACTGGTAGGAAATGTAGCCAAAATGGACATTTTTGAATTGGTCATATCAGTAAATATTGGCCAATCGTATGTTCTTCAATAGAGTGAATAGTCACACCGATATAGAATCGGTACCAACTGTACTTCCTGCTGATAGACTACCAATAGACTAGACTAGGTCTATTGATATTATTTCATTTCGCAATTATTTTGTATCATCAGAAGCCCAGAGGTGTTATGGGTAAGACAAGGAGATTCTGGGGATCACTCATTGTAGAGAGTTCTGCTTCTAAATGAATCCAAATGGGTACAAAGAGACAAGAGGAGAAATCCCAACGTTAACCCAATATTACTGGGGCTTTAAATGATAACAAAAGCAAAGTTATTGGTAGTAAGGCCAAGGCCACACTACAATGCACCAAAGAGCACACACAATCGTGAGCGTTATCGTATGCGATTTTGTGAGCGATTCTCGTGCGTTTTGCGTTTGCATGCAATTTACCATTTTCCGTTATGGAAACGCATGCGTTAACGCACCAAAAATGATGACCGCATGCGTTACCAAAACGGACAAGCAATCGTATGGGAAATTGTGGGAATTTTCATGTTCCTGCGATTTTTCTTTTTTTAGAGAAAGTGGCAGGCGCAATAGCGAACGCAAAATGCGCTTGTGTGGTCTAGCTTTTAATTAGGAACGCTGATCAGTTTCCCAAACAACCTGTCTGTACAGGAATCTTCAGGTAATTGTCTTTATGTCTGTACTTAAGCAAGGTACTCCAGCACCAATCTGTCTGTCAAGATGTGTCTACACACAGTCCTGAACACTCTCCCTATTTTAAATATATGGAAGATTGTTAGGGACTGCCATACACCCTAGCACTTTTTGGCACTGAACCTAGCAAGTTTTTGGTCACTACCCAGCTTGGTCCATTTTATGTCCATTGAAGTCCCCATCCCATGAGCAGTTTTTAGGGATCCTACAATCTACATTATATGTTCGGCAAACAAGCCAAAGAGCAGAAAGTTCTCTCCCTGTGGCCTGCAAGAAATTAACAATTGAAATCCCTCGGGGTGAGTACGAGGCGAAGGGAGAGCGAGACGAGGATTAGGGTGGAAACCTCTCTTATTGATGAGCAAACACAGGGAATGTTCAGCAGGCACAGAATGGACCGAGGGGGTAAATGAAGTCCAGTGAAGTCCATTTCCTAATTCAATGAGGCTGGAAATAGTCTGAATAATCATTAACACAAACATCAGGTTCACTGATCAGAATAGAAAATAGAAGCAATGTGGGACCTTGGGCACCTCTGTCCAGTTCCTCAATGTCCAACCCTGGGTACATTGGGGTCATACGTAGCCTCAACTCATGTCATTGTCATACAGTGGTGTCTGATTAGCCCCTATAGTCCTTACTCCTTAACCATTTGGGTAAATGGACCAATGGCCCATTGGTCATCCACAGTGTTTTTTTGTAATAGGAAAAATAATAGCTCCCCTGCGGTTGCTCCCCCCGCTCCTCTGGTAGAAGTTACGCCCTGTTGTTACCCAAACTGCTAAGAGGTGACAGAAACAGGGGCATAACTAACAGAAGAGCAGACCCTGCAACGGGGCACATGGGAGCCAGGGGGGCCCCATCCTTCTTACATTTACAGAGATACAGCCTCCTCCCCAAACCAAAACACTTTAGATTATGCGAGGAGGGGCCCCATCATAGTTTTGCAGAGGAGGCAGTGATTCCTAGTGACACCATTGAACAAAATTTTATGATGCTTTGGGATTTACTAGCGCTGTTCAGAGTTTGGTGGCAAAAACCCTAGAGACACCCCTGGAGTTAGAGGTTATTTACACTGGAGTATCAGTGGTGTATTGTTCAGCAAAAGATCATATGAGAGGACGTACAGACATGTCCTGGGCTTGTTTCACACAAACGGTTTTTTACAGGCAATACCAGGTGTAATGTTTCGCTAGATTCTATATCAGGCATTATGGGGGCAGATAAAGGATATACAAGTTGGATGGATGCATGTCTTTATTCAACCTCCACTACTATACCATAGGTACAAACCCTATAGGAACTGTACTGTAAGGTTTTGGGGGAAGAGTAGCCATACCATGGAGAAACTGTTAATATGGTAAAGCAGTTCCTCAGCCGTCACCCAAACCACTAGAAAGATTAAAATCAAAGGGAAATATTTTGCTGAGAAATATATAAGTAGGAGAATCTGAAATAAATATCCACACATCAATGTTTTATATAAATGTTTTATTTATTTTTATATCCCTAACCTACACTATCCCAGAGTTGAACCAGAGGAAGGCAAAAAAAACCAGAAGGGGAAAAATTCCTTCCTGAATCCTTGTGGCAATCGGATAAATCCCGGGATCAACTTGGATCATTATTATATTTAAAGGGGAACAAAAGGCAGCAGGTAGTTTGGATACTTACCTATTAGCTTCTGCTGCTTCTCTCTGGTCCTGCCCCCTCACCATGGCCGGCCCAGGTTCCAAGTGGAGGGGTTGGGGCCAGAGTGGTCCGGTACAGAGCGACACTGCAGCTAGGAGGTAAGTAACCAAACTACCTGTTGTACTCCCAGGGGTGAGGATCTAGTAATTTATGTCCTTGCCCTGGGTACAGCCAAAGGGATATTAAAGGGTATCTATACTTACCTTTAGATCCCACTGCTTCAAAACTTTTTTCAGATTTTAAATCTGGGCTGTAGATTCTGAGAAATCATCATATTAATCAAAGCATTTACAGGGAAAGACCTGTCACTCCAGGAGCAGAGATTAGAATATGTGACCCATTAATGATCTCCTACTAGGATCTTTTTTTTTTAAATTCGTTTTATTTTCTCGGCTCAATTCTAATATATCACATTACAATCATATTGCAGTAGCATTGGTATCACGTACATAGTCACGATATACAGCATTTTTCGTACAATACATCTAAATAGTGCATATAGGCATTTCAGGTCTAGATGGTATCCGCCATATTATCCTTGCAAATTTTAGCTCGTGTTTTATGTTATGTTCTAGACTGTTAACACCACACAACAATATGAGTTATTCACTTGAGCCGTTGTTTAATTTGCTAATATATTGATAACCGTCAAGAAGAAACAAAGGAGAAGGGAGGGGGAGAGAAGGAAGAGAGAGAAGAATGAGAGAAGAGAAAGGAGAGAAAGAGGGGGAAAAAAGAAAAGAGGGAAGAGGAGGGGGGGGAATAAACAAAGTTAAAAGGAAACATTCTCTGTTGTCATTACTATGTTAAGTATGTCTTACATTTACATCTGCATATAAGTTATTTTCATTCAAACTTTACTTCCAAATTTGAGGTCAGACGGACAGGCACCGCCCAGGTACGCCCCCATCCCAAATCCCAGGCCCACAGACAGAGGGGGAAAGGGGTGCATCAATTTTTTCTATCAGAGTGTTCCCCCATTAATATTGCAGAGTGGCAGGGGAGGAGTGCCAGATTTCCCATATTTTGTCATATTTTGCAGGGCTGCGTCTATGTTTATATATAATTTTCTGGTAGGGTAGGTCTTTGTTGACCAAGTCTAGCCATTGTTGCACTGTAGGCACCTCCGGTGCCATCCATTTGATTGTAATATTTTTCCTAGCGTAGAAAAGTATTTGGCTAAGCAGTATAGCTTGATATTTAGGCCATGTTTCTTCATATATACACCCCAGCACGCAGAGTTCCGGTCGTTGCTCTATATGTATGTTCAATCGTTGGTTAATAAATTTAACTACTAAGCTCCAGTATCGTTGCAGGGGGGGGAAGATCCACATCAAATGCCAGAAATCCGCCTTAGTTGCTTGACATTTGGGGCAGGTGCCTTGTTGGTTTGGTTGAATGTGCTTAAGTGGTCTGGGGGTTAGATATGCCTGGTTTGTGATGTAAAATTGGATCAATTTGTTCTGTGCTGCATGAGAGGCTTTATTTTGGCTGTTCAGCATCATGTTTATTGTGTCCCCATCCATATCGTCTATACATCGCTTCCATTTTTCAACTAGTTGAGTGTATGCCTGCAAAAGAATCTTGTATAGCCGAGATATCAGTCCTTTTTTTAGTGGTGACTGAAGGATCGAGTAAATTGAGTGGTTTCCTATTGTGACCGGGTTTTCTTGAAATTGGGTTTTGAGGCAGTGACGTAGCTGTAGATAACGAAATTGAAATGCTTTTGGTAGTTTGAATTGATTTTTAAGCTGGTCAAACGTTTTTAATTCGTTGTTTACATATAGATGTCCAAAGTTATATATACCATGTTTCGCCCAAAGCTCTGCCTCGTGGAATGCAGCTAGGTAGGTGTAGGAGTAGTTGTTCCATATAGGAGCATTTGATGGAATCACGGAGCATTTAAGTATTTTGTTTGCTAGTTTCCAGACGCTAGTATCCTGTCTCTGTATTGTCGTTATACATCCAGTTGTGTGTTTTAGGGGGTCCCCCATGTAAGCAAGGTATGAACTTTTAAGGTAGTATTGTAGCATATAGTCTGACTGGGTCGGTTGTTCATACTTACTAGGATCTTTAGTTGTCTGCCAGCACATTTTCTACAACAATTAGCAGAATCAGCAGAGAAAAGAAGGCAGGGGGGAGGGAGAGAGAGATCTGTAAGCAGAGCAGGGTCTATGGTGAGGCTTTACAGACCTTATAAGTGTCGCAGACACTAAAAGAAGGCAGTGAGTAAGGGAGGGTGGGGGCAGTTAGGAGCACTCACTAAACATTAATAATTTAATAACAAAGCTAGCACAGATAAATATGTGAATACCATCATTTTACTTCTCTCAAATTGTAGTTTCAGATAATTTAAAGTTGTTTGAGTGAGTATAGTGACCTTTTAAAGGCCCATACACACGTGCATTCACACATTTGATGTGGCATTTGATGTGTATGAATGGCCGTTTCGACTGACTATCGGTAAGTGTATGGGCACACAGTTATCAGAAACGCCCAGTCGGTCGGCATTATTGATGATCCGCTGGATTGGATCATCAACAAAGCCTGACCGAGCACCCATACACTTACCAATAGTCAGCAGAAACGGCAGTTCATACACTGGGCGTTGCGGGTAAGGCCCCCCGCATTCGCATGTGTGTACGATTTAAACTAACTACCACCCCATACATTCAGTGCAGGATTTAGGTGTCAGGAGCCTATAGGCCAGGGTTGCCAGATGTCCCTAGTTGGATGGGATTGTCCCGACTGCAGGGACAAAATACAGAGTCCCGCAGTAAGGGCCGAAATACCATCCAAACACTGGCCTTCGCAGCCACACCCAGGAACGCCCACTCCCCGCCCAGTAACGCCCTTAGCCCAGCCTACAACCACACCCCTATCTCTGCCTCTGTGAGCCCCAGCTTTGCCCCCGCCCTTCCACCATGACATCACTGCCCCACCCCCTCCTGCTCAAGGGGGGGGGGAATCTGGCAACCCTGCTGTGGGCACAAATTGTTTGCTCTAAGCCCCACCCACCATTACCCACATTCTTCTTCTGGTTGATACCCCCAACCTGACGCAGGTATACACAACTACTGACCTACACCTCCATTACTGTTGCAGCTAAACTTAAAGGGTAACTAAAGTAAAAAAAACTAATTTTGACCAATCATGAAAAAAGATTGCTTTTTTTAACCCCCAACCTGACACAGCTACACGCACCTACCAATTTACTTATCCATTTCTGTGGCAGCCATACTTAAAGGGTAACTATAGACAATTAAAGAAAATTTTGATCAATAATCAAAAAACTTTGTCTTTTAACCCCCAATCCGTCACGGGTACACACACTTACTGACCTACCCCTCTATTACTATTGCAGCCATAGTTAAAGGCTAACTAAAGTCAGAAAAAAATTTTTGTCCAATCATCAAAAAACTTTGTTTTTTTAACCCCCAACCTGACACAGGTACACACACTACTGATCTACTTATCTATTTATGTGGCATCCATACTTAAAGAGTAACTATAGTCAAAATCAAATTTTGATCAATAATCAAAAAAGCTTGTTTTTTTATTAACTTCAACCTGACCCAGGTACACATGACTACTGATCTACCCTTCCATTTCCGTGGCAGCCATACTTAAAGGGTAACTATAATTAAAAAAAATTTTTTTGATCAATAATCAAATTTTTGATCAATAACAAAAAAGTTTTTCTAACTTCCAACCTGACACAGGTACACAAACTAAATGAGCTACCCATTCATGTGGCAACCATATTTAAAGGGTAAGTATAGTAAAAAAAAAAAACACATTTTGACCAATCTTCAAAAAAGTTAGCCTTTTATCCCCCAAATTGATGCCAGTACACACACCAACTGACCTACCCATTCATCCCTGTGACAGATATAAAAAAAAAAAACAATATCCTTATCATTGCCATTATTAAGTTTTAAAATCTGCAGCACAAACAGACACATTTCCTTCAAAATCCTTTCCTTTCAAGCCAAATTCAAAGTTAATACTTACACTTTATATAGAAAATTGGGCTGTTGTACATCCATATTAAAAACGAGCACATGACCTAACTCTGGGTGGAGTACAATTTCCCAGAAGGCTTGGTCAAACCTTCAATGTAACACACAATATATAGAAAATTGAGCTGTTGTACATCCATATTAAAGTGCAACTAGAGACCAAAAATATAATACATACAAACAACTGAATTCTAGTGCACAAACAATTCTAATTGCATATTGGCTACCTCCATAAGGTTGCTACTACAACCAGTCTGCTAAACCCTGGATAAATAAAAGCAATTAGTTCAATAAGTTGGCCAAATTATTTTACGCCTAGTCACCACGTCAAGGTTGTTTTCTTTAACTGGGTCCTAACCTACTGGTACTTGCCTTTTTGGCTACATAAGCTGACAGCTTCTCTTGTGTGGCCTGGATGCTCGAAACTGACTCTCCAGTTTAAAGTAGTTTGCTCAAACCAGCACATGACCTAACTTTGGGGGAGTACAATTTCCCAGAAGTCTTGATCAAACCTTCAATACTTACACTTTCCCTTTCTCCACCTGGAATTTCTCTTATTGTGTAGGGAAAATAAGCAGCTGCTGTATAATTTAACAGCATTAAAAACTACAAAGGATTCCTTTGACAATATTAAAGGGTAACAGTGTAGGGTCAAATAAAAACCTATCCATCGTAAAATGACCCGTGGATCACATGTCTATATATTGCAGGAAAGGGTTAGCTGTATAACTTTGTGAACACTTCCTGTTTTCACCAGCTTGTAGCAATGTGACCAGTCTCTGCCTGCATTAAGGCATTAGGACCCCCTTTTTTTGTGCAGGTACCTTCCTTCTCCAGCATTAAGCAGTAAGTTTATACATGACCTGCAATATAATTTCTCACAGGCTACAGCTAGAGATGTGATAGAGGAAAGACTGGAGGCTTTTATTTAACCCTAACTAGTTTGGAGACCACAGTTGCCCTTTAACAAGCCAAGTGCTTTTCTAAAAGCCATGGAACTCCAAAATGATTTCCTTTCTCCTGGTATTTTAAAACAGCACCCCTGAAGTAAATTAAAATCCTCTCCAGTCTATTGCACAGCTTGCACAATCCTGGCCACATTCCTCTGCATGACCCTCATTCACTTATAGTACACTGCACAGCTCCAAAATGTCTGCTAAATTGAAACAAACAGTCCCTTGGTTTCCTAAAAATTAGTTGTTCTACAGAAAAATTAAATTGGCATTTTCATTCACCTGCAATTGCCATGTATGAGTCTTGATGTTCTGCGTTACCTGGTGTTTGTTCGTGCGCTGGTTCGTTTGGCAGAAAATTCAAACACAGTCTGCCTATCTTGTTCCTGCATTGCTCCTCTGCTGTTCTGATTGGTCCTAACTCCCTATTTAGGTTCTGGCTCTTCCTGGTCACATTGCCCGTAAAAACCTGTGGTTTATCTCTTGCTTGTGTTGTTATCTGGTTTTTGGCTCTCTGATTGCTGCCAGGTTCCCATTTACATCTGTTTGCCACCTATCCTGACCTTTTGCCTAACCCTGACTATGCTTTTGCTCTACCCTTCTGTACCTCGCCTCGCTAACTGATGTGTTTTGACCTCTTGCTCCGTCCCTGACTCTGTTTCCACTTACTGATTTGGTACCACACTATTGTCCTGCTCTAAGCTGGTTGTGCCCCGTCCGACTGTTTCGCTCCCGGTTTCTTTGTGTATTCACGGAATCAGCTCAGATACTTCGCACTCTAAGCCCAGGGGGCAACCAATTCCGGGTAGGCACTACAAGACTGCAAGTAAGGGCTTGACTATTGGTGAAGCAAGTGGTGTTAGATCAGGGTATCTGGCTGGAAGAATACACAAGATCTGGGCGTCACTCTGCCTAAACATGTCTCCATGTGAAACAGCTCTTGGAGGAGACATCTAAATGTTGTCGAACTACAATTCCCACAATTCCACCACCAGTTCATTAATATCTAGCGGTGGCCTGCACATTGCCAGCCCCATAACGTTTCTACTGGGGCCGTAATTATCTACAAATCTCATGGATCAATTTTATGAAATCTAATGAAAATTAAAATGAAGCCTAAAGCAAAAAAGAATTATGGTTTGATTACAGTTGTTAATAGACACAGGGATAATGTCGGATTAGTTATCATGGGTTTGAACAATTCCAGCACCTTCGCTAACAGTGCCTGACACATTAGTAATATCACAAATAATAGTAACCAGTGATAACACTGAATAAAATCATGGATTGTTTCAGATCTGATGTAAATACTTATTCAGTGCAATGGATTTTAGGTCCATAATCTAGTTTAGCCTGATCCTATTCTTATGTAGTCATCACTGGTATCTCTGCTGAGGAGATAGATGCATTAATCCCAGTGACAGAAGTTGATAGTATATTTCTTTCCCTCCCCTGGTGTGTGATCCAATCACAGGAAATACAAAATCCTCTTCCGCTATTAATCCCTAGCAAGCCTGAGCCTGTAGAGCAGATCATACTGCTACAGCATTTAATACTTTCCCTAGTTCTCTATGAGACAGATAAACACAGAGGGGTGACACATTAACTAGGCTGAAAGTTCCGCTTACAAATATGTTAAAGGGTAATAATATTTACTCAGTAAAACCTCCAAAGTCATGCACAGCGTATCATACAAATGCCAAAAAAATGTATTTCTCACACACCATGGACATATCTAGACCCTAGGTATGAGTTCTTGTTCACTATTGGAATTGCATGCTGTGTATGACTTTGTCTAGTGTGCGCTGGTGTCCATCTTAGGAGGTTTTATTGATATAGCGTGCAGAGCAACGGAACTGGTGCAGCTGCACCTGGAACACGATCTGTAAATGGTGAGCAGATTTATTAAGGGAGAACTAAACTCAAATTTTTACACTCCAGAATTTGAACACGTACCCTCTAAAAACACCAATAAACTGTAAAATAGCAATACAGTAAATAGCATTAAAGTAAATGTTACCATTTGAAAACTGGATGAAATAATTGTGTGTAGGTATAATGACCACAACCTGATATTAGTCACATGCTCCCTTGGCTTTTCTATCCTGTAAAAGGATTGGTTAGAGGCTACTAGTGGGTGTGACCAACTGTACCAACTGTAACAAGCTCCTGCAGTATCTTAGGACTGAGCATGTGTAAAGAACATAATGGTCAGTGACCACACTGTGCATTACCGGAACACTGAAAAATAAGATACAAACCTCATATTACAAAGTTATTCTCAACAACCATATTAAAATGAGTGGTGAGACACCGATTACTGTTTTATCTCAAATATCAAGGAGATCTGCCTTCTAATTCAATGTTGTTCTGAGGCTTCAGTTTTTTACTTTTTTAGTTTAATTTATTGTCACCAATGCCTGGAGGGAATAGTATATGAATGCACCCTTTAAACTGCAGGAAAAACAATATAAATATACCTGGCAGCCACCTACTTTAATTAATGCGTTATAAATGTTTACATTACTATATTAATCCATAAAAATATAAAGTTCCTTTTTTAACTTTATGCTGAGGGTTGATTGTTGTAATACTCACATAGTCTCGGCAAGAGATGTAATAAGTTAGACAGTTTTAATGAGATTTTCAACACCAGCTAATGGGCATCACTATGAACCAAGAGTCACCATTGCTCTTACATCACTAAAGAGTTACCTGGAGAGCAATAAAGGCTCTCAGTGCATAGACCACTCCCTGCATAAATAATATATTATAATAAATAATAAAATAAAAACCACGTCCCTTACCATTTTGGGTTATGGACAATTTTTCCAGGTAATTTAAGGGTTATAATGAAAAATCTTACAGTTAAAAAGTTTTTTTAACTGTAACTTTTTTTTAAAAGTTCTTAAAAAATTTCAAATGACCTGCTCATTGCAGTCTGTTTCAAAGATTCTTATTTCCTGTAGAATATCACACAGATATAAGCAATTAATTGAACCAATAAATATACTGGAAAGGTATTTACACTGGAATCCCAGAATTCTGCACAGATATCTGGGTCAGGAAAAAAACACTGTAGCATAACCGGTTTCAACAATGCATTAAATACGGGATAAATGTTCCCACGCTGTACAATAATATTGTACATTATAGGGATTATAAGATTAAGGCCTTTCTATGTCCCTTACAGTAAGCCCTGCCTTTAAAGGAGAGTTACAAGCAAAAGCATGTGGTACCGATTTATAACCTAGAAACGTCTGAACAAAATGGGGTATGTCTTGTCTTTCTATGTGGCTTTTACATGAAGCTAATCTGTATCCCCCTCAGGGGGACAATTACTTAAAATATTCATACAGAAAGCAAAGAGAAAGGCAAGTGGTATATTACACACGGAGCAATATTTTTGTCGGTTTGGCTCTGGTAGGCTATAATTGGCTATATCGAAATTTCTGCAAAATAAGTTGGTATGAACAGCAGTAAATCTACATTGTGCAAATTTTTTACATAGATAGATTTTTTTGGGATAGATAGATTGATGGGTTTGGATAAGATCGAGACACAGACACAGGAACAGTTCAGTCCTCGCTAGGTTAAACTTTCTCATAGATGTAAAAAAAATAAGAGTACTGTGATACTTTTTCTATGGACTAACAGTTTATTTAGTTGACAAGCTTTCGAGGGCTATACCCTCTTCATCAGGTCAGAACAGTTGAGTACTGCTCTGACCTGATGAAGAGGGTATAGCCCTCAAAGCTTGTCAACTAAATAAACAGTTAGTCCATAGAAAAAGTATCACAGTACTCTTATTTTTTTAATGTAGTAATTTAACTTCCAGCGCCAGAAGGGCTGTTAAAGGTACTCTGTAGAGCAGCACTCCAAAGTATTCTACTGATTTCTAGACAAATTTCTTAAGTACAGATTGGTTGCGCTCATATGTAAAAAGATAAAAGACCAAGTTGTTTTAAAAGTTCTTAAATGTATAAAATCTACTTAAAACATACATTAAATGGTTTAAAAAAACACTTAATTCCTTGAGTAAGAAATGCAGGTCCAGTCTTTGGATTGATTCTCCAGAGGTAGTTTTATTAAAGTGCACAAATACATGCATATAAAGTGCTCAGTGCAACAAAGTAAAAACAGGCATAAAAACAGGCATCAAAAATAACACTTAGCAGTGTTTTTAGAGGATCCCCTTGACTTTCTCAGTCTGCAGGGGCCAAATATAGTGTTTCACTGCTTGCTGCAGCTTTCTCAAGACTGTATTACCATCAAATTGGCATTTTTGCTTTTAAATTGCGGTTTTTGCACCATTTTCGGGATTCCGGGAATGTGTTCCACCATGCGTTCCAGCTGCCATTTTGTAAAATTGCGTATAAATATTTTACGCCTTATGCTTTTCGGACACGTTTGTCCGAAACGCGTAAGGTTTAAAATAAAGGCTTTTTAACGGTAACAACGGTGTTTGTCTCTCCTGTCCATGCAAATCCCTGATATTTTTTACTTTTGAATCTGATGATTGGCCGCTTTGCGATGGGCTTGGGGCATTTGGCACCCGGGCCACTGAGGCTGATGGGTAAGAGAGAATTGAATCCATATATCCATGTGTAATTTGTACTTGACTGTGTACATAGTGTGGAAACGTTTGACTCAGGGTTTACACACCTGGGTCACCAACTATTATAAGTAAGAATTGTTTGAGCTAATTTATTAATTAATTATTTCTAAAGTAGAGCCCACAAGGTGTTTTGTTATGTTTTGCTCTGGGGGGCTTGGCTAAGTAGTACTGAGTGATTGTTGGAGCGCTAGAGACCAAAAATAGTCTGTAAAAGGCTAATTGTCACCCATTGTCTGTTTGGTATGTCACTGATGGACCTGTAACACATGGGTTAAAAACACTGGAGCAAGGATTATAATATAGTGGACCGTATATTTTAATATAATATTATAAAGTTGTAATAATAGCTAGTAGTAAAACCATTTAAAATAATATGATATAAAATTTAAAATATAGGATATTACATAGTAAGTGGATGATAAAATATGTATAGGGATAAAATGGTATAAAATGGTATGAACTGTACTCTCAAAAGGGTAAAAAACAATGATAAAAACTACATAAGAAACCTGATATAAGGGTTATGGGGGATAAAACAATAAATCTAAAACAGCATAAGAGGTGTAAAATAGGGCACAATTAACAGGTACATTACAATCAAAAAGGCACAGTTTTAAAGCACAGTTAAAAATCCAGTTAAAACGTTAAAGGAAGGCACGGATGTAAATATTAAACTACTATTAGTTAAAACTCCATAAATCTGTTTCCCTATTAACTCCTTGTGGGAAAAATGTTTGCAATTTATAAATCCATTTTGTTTCCAGTCTGGATAAAGCTGCTTGCATGTCCCCCTTTCTTTCTGGTTCCTTCATTATTTGTATTCCAAACTAGTTAAATGTATTTCTTTTATTGCAAGAGTTCCATTGTCTGGGTATTGAATGGTTTATTCCTTTTTTAATGTTCCTTATGTGTTTTCCAATCCTTTCTTTTAGTTTTCTTCCTGTTCTTCCAATGTATTGAAGGCCACAGCCACACCCTAATATATAGATGACATTTTTGCTATTGCACGTTATAAAGTCTCTGATTGCATAGGTTTCATTTGTGCTGTTGCTTTTGAATTCTTTAAATTTGCGTTTGCCACTTTCTTTGCATCCTTTACAGATCCCACAACCATAGAAGCCTTTCTGTGTGTGTAAAAAGTTTTTTAAGGTGTTATCTTTTTTTTTTTTTTTTTTTTGGTGTTATCTTTTTTGTTTAAGTGGCTTGGGGATAATTTGTCTTTTAAATTATTACAGCATCTGAATTAGATTTGAGGTTATTTTTTTACATTATATATTGGACTAATACTTTTCTATACATTCTCTTAGATGCTCTTAAACATACTTACCAGCACCCAATCCCTTGCTTCTCTTCTTCTGCATTGCACAGAGCTGTCAATTATTTACTACTAAACCAGGTGACCAGTTATTTATTTAACGGGTGGTTTTGCCCTTAAATACTTTGTAAAGCTGATTAAATAGGGACAGGACAGTAGTTTTAGATCTGATCATTAATTTATTAAAGGGCATGTCCACCCCGAAATTTAACTTTTGATATGTGGTAGGGCATGCTCCCCCAGCCCCAACCGCATTAATATAATTGTTAGAAAGTCCCCCGATTCTTACTTACCTGCCCTCTCTCCTCTGCCGCAGTGTTCAGGCCCTCTGCTTGCATGGAATTGAAAGCAGGGGGCGGGACCAGCAGCCACATCTGTGATTTGCTGAGAGGCAGGGAGGGCTGCACTGAGCATGCCTCAACCTTGATGAGGTTGAGGAAGTCTCAGGCACAGCATGAGTCACACACTGCTCCTACACAGCAGTTTCCTGGACTTTGGAGGGGCACAGCAGGGGAACTATTTTGAGCAGGAATGTAAGGTAAGGATTGTTTTAAACTACTTGATGTGGCCAGTAAGGGGTTAAATTTTAGTTTTGGGGGTGGACATGCCCTTTAATGTTCTATATAAAAAAACTTAAAGTTCAAACTTAAATAACGTAAAACTGGATACACAAGATTTAAACAATCAAACAGTGCTTCTTTATTTTACACAATTCCTACTGTTTTTTTGATGTGGACTTGATAGGAAATAGTGGCGGACAGGAAATATAAGACCAGAGGCAACTCAACAATTCATTTCTTATTTCTCATTCATTTACAGATCTGTCTCGCTCCTGTGGACTCTGTTTTCATAGGGGAAAAGATTGTTGGCCCACCGGGAAATTATCTTGGTGGGCAAGTCCAGCCATGGTAGGAAATTTACACTTTTCTGTATCTGATAATTAAACGCATGCTTTAAATGTTCACTTTACTCTATTGTATTTCATTTTGAGATGTTTCTTTTTCCCATCATGCAATCAAATGTTTCCCTATATCTATTAGCTAAACTAAAACATTTTTCATTCCCCATAAGCCATATTCACCAATGGCTTTGTGATCAATATTGAATAGGGTTTAAACAATAAAAGTGGTCACAACATCAGCAAAAATTTGCCAAAATGTTGTCCAAAACTGCCGCAAAGACTTTTTTTAAACTGTCTGTGAAAACATTTAAATACTAATATTATATATTTTATGGGGGAAAAAATCAGCCAATCTGGAGGAAAGTATTCCTAATATTATCACGAATTCTGAGATTCCCAATTATAGGGAACCCTGACCTGGCATTATTTACATACATTTGGAACGGTATGTTTATATGTTTGGAAATTAAATCAAAATATTGTTAATTAACTTTACTTGACCTTTCTCCTAAAGGTCAAATTAATATATGTATATTACATATTAACAATTATAAAATCTTTGATGGTGTAACAACCTTTAATTCATTTTTTTTTTTCAAATACAAAATGCCCTAGACCACTTCTTCTTCAGTTGATGTCTCTGTGATCTTTCTCCTACATCTAAAGGGAGTTTATTTATTGATTTTGATTGGTTACCAGATAAACATGGTGAACTCCTGTAACGCTCCAGTATTTCTTCAGTCCGAATACCCCAATCTACAACCACTATCTTCACCAATAGACAAGCCCCTGTTTGCCGGGAGGCTAGATGCGCCTCACCGAACACGGCTGAACCCCTGGACTTAGAATGCAAGGTATTCGAACTGAGGCCGGGAATACTGGAGAAGTCCAAAGCGAAACAGACAGGCAAGGCACAAGAAAGAGAAACAAAGGTCAGAGACCAAAGATACGAGGTACAGACTAGGAGCAGGCAAGAGCAAAGTCAAAAACAGAGCAAAAGGTCAAAAACAGGAATCAGACCGCCAGGCACGGTACAAAGGGTAGAGCAAGAAGCGTAGTCAGGAACGAGCAGAGGTCAGGGCAGGCAGATACAAATCGAGGTAAAAAAACAGGCAAGGGTCAATTAACAGAGAATATACAAAGAAAAGCACACCACCAGCAAGATAGATAAACTAACCGCTATATTGGACAAGGACCAATGGGCTAAGGGGTTTAAAAAGGCTAAAGGGACCAATAGGAGGACAACCAGGAAGAAGAAGAGAGCGCATTGGATAATGGGAAGATTTTGAATGGAAAAGCACTTCCGCAGAGTATAAGAATGTCCAAAGACCGAGGAGCGCCAGAAACTGCCGGAGAAAGCCAAAGGCGCTCTGACGTGGAGGACGAGCCATGGGATCCTGAACAGGTATGTTTTTCTTTACAACTTCTGTCTGATATTGGGCTTCAACATTGTGTGGGATTCCTTTTAATCCAACCAAATTGGGAAGAGATATTCAGAATCTAAAACCAAATTACTGTGAAGGAAATGCCCCACAACACTCTGATAGCCTTACACTTCATGAAATCTTGCACAATTACACACTTGGTGGTGGCAGTAGTAGAAATAGTAGTGGTGGTGGCAGTAATAGTAATTGTTGAAGTAGTAGTGGTGAGTGACAGTAATAGTAATTGTTGAAGTAGTAGTGGTGGTGGCAGTAATAGTAATTGTAGAAGTAGTAGTGGTGGTGGCAGTAATAGTAATTGTTGAAGTAGTAGTGGTGTAAACCTATCTCCTTATTGAATTGGGTAGAGGTCCATAGGGTGGGGTTTGTGGCGAAGCTCCTGTTTCAAAGGTTTTGAGTTCTGATGTTTTTGATTCTAGTGATGCTAGAAATGTAATTGGGTTCGTATAGAACTCAGTTTGAATCGAATCTGAAGGTTTCGAAGTCCCGGATTTTTTGAATTTTCGATTTATCGAAAATCAAAGTAGAACGATTATCAAAATTAAAAGTAGACGATTATCTAAAATCGAAGTAACGATTGATTAATAGTAACTCTCATTGTGATGTGGAATGAGAAACATCCCGATCGTGAGGAAAGATAGTTTTAAAAGAAGTTTTGGTTCTATTTACAGGTTCCCCAGACCATTCCCCAGGTCTCTGTGTCATTTACAGTACCTACTATTACTATTTGTCCCTCAAATGGACAGAAACTTTGGAATTTTTTTCTCCTATAGACTTCTATGGGTCCGTTTTTCAATTTTCGAAATTTCTGAAATTTCGAAAATTCGAAAACGGAACGAAACTCAACATTTCAAACTCTCTAGTGATGGCTAAAGTTTAAATCCTGTAGCTATTGGGTGTAGGGTATTATGGCATGTTAGCAAGTCTTTAAAATAACCAGGGCCTTGTTATAGTGATTTTATATCAGTAAGCCAGTCTTGAACAGTCTCCATTTAATCGGCAGCCAGTGGAGAGACTGGAGTGAGTGGCAATGGGGAGGACAGTTTTGTATATTCTGCAGCAGCATTCTGTACTTACTATTGTAGGTGGTCCGAATCCTCTGTGAAAATCCTACGTGCAGGGCTGTGTAGTAATCATTTGTGAAGTATTACTGCATAGACTAAGACATAAACTTACACATGGATAAGGTTGGCAGATCTTTAGTGCACACATGTCAAACTCAAGGACCGCCCGCGGGCATCCGGCCCTTCTGGCTGTTGTTTGTGGCCCCCAGTGACTGTACTGCACTGGCCCCAGTGACTGACTGTACTGCAAGATAACTACATTGCTATCTATTTGTGCAGTCTCCAAGTAGTGGCGTAACTATAGATCTCCTGCTAGACACCGTGATCGCTCCAGAAGAATAAGGTGAGCGTTTCACATTAGCACAGATCACTCCATAGACAGTGTCCAGTCCAAAACAGTATGTGTCACACCCTTTTCCCCTGCCGAGACCCAACACTAGGTACATCCTGCACCTGCTTAGTATCATTAAAAAAATTTAGCCTTTTGATTTTGGCCCCTTATGTATTTGACACCTCTGTTCTAGTGGGATGATTTAATTTTACAATATTCCTTAGATGAAAATAGAAGGAAATTTATGTCCCCATCAATAATGTTATTTTAGATCTGTACCCCCCATTGCTAGTGGTATTTATTGGTAATGGAGTTGTTTTTGTTTTAAGGCGCTTACCTCATAACAATTGAGTTGTCTTTTATCCAGTCTTGCAGATCAGATAAACAGGCATATACGTTATGGCCGGATCTGTCACACCAGGTTTAAAAGTTATAGAGCTCGGTTTCATCAGCATATTACCCAGCATATTTCATCAGCATAGCAAGGTAAGTCATGTTTTGGATGAGTTTGCCAAGTGGTGTAGCATGTACTCTGTGAACAACAAAGGAGACAAGATTAAGCCCTGGGGCACACGCACTTAAATTGTGTAGGGTTGGATACAAAAGATCCCAGGGATACTCTTTGTGTTCTGCCCATTTAGAAAAGATTGAAACCACTGTAGAATTAAGCCATTAATGCACAAAATTCTAATAGCCTGCCTAGCAAGATGTAATGGTCAGCTGTGTCAAAGGCAGATGAAGATCTAGGAGGATCAGGATGGACACACTTACCATCTCTGTGTCTTGCCATTAGCAGATTATTACAGACCTGAATCAGGGCTTTTCACAGCTGTGTTGTTTCTCTCGATTGGAGGGGATCGTAGAGGTTATAACCTAGCAGCCTGGCTTAAAGTTGGAGGTAGACAGCTTTTTCAATGATTTTTTCCTAGGATGGAGGGTGTGTGTGGTGTGTGTGTCAGACACTGATTTGAAGCTCTCATAGTGTCTGGGCTACTTTCTGGCATTGGCAACAATGTGAACCATGACTGCTGGGTCACTGCCATCCCCACCTAATAATTGGTCTGCACAATCCACCACATATGGAACCCTAACACACAGTATGGCATGTGTTCTTGGTGCAGATAATCCAATCCCTTTCTATTATGGAGTGACTACCACCTGCCTAGCCTCCTGGCACTTGGTTCTCTCTCCCTTGTATTAGAGATGCTGGTCCCTGGATCCGCTTGCTCCATACATACTACTTTAGATCTGTCCTCCTCCAGTCTTTTGACTAACATGGTAATCTGTGGGATGGACTAGCTGGGAAGAAGCGCAGTTTTTCCTGCACTCCCGCGAGACCACACCAGACTCCCGCAACCGAAAGGAGACCCTAGTCCCGACCATACCGCTTTTTGCCAAACACACCCCAGGAATGCCCCTAACCCCACCTTCACCCACCTCCATGGCTACTAGCCCCACCCCTAAATGACATCACAGCCATCATGCACCATGTCATGCCCCCTTTCCATGTCTCTCTCCCCACCCTGCCCGGAAGCCTAAGATGACAGGGTGGGATGTCTTAGTTTATGTGCAGTAAATTCTCATTTGCTTCATATGCTTCACTATTAATAGTTTTCTGTATGTAAAGTAGTATATGTATGTAAAGATGAGGGTCTGTTGCTTCAATAACATTTTAATCCCTCATATAATATATATATATATATATATAATTAAACTAGATTGTAATCTCTGCGGGGCAGGGACCTTCTTTCCTCTTGTGGCAAAGCTCTAGCACCTTTTATCTATATATTTATGTACTACTATTTATGTTATTTGATTCCCTTGTATGACTTTTTCCCTTGTATGATTTTGTTACTGTACAGCACTGCATTCCCAAGTGGCACTTTATAAATAAACTATACATACATTATATTCTTTATAAATATCAGAAACTATTCTTTAGCTTCCTGGATCTTCGTCCTTTACGTTATGTTGTGTGGATATCGTATCTTGCAAGAATCAGACTCTCTCTCCTAGGTATGACTCTGGTGCTACAATGGTGCCAGAATTCCCCACACCCACTAAAGGTTAATCAGGGTTAAGTAACAGCAACAGATCCGCTCAGATCGCACATTCAGCTGTCAGAGCTAAAACGGTGGCTTTTCCTTGACCCTGTTAAAAAAACACAAGAGAATTAGCCAATTGATTATTAGGATGACTGCTAGGATTAGTCAATAGACTATTAGGAGATCTTTTTAGTAGTAGCCATGGTAGAAGTTTCCATCAGCAGTCAATAGAAGATTTCTTTATTTTCATTCAGTACAGAACAATTTACTCATTGGCTTAAACAGGATTTTTATTGCTGGTCTTATGACATTGATATTTTAGGAACTATAATACTTTAAAAAAATAAATAATAAATAGAAATGAAGAAACTCACACGAATTTCACACACAGGGAACAGTAATAAAATATCCCATTCATTTAGGTCTCATAAGTTTACAGGATGTAGGTCTGTGACAGTTTTTCATCTACCAGGTCATGTTATATCTGTGGTATTCAGTTAGATTAACTGGACTCTTAAAGGGGCCAGTCGGATGACTAGTGAAACACCTTTTGAACTAAACTTCAAGTCCAGTTGATCAAACTGAAAATGTCAGATAAATTTACAGGACAACATCGTAGAACTGTAAAAATTGTTCCTGTAATTTAAAGGACATGTCCATCCTTAAAACAAAAAAACTGGTTATTATTAATATTGTGGATTTACATAGCGCCAACATCTTCCGTAGCGCTTTACAGAAGATATGTCAGTATGTCTTTATATTGTGTAGGGAAACCGGAGTGCCCGGAGGAAAACCCATGTAAGCCGGGGAGAACATACAACTCCTTGCAGATGTGTCCAAGGGTGGAATCGAACTCAGGACTTCAGTGCTGCAAGGCATTGGTGCTAACCACTGAGCCACCATGCTCTTATTGCCCCCAACCTCAACTGCTATTTTTACCAGTTTTTACATGCATTTGTAACCACATATTGATTCATACGTTTTTTTCCATTATAGTAAAGGTATCTGCCTCCACCCTTTGGCTCACAGAGCTTTTATAAGCTTTTGCATATGCAGAGGAGGCAACAGGGGAATCAGCAATTAATCATTGGTTGTGATGTCAGCACTCAGCAGTCACCGCCTTGATTCACTACATGGAGGGAGAGGGCAGCTTACTCTGCCAGGTTGAAGGCAATAATTATCTAATATCTTTATTATCTGGTTAATAATACATCTAATAATGTACTAAATATATCAGCTGAAGTTGGGGCAGGTAAGAGACATATGACCAGTTTTTTGTTTTAAGGTGAACATGCCCTTTAAAGCTAGAGTTCAAAGCCTTGTGGTTTCTGCACGTAACTGCCGATGAATTGTGGACATATGATAATCTTTGGGGTGTGCCCGTTCTGTGGGCATCATTGGTGGTCTGACCTAGTGGATCAATGAATGCCCAACTAAATGGCCACACACATATGTTTAACCGATGCTTGATTGTGGAGGTCACATGCACAAATCGTACATGTGTAACAGCTTTTGTTCAATAAGATAATTGCATGTCTAGGCCATATAGCAAAATACAACTGATCAGAAATACTCTCTTAGGGCTATGCCACACTGCTGCAATTTTTCTGCGTTTGCGCATGCGTTTGTTTTTTTTTCAAATCATTGGAATCACGCAATGCACCGAAAACGCACCGAAAAATCGGGTGGCATGCGATTGTGATTGCGATTTGCGTTCCGCATTTTAATTTGCATGCGTTTTCCAATACTTATGAAAAAAATGAATGCGCAAATGCAACGAAATCGCACATGAAATCGCATGTGTTTCCGTGTGCGATTGCGTTTGCTTGTCAGTTGGCCGTGCCCTTAGGTAGGGTGGCCACCTTTTTCCTTTTAAACTATCAGCTGCAAGGCCAATAAGTACCAATTCATTGAATGCATGCTGTATGGCTATATTAAACCCATTCAGACTGCCCATGCTTCCAGTGTAAACAAACTTTTAGTATGCTTATTTTATATTTATTCAGCTTGAAAGGGAAATGGTGACAACCCTACAGTCTGGTCAGTGAGTAGTAAGAGATTCGCTTTTTCCTTCAGTGAAATTTTGAAAGATCTTTAGTAAATGAATGATTCTGGTGAGGTTTAGAAAACCTTTCATCTTTTTGTATTGTACACAGTCTTAGTAGAATCATGTGTATTGATCCCTGGCAAAATCTCATGTTATATTTATATGTAGCCACGCAAGAGACAACTTCATCTAAATCACAATGAGACACAGGATACACACATTCTATCAGCCAAAGAGAGGAACCTATTCTCATTGGGTGGAATATCAGAGGCTGTTTTCTATGTCCCACAAGGTAGCAGTTATCGCTGTTATCCAGTGATCATAAGTAGATAGTGCCATAATGTCGGAGAATCTGGACCCAAGTCATGTACACTTAACAGCAGGAAGGGATTGCATTGTGGAAACCAAGACAATGAATGTATAATGTTTCTTTTATGACCCGCATGGAAAGCAACAATTTGAAATGATTGTTATTAGAGACACAGATTAACAAACAGAATGTGCTAATTGCAGTTCTCTGTAATGAAGACAGAATTGTAAAGAGGGAAGCAATTTTATTACACTCTCTGTTGGAAAACCCAACATTCTCTAAGCTATAAATGTTCTGTCCTTCTCAAAAGGTGATGATCCATGTGGTGTTCACATTAATTCTCTGCTATATCTTCTCTGGGTTTTGTAGAAGTAATCATCTCTATTAAACTTACAGGTTTGCTCACGCAAATAACAGCAAGGCTCGTCTGATCCGTTTACCTCTCCCATGCGGTTTCCCCTTAAGCAAACTTGAAAAAAAGCCCTTGAATCAGACGTATCACTTCTAAATTGTTGTTTTTTATGATCCAACTGGTTGTGATCGCTCATACAGAAATACAAAGCATGGTTAATAAATACCTGAACAGTAATTAAAGGTACAGTAAATTATGTATAGGTGAGATAAGGCGCATTTCATTTAAATGGCTAAAGGGTAACAGATATCCCAGGTTTAAAATAAATATTTAAAAAAAAGTTGCATTTTATCACGACTTATTGCCAAGAAAGCACAAATTGTGCTTTCCTTCATGGTCTCTTCATGAACGCCACCGCGGTTGTGGCAACTGACAGCTGCAGCCACTATTGCCACGACCCACAGTCCTTCTTTCTGGCCGACCAGTCAGAAAGCCAAACGGTCGGTCAGGGGGAAATATTGCATGGTGGTGTACCATGCTTTACACAGATAAACCTGGGTAGACTAAATAAAACTATTATCCCTTTTCCTTAATAACCCCGTTCCTTACCATTGGGACATTTACAGTATACATGCTTCATACCTTGCCCGATATTAGATTCGATGTTAGACATCTGAACTAATCCAAATATCGAATAACCCAGTGACTTACCAGATGTCTTTCTATTCTGGGCCATTCATTCTGTGATCCATGCTAATTGAACGTCTTAGTAGTGTATGGACAGCATTAATCTGATCTATGTCCATCCACCTACTCTTTTTTACTTATTTCACACAAAACATGTGTACAAACGTTATTCCTAGTTCCTCACCCAGTGCATATGTGTTTATATCGTACCTTCTAACTGCCCGGTATCGCCAGGACAGTCCTATTTTAGGGGCCTTGTCTGGGATAATCAACTCTTGTCCTGGGTGAAACAGGGGACTTTGGTGGCCTAGAATCAGGGTCAGGCATGTCTAGCAGAACCAGGGGGATTCTGGTGGTTCCAGATGTTCATTTGGCCAAACATTGGAGGATAGATAGCTGATAGATAAATAGATATTCATATTTAAAGAATAACTTAAACTTGACAGCAATTCACAACCTACTGTTTTAAAGTTACACTTTTCAGAGATATTTATCTTAACATGTTCTAGAATTTAAAAAAGAGACTTTCTTGATTTGTTTGTAAGGGACAATCTCCTATTTCTTTCAAAAATACCGTTCTTCCTTGGTTTCCAGACAAGAGGGGAGGGTGGCACATGTGCAGTCTAGCTCCCCCTCAAGTGCTCCCAGATAGAGCTGGGTTATATATTGCCAGCCCTATGGACCCTCAGTCCACTAAGGTAAGCATACTAAAAGCTTCATTTTGGATATTTCGGGGCAACAACATCCAGGGTGCTGGAGTGACATTTTTACTCCTTTCATTCTTCCCTAGGAACAGGAACTGTACTGTCTTCGTTTGCAGATGAGAGGGAGACAGCAGTTGGTATTTGGCTATTAGAGGATGATAGGAGTAATATAGCTGGAGTATACTGTTTTAATAAATGGTAAAAAGTGTCAAATTACTAGTTATCCAACATGGCCCCTTGTCTGTGCTCTGTCTACATAAAACAGGTGCTGTCTTCACACTTGACTGGTCAATTGTAACAGTTGCTATTTTCTGGTTCCAGGAATATACAGTATGGGCCTTGCACCTGTTTCCTTAAATCTCCAGGCTGTATGGAAATAAATAACCCCACCATGGTAGGTGATAGTGGTGCCATGTTAAGGATTTCTAGGGATCACTCAATCATTAAACTAGATTCCATTTTTCTTATTGTATATCAACACATGCCTCGCCAGAAGTTCTGCCTCCAGCTTTCTGTTTCGAGCCGGTTCCACGCACGCAGGAGCAGATTGCGTTTGTAACCGGCTCTTCCAGGTATGGACTGTCAGTCATACAGTACTTACCCAAGAAAGCAGGGAGAGAGTCTTTCGGCGAGGGATCGGCTGGGGTAAAATTAAGTATATCTCAGCGTGGAAGCGTCGGAATAAATTAAGGTAAAAACAATTCTTAGATTTCAGGGGGTAATGAGGATAAAAACACTTGTTTTGGCTCACATGCCCTTAACCTGATTGGTAAATGAGTCCTTTCCCCATGCCCCAGCATATAAACAAGAACGGTATAACGTCACATCCTGATTACACATCCAGAAAAGCCTCATGATATTCATTGTTTAGGTTTAAAATACTGTTATATTTTTATTCTGAACTAATTACACTTACAAGTCACACACTTAAACTCTCCATTCACTTCTAGGTGGACCATGATATACAAGCAGGGCAGCCAAAGGCTCATTTTCAACAAACCATAATAAATATATATTGCTGCAAGTCCCTTCACAGGTGCACCTGGGTCCCCCACCACAGGAAACTTATACTGAGAAGAAGCCACAAAGCATCAACCCAGCAACTAATAAAAACACAAATCAGCAATAGAGACTTTAGTAAAAGTTCTATAGTTCAAAAACGAACCCATTAAAGTCAATAGGAGAAAATAGTTTGAAAAGTTATAGTAAATTACAAAATAAATAGCAATGGTAACTTACTGTAAATGGCTCTGGAACATGGTCAGGGAACATGTACATATCACCAAAACTGTTTAACACTAACTTTCCCCAAGATAGAGCAATTGTTGCTAAATTTAAGGGTTACGCCCAATTCAAGGGTTGAGCTTGAAAAAGATATCGTTGTGAGTCTTCAATGTTCTGATACTGCTTATTACTTTTTCCATCAACTTGATTTGTTGTATGACAAATGACAGAACACAGCAGGATCCAGCAGCAAAAGAAGGTAAAGGGACTCTGACCTATTGGTGGTTACCGGTTGATACATTCGAAGGGTCACTGAATGATATATATGAGGGTTACCGAAATCGAAGGCTACATTCGAGGGTTACAAACAATGCAATGCTACATTCGAGGGTTAACGAAATCGAAGGCTACATTCGAGGGTTAACGAAATCGAAGGCTACATTCGAGGGTTAACGAAATCAAAGGATACATTCGAGGTTAACGAAATCAAAGGCTACATTCGAGGGTTAATGAAATCGAAGGCTACATTCGAGGGATACCGAAATCGAAGGCTAGATTTGAGGGTTAATGAAATCGAAGGCTACATTCGAGGGATACCAAAATCGAAGGCTGCATTCGAGGGTTAACGAAATCGAGGTACATTCGAGGGTTACTGTTTTCGAGAATTCGAGAATTATCAAATATTTGCTTATTATTGAAAATAAATCGGCAAATTCAAAAAACCCAGTTCGTAGTTTGGGAAGTTCTAATGGGTTTGTCTGAACTATTTAAGTCTGGGTCGAACTCGGGTTTGGTTTTTAGTCCATCTCTAATCAGCAACCTGTGTATATACCGGTACTATTCAGAAAACACACAAAAATATAAAGAAGAAATTTCAATAGAATAAATTAGTAAAATTTTCATCCTTTTTTTTTCATTCCTTGCCACTTTTATTTGAGCCTCACTAATATCAGTTCCCAAAACCTTTTGAAAATAGAGAACAAGAGATCTTGAACACAGCCAACATCCACAGCTAGTCCAAAAGGTTTTTCTATATGCAGAATTTTGGTTGGAAGAGAAGCACAAGAAAGGTCATTTTCAAATTACTGCTATACTGTCACCACCACTACTCCTTCTACAATTATTATTACTGCCACCACCACTACTACTTCATCAATTACTATTATACTGCCAGAATCGTTACTTCGATTTTAGATAATCGTCTACTTTTAATTTTCGATAATCGTCTACTTTGATTTTCGATTAAAATCGAAAATTCAAAAAATCCGGGACTTCGAAACCTTCAGATTCGATTCAAAACTGAGTTCTATACGAACCCACATTACATTTCTAGCCATCACTAGAATCAAAACATCAGAACTCAAAACCTTTGAAACAGGAGCCTTCTGCCACGCAACCCCCACCCTATGGAACTCTACCCAATTCAATAAGGAGTGTTTAAATCCAGACTGAAAAATGATCTATGTAATCTGGCATTCACTGATGTAGAGATGTGTCATGCAATTTGGGCCAAATGTATAAAGATGTGTTAACTTTCCGCCAGTTTTCGGCAAAATTGGACTTAGTGGAACCCTCTGCTATCTGGGAGCACTTGAGGGGGAGCTAGACTGCACATGTGCCACCCTCCCCTCTTGTCTGGAACACGAAGACGGTATTTTTGAAAGCAATGGAGATTTGTCCCTTACAAACAAATCAAGAAAGTCTCTTTTTTAAATTCTAGAACATGTTAAGATAAATATCTCTGAAAAGTGTAACTTTAAAACAGTAGGTTGTGAATTGCTGTCAAGTTTAAGTTATTCTTTAAATATGAATATCTATTTATCTATCAGCTATCTATCCTCCCAATGTTTGGCCCAAATGAACATCTGGAACCACACAGAATCCCCTGGTTCTGCTAGACATGCCCTGACCCTGATTCTAGGCCACCAAAGTCCCCTGTTTCACCCAGGACAAGAGTTGATTATCCCAGACAAGGCCCTAAAATAGGACTGTCCTGGCGATACCAGCAGTTAGAAGGTACGATATACACATATGCACTGGGTGAGGAACTAGGAATACGTTTGTACACATGTCTTTGTGTGAATAAGTAAAAAAGAGTAGGTGGATGGACATAGATCAGATTAATGCTGTCCATACACTAGTTAGACGTTCAATTAGCATTGGATCACAGAATGAATGGCCCAGAATAGAAATGACATCTGGTAAGTCCACTGGGTTATTCGATATTTGGATTAGTTCAGATGTCTAACATCGAATCTAATATCGGGCAAGTGTATGACTAGCATGTATACTGTAATGTCCCAATGGTAAGGAACGGGGTTATTAAGGAAAAGGGATAATAGTTTTATTTAGTCTACCCAGGTTTATCTGTGTAAAGCATGGTACCACCATGCTATTTCCCCTGACCGACCGTTTGGCTCTCTGACTGGTCGGCCAGAAAGAAGGACTGTGGGTCTGGCAATAGTGGCTGCAGCTGTCAGTTTCCACAACCGAGCGTGCGCTTCATAAGGACCATAAGGAAAGCACAATTTGTGCTTTCTTGGCAATAAGTCGTGATAAAATGCAACTTTTCTTTTAAATATTTATTTTTAACCTGGGATATCTGTTACCCTTTAGCCATTTAAATAATGCGCCTTATCTCACCTTACATAATATTTACTGTACCTTTAATTACTGTTCAGGTATTTATTAACCATCTTTGTATTTCTGTATGAGCGATCACACCAGTTGGATCATAAAACAAACAAATTAGAAGTGATACGTCTGATTCAAGGGCTTTTTTTCAAGTTTGCTTAAGGGAAACCGCATGGGAGAGGTAAACGGATCAGACGAGCCTTGCTGTTATTTGAGCTACAACCTTGTAATTTTATAGAGATGATTACTTCTACAAAACCCAGAGAAGATATAGCAGAGAATTAATGTGAACACCACATGGATCATCACCTTTGAGAAGACAGAACATTCATAGCTTAGAGAAGGTGGTTTTTCCAACAGAGAGTGTAATAAAATTGCTTCCCTCTTTACAATTCTGTCTTCATTACAGAGAACTGCAATTAGCACATTCTGTTGTTAATCTGTGTCTCTAATAACAATCATTTCAAATTGTTGCTTTCCATGCGGAGTCATAAAAGAAACATTATACATTCATTGTCTTGGTTTCCACTAATGCAATCCCTTCCTGCTGTTAAGTGTACATGACTTGGTCCAGATTCTCCGACATTATGGCACTATCTACTTATGATCACTGGATAAGCGATAACTGCTACCTTGTGGGACATAGAAAACAGCCTCTGATATTCCACCCAATGAGAATAGGTTCCTCTCTTTGCTGATAGAATGTGTGTATCCTGTGTCTCATTGTGATTTAGATGAAGTTGTCTCTTGCGTGGCTACATATAAATATAACATGAATTTGCCAGGGATCAATACCACATGATCTACTAAGACTGTTGTCAATACAAACAGATGAAAGGTTTTCTAAACCTCACCAGAATCATTCATTTACTAAAGATCTTTCAAAATTTCTAACTGAATGGAAAAGCGAATCTCTTACTACTCACTGACCAGACTGTAGGGTTGTCACCATTTCCCTTTCAAGCTGAATAAATATAAAATAAGCATACTAAAAGTGTTGTACACTGGAAGCATGATGCAGTCTGAATGGGTTTAATATAGCCATACAGCATGCATTCAATGAATTGGTACTTATTGGCCTTGCAGCTGATAGTTTAAAGGAAAAAAGGTGGCCACCCTACCTAAGGGCACGGCCACACTGCAAAGCAAACGCATCGCACACGGAAACACATGCGATTTCATGTGCGATTTCGTTGCATTTGCGCATTCATTTTTTTCATTAAGTATTGGAAAACGCATGCAAATTAAAGGCGGAACCGCAAATCGCAATCACAATCGCATGCCACCCGATTTTTCGGTGCGTTTTCGGTGCATTGCCGTGATTCCAATGATTTGAAAAAAAAACAAACGCATGCGCAAACGCAGAAAAATTGCAGCAGTGTGGCATAGCCCTAAGAGAGTATTTCTGATCAGTTGTATTTTGCTATATGGCCTAGCACTTGCATTTATCTTATTGAACAAAAGCTGTTACACATGTACGATTGTGGCATGTGACCTCCAACAATCAAGCAATCGGTTAAACATATGTGTGTGGCCATTTAGTTGGGCATTCATGGATCCACTAGGTCAGACCACCAATGATGCCCAACAGAACGGGCACACCCCAAAGATTATCATATGTCCACACTTCATCGGCAGTTACGTGCAGAAACCCACAGGCTTTGAACTCTAGCCTTTAGGGCATGTTCACCCCTTAAAACAAAAACTGGTCATATGTCTCTTACCTGCCCCTAACTTCAGCTGATATATTTAGTAATTATTGATTATTATTAACCAGATAATAAAGATATTAGATAATTATTGCCTTCAACCTGGCAGAGTAAGCTGCCCTCTCCCTCCATGTATTGAACAAGGCGGTGACTGCTGAGTGCTGACATCACAACCAATGATTAATTGCTGATTCCCCTGTTGCCTCCTCTGCATATGCACAAGCTTATAAAAGCTCTGTGAGCCAAAGGGTGGAGGCAGATACCTTTACTATAATGGAAAAAAAACGTATGAATCAATATGTGGTTACAAATGCTGTAATAAACTGGTAAAAATAGCAGTTGAGGTTGGGGGCATATAAGAGCATGTGGCTCAGTGGTTAGCACCAATGCCTTGCAGCACTGAAGTCCTGAGTTCGATTCCACCCTTGGACACATCTGCAAGGAGTTTGTATGTTCTCCCCGGCTTACATGGGTTTCCTCCGGGCACTCCGGTTTCCCTACACAATTATAAAGACATACTGACATATCTTCTGTAAAGCGCTACGGAGATGTTTGGCGCTATGTAAATCCACAATATTAATAATAACCAGTTTTTTGTTTTAAGGATGGACATGTCCTTTAAATTACAGGAACAATTTTTACAGTTCTACGATGTTTGTCCTGTAAATTTATCTGACTTTCAGTTTGATCAACTGGACTTGAAGTTTAGTTCATAAAGGTGTTTCACTAGTCATCCGACTGGCCCCTTAAGAGTCCAGTTAATCTACTGAATCCCACAGATATAACATGACCTGGATAGATGAAAACTGTCACAGACCTACATCCTGTAAACTTATGAGACCTAAATGAATGGGATATTTTATTTACTGTTCCCTTGTGTGAAATTCGTGTGAGTTTCTTCATTTCTATTTATTATTTATTTTTTTAAGTATTTATAGTTCCTAAAATATCAATGTCATAAGACCAGACTAAAATCCTGTTATAGCCAATGAGTAAATTGTTCTGTTACTGAATGAAAATAAAGAAATCTTCTATTGACTGCTGATGGAAACTTCTACCATGGCTACCTATAAAAGACATCTCCTAATAGTCTTATGAATATCCTAGCAGTCCATCCTAATAATCAATTGGCTAATTCTCTTGTGTTTTTTTAACCAGGGTCAAGAAAAGCCACCGTTTTAGCTCTGACAGCTGAAGTGTGCGATCTGAGCGGATCTGTTGCTGTTACTTAACCCTGATTAACCTTTAGTGGGTGGGGGGAATTCTGCACCATTGTAGCACCAGAGTCTATACCTAGGCAGAGAGAGTCTGATTTCTTGCAAGATACGATATCCACACAACATAACGTAAAGGACGAAGATCCAGGAAGCTAAAGAATAGTTTCTGATATTTATAAAGAAATAATGTATGTATAGTTTATTTATAAGTGCCACTTGGGAATGCAGTGCTGTACAGTAACAAATCATACAAGGGAAAAAGTCATACAAGGGAATCAAATACATAAATAGTTCAGTACATAAATATATAGATAAAAGTGCTAGAGCTTTGCCACAAAGAGAAAGAAGGTCCCTGCCCCGCAGAGATTACAATCTAGTTTATATATATATATATATATATATATATATATATAGAGGGATTATAAATGTTATTGAAGCAACAGACCCTCATCTTTACATACATATACTACTTTACATACAGAAAACTATGTTAATAGTGAAGCTATGAAGACAAATGAGAATTTACTGCACATAAACTAAGACATCCCACCCTGTCATCTTAGGCTTCCGGGCAGGGTGGGGAAGAGGACATGGAAAGGGGGCATGACATGGGTGCATGATGGCTGTGATGTCATTTAGGGGTGGGGCTAGTAGCCTGGAGGTGGGTGAAGGTGGGGTTAGGGGCATTCCTGGGGTGTGTTTGGCAAAAAGCGGTATGGTCGGGGACTAGGGTCTCCTTTCGGTTGCGGGAGTCTGGTGTGGTCTCGCGGGAGTGCAGGAAAACTGCGCTTCTTCCCAGCTAGTCCACTCCACAGATTTACCATGTTAGTCAAAAGACTGGAGGAGGACAGATCTAAAGTAGTATGTATGGAGCAAGCGGATCCAGGGACCAGCATCTCTAATACAAGGGAGAGAGAACCAAGTGCCAGGAAGGCTAGGCAGGTGGTAGTCACTCCATTATAGAAAATGGATTGGATATCTGCCACCAGACCCTACATGCCATACTGTGTGTTAGGGTTCCATATGTGGTGGATTGTGCAGACCATTATTAGGTGGGGATGGCAGTGACCCAGCAGTCATGGTTCACATTGTTGCCATGCCAGAAGTAGACCCAGACACTATGACAGCTTCAGATCAGTGTCTGACACACACACACACCACCCTCCATCCTAGGAAAAATCATTGAAAAAGCTGTCTACCTCCAACTTTAAGCCGGCTGCTAGGTTATAACCTCTACGATCCCCTCCAATCGAGAGAAACAACACAGCGTTGAACAGCCCTGATTCAGGTCTGTAATAATCTGCTAATGGCAAGACCAGAGATGGTAAGTGTCCATCCTGATCCTCCTAGATCTTTCATCTGCCTTTGACACAGCTGACCATTACATCTTGCTAGGCAGGCTATAGAATTTTGTGGCATTAATGGGCTTAATTCTACAGTGGTTTCAATCTTTTCTAAATGGCAGAACACAAGAGTATCCCTGGGATCTTTTGTATCCACCCTACACAATTTAAGTGCGTGTGCCCCAGGGCTTAATCTTGTCTCCTTTGTTGTTCACAGTACATGCTACCACTTGGCAAACTCATCCAAAAACATGACCTTACCTTCTATGCTGATGAAATATGCTGGGTAATATGCTGATGAAACCGAGCTCTATCTACTTTTAAACCTGGTGTGACAGATCCGGCCATAACCGTATATGCCTGTTTATCTGATCTGCAAGACTGGATAAAAGACAACTCCAATTGTTATTTGAGGTAAGCGCCTTAAAACAAAACAACTCCATTACCAATAAATACCCTAGCAATGGGGGGTACAGATCTAAACATCAACATTAATTGATGGGGACATAAATTTCCTTCTATTTTCATCTAAGAATATTGTAAAAATTAAATCATCCCACTAGACAGAGGTGTCAAATACATAAGGGGCCAAAATCAAAAAGGCTAAATTTTTTTAATGATACTAAGCAGGTGCAGGATTGTACCTAGTGTTGGGTCTCGGCAGGAAAAGGTGTGACACATACTGTTTTGGACTGGACCACTGTCTATGGAGTGATCATGTGCTAATGTGAAACGCTCACTTATTCTTCTGGAGCGGATCACGGTGTCTAGCAGGCAGATCTATAGTTACGCCACTACTTGGGACTGGCACAAATAGATAGCAATGTAGTATATCTTGCAGTACAGTCAGTCACTGGGGCCAGTCAGTACAGTCACTGGGGCCACAACAACAGCCAGAAGGGCCGGATTCGGCCCGCGGGCGGTCCTTGATTTGACATGTGTGCACTAAAAGATCTGCCACCTTAGTCCATGTGTTAAGTTTATGTCTTAGTCTATGCAGTAACTTCACAACTGATTACTACACAGCCCTGCACGTAGGATTTTCACAGAAGGATTCGGACCACCTACAATTAGTACAGAATGCTGCTGCCAAATATTACAAAACTGTCCTCCCCATTGCCACATCACTCCAGTCTCTCCACTGGCTGCCGATTAAATGGAGACTGTTCAAGACTGGCTTACTGATATATAATCACTAAACAAGGCCCTGGTTATTTAAAGACTTGCTACACTGCCATAATACCTCCTACACCCCAATAGCTACAGGATTTAATACTTTAGCCATCACTAGAGTGTTTGAAACTGTTGAGTTTCGTTCCGTTTTCGAATTTTCGAAATTTTCAGAAATTTCGAAAATTTGAAAAACGGACCCATAGAAGTCTATAGAGAAAAAAATTCCAAAGTTTCTGTCCATTTTGAGGGACAAATAGTAATAGTAGGTTACGTAAATGACACCAGAGACCTGGGGAATGGTCTGGGGAACCTGTAAATAGAACCAAACTTTTTTAAAACTATCTTTCCTCACGATCGGGATGTTTTCCAGCTTCCACATTCCCACATAGAGTTCTATGCTGACAATCAATCTGTACTTGTAGAAGTAGTAGTGGTGCTGGCAGTAATAGTAATTGATGAAGTAGTAGTGGTGGTGGCAGTAATAATAATTGTAGAAGTAGTAGTGGTGGTGACAGTTATAGCAGTAATTTGAAAATGACCTTTCTTGTGCTTCTCTTCCAACCAAAATTCTGCATATAGAAAAACCTTTTGGACTAGCTGTGGATGTTGGCTGTGTTCAAGATCTCTTGTTCTCTATTTTCAAAAGGTTTTGGGAACTGATATTAGTGAGGCTCAAATAAAAGTGGCAAGGAATGAAAAAAAAAGGATGAAAATTTTACTAATTTATTCTATTGAAATTTTCTTCTTTATATTTTTGTGTGTTTTCTGAATAGTACCGGTATATATACACAGGTTGCTGATTAGAGATGGACTAAAACCAAACCCGAGTTCGACCCAGACTTAAATAGTTCAGACAAACCCATTAGAACTTCCCAAACTACGAACTGGGTTTTTTGAATTTGCCGATTTATTTTCAATAATAAGCAAATATTTGATAATTCTCGAATTCTCGAAAACAGTAACCCTCGAATGTAGCCTTCGATTTCGTTAACCCTCGAATGCAGCCTTCGATTTTGGTATCCCTCGAATGTAGCCTTCGATTTCATTAACCCTCAAATCTAGCCTTCGATTTCGGTATCCCTCGAATGTAGCCTTCGATTTCATTAACCCTCGAATGTAGCCTTTGATTTCGTTAACCCTCGAATGTATCCTTTGATTTCGTTAACCCTCGAATGTAGCCTTCGATTTCGTTAACCCTCGAATGTAGCCTTCGATTTCGTTAACCCTCGAATGTAGCATTTGATTTCGTTAACCCTCGAATGTAGCCTTCGATTTCGGTAACCCTCATATATATCATTCAGTGACCCTTCGAATGTATCAACCGGTAACCACCAATAGGTCAGAGTCCCTTTACCTTCTTTTGCTGCTGGATCCTGCTGTGTTCTGTCATTTGTCATACAAACAAATCAAGTTGATGGAAAAAGTAATAAGCAGTATCAGACATTGAAGACTCACAACGATATCTTTTTCAAGCTCAACCCTTGAATTGGGCGTAACCCTCAAATTTAGCAACAATTGCTCTATCTTGGGGAAAGTTAGTGTTAAACAAGTTTTGGTGATATGTACATGTTCCCCTGACCATGTTCCAGAGCCATTTACAGTAAGTTACCATTGCTATTTTATTTGTAATTTACTATAACTTTTCAAACTATTTTCTCCTATTGACTTTAATGGGTTCGTTTTTGAACTATAGAACTTTTACTAAAGTCTCTATTGCTGATTTGTGTTTTTATTTAGTTGCTGGGTTGATGCTTTGTGGCTTCTTCTCAGTATAAGTTTCCTGTGGTGGGGGACCCAGGTGCACCTGTGAAGGGACTTGCAGCAATATATATTTATGGTTTGGTTTGAAAATGAGCCTTCTGGCTGCCCTGCTTGTATATCATGGGTCCACCTAGAAGTGAATGGAGAGTTTAAGTGTGTGACTTGTAAGTGTAATTAGTTCAGAATAAAACATATAACAGTATTTTAAACCTAAACAATGAAATATCATGAGGCTTTTCTGGATGTGTAATCAGGATGTGACGTTATACCGTTCTCTGTTTATATGCTGGGGCATGGGGAAAGGACTCATTTACCAATCAGGTTAAGGGCATGTGCAGCCAAAACAAGTGTTTTTATCCTCATTACCCCCTGAAATCTAAGATCTGTTTTTACCTTATCTTATTCCGACGCTTCCACGCTGAGATATACTTAATTTTACCCCAGCCGATCCCTCGCCGAAAGACTCTTCTCCTGCTTTCTTCCGGGTAAGTACTGTATGACTGACAGTCCATACCTGGAAGAGCCGGTTACAAACGCAATCTGCTCCTGCGTGCGTGGAACCGGCTCGAAACAGAAAGCTGGAGGCAGAACTTCTGGCGAGGCATGTGTTGATATACAATAAGGAAAAATGGAATCTAGTTTAATGATTGAGTGATCCCTAGAAATCCTTAACATGGCACCATACTATCACCTACCATGGTGGGGTTATTTATTTCCATACAGCCTGGAGATTTAAGGAAACAGGTGCAAGGCCCATACTGTATATTCCTGGGAACCAGAAAATAGCAACTGTTACAATTGACCAGTCAAGTGTGAAGACAGCACCTGTTTTATGTAGACAGAGCACAGACAAGGGGCCATGTTGGATAACTAGTAATTTGACACTTTTTACCATTTATTAAAACAGTAATACTCCAGCTATATTACTCCTATCATCCTCTAATAGCCAAATACCAACTGCTGTCTCCCTCTCATCTGCAAACGAAGACAGTACAGTTCCTGTTCCTAGGGAAGAATGAAAGGAGTAAAAATGTCACTCCAGCACCCTGGATTGTTGCCCCGAAATATCCAAAATGAAGCTTTTATAGTATGCTTACCTTAGTGGACTGAGGGTTCCATAGGGCTGGCAATATATAACCCAGCTCTATCTGGGAGCACTTGAAGGGGGAGCTAGACTGCACATGTGCCACCCTCCCCTCTTGTCTGGAAACCAAGGAAGAACGGTATTTTTGAAAGCAATAGGAGATTTGTCCCTTACAAACAAATCAAGAAAGTCTCTTTTTTAAATTCTAGAACATGTTAAGATAAATATCTCTGAAAAGTGTAACTTTAAAACAGTAGGTTGTGAATTGCTGTCAAGTTTAAGTTATTCTTTAAATATGAATATCTATTTATCTATCTATCAGCTATCTATCCTCCCAATGTTTGGCCCAAATGAACATCTGGAACCACACAGAATCCCCCCTGGTTCTGCTAGACATGCCCTGACCCTGATTCTAGGCCACCAAAGTCCCCTGTTTCACCCAGGACAAGAGTTGATTATCCCAGACAAGGCCCCTAAAATAGGACTGTCCTGGCGATACCAGGGCAGTTAGAAGGTACGATATACACATATGCACTGGGTGAGGAACTAGGAATACGTTTGTACACATGTCTTTGTGTGAAATAAGTAAAAAAGAGTAGGTGGATGGACATAGATCAGATTAATGCTGTCCATACACTAGTAGACGTTCAATTAGCATTGGATCACAGAATGAATGGCCCAGAATAGAAATGACATCTGGTAAGTCCACTGGGTTATTCGATATTTGGATTAGTTCAGATGTCTAACATCGAATCTAATATCGGGCAAGTGTATGACTAGCATGTATACTGTAAATGTCCCAATGGTAAGGAACGGGGTTATTAAGGAAAAGGGATAATAGTTTTATTTAGTCTACCCAGGTTTATCTGTGTAAAGCATGGTACACACCATGCAATATTTCCCCCTGACCGACCGTTTGGCTCTTCTGACTGGTCGGCCAGAAAGAAGGACTGTGGGTCGTGGCAATAGTGGCTGCAGCTGTCAGTTTGCCACAACCGAGCGTGCGCTTCATGAAGGACCATGAAGGAAAGCACAATTTGTGCTTTCTTGGCAATAAGTCGTGATAAAATGCAACTTTTCTTTTAAATATTTATTTTAAACCTGGGATATCTGTTACCCTTTAGCCATTTAAATGAAATGCGCCTTATCTCACCTATACATAATATTTACTGTACCTTTAATTACTGTTCAGGTATTTATTAACCATGCTTTGTATTTCTGTATGAGCGATCACACCAGTTGGATCATAAAAAACAAACAATTTAGAAGTGATACGTCTGATTCAAGGGCTTTTTTTCAAGTTTGCTTAAGGGGAAACCGCATGGGAGAGGTAAACGGATCAGACGAGCCTTGCTGTTATTTGCGATGAGCAAACCTTGTAAGTTTAATAGAGATGATTACTTCTACAAAACCCAGAGAAGATATAGCAGAGAATTAATGTGAACACCACATGGATCATCACCTTTTGAGAAGGACAGAACATTCATAGCTTAGAGAATGTTGGGTTTTCCAACAGAGAGTGTAATAAAATTGCTTCCCTCTTTACAATTCTGTCTTCATTACAGAGAACTGCAATTAGCACATTCTGTTTTGTTAATCTGTGTCTCTAATAACAATCATTTCAAATTGTTGCTTTCCATGCGGAGTCATAAAAGAAACATTATACATTCATTGTCTTGGTTTCCACTAATGCAATCCCTTCCTGCTGTTAAGTGTACATGACTTGGGTCCAGATTCTCCGACATTATGGCACTATCTACTTATGATCACTGGATAACAGCGATAACTGCTACCTTGTGGGACATAGAAAACAGCCTCTGATATTCCACCCAATGAGAATAGGTTCCTCTCTTTGGCTGATAGAATGTGTGTATCCTGTGTCTCATTGTGATTTAGATGAAGTTGTCTCTTGCGTGGCTACATATAAATATAACATGAGATTTTGCCAGGGATCAATACCACATGATCTACTAAGACTGTGTACAATACAAACAGATGAAAGGTTTTCTAAACCTCACCAGAATCATTCATTTACTAAAGATCTTTCAAAATTTCTAACTGAATGGAAAAGCGAATCTCTTACTAGCTCACTGACCAGACTGTAGGGTTGTCACCATTTCCCTTTCAAGCTGAATAAATATAAAATAAGCATACTAAAAGTTTGTTTACACTGGAAGCATGATGCAGTCTGAATGGGTTTAATATAGCCATACAGCATGCATTCAATGAATTGGTACTTATTGGCCTTGCAGCTGATAGTTTAAAGGAAAAAGGTGGCCACCCTACCTAAGGGCACGGCCACACTGCAAAGCAAACGCAATCGCACACGGAAACACATGCGATTTCATGTGCGATTTCGTTGCATTTGCGCATTCATTTTTTTCATTAAGTATTGGAAAACGCATGCAAATTAAAATGCGGAACGCAAATCGCAATCACAATCGCATGCCACCCGATTTTTCGGTGCGTTTTCGGTGCATTGCCGTGATTCCAATGATTTGAAAAAAAAACAAACGCATGCGCAAACGCAGAAAAATTGCAGCAGTGTGGCATAGCCCTAAGAGAGTATTTCTGATCAGTTGTATTTTGCTATATGGCCTAGACAATGCAATTATCTTATTGAACAAAAGCTGTTACACATGTACGATTTGTGCATGTGACCTCCAACAATCAAGCATCGGTTAAACATATGTGTGTGGCCATTTAGTTGGGCATTCATTGATCCACTAGGTCAGACCACCAATGATGCCCAACAGAACGGGCACACCCCAAAGATTATCATATGTCCACACATTCATCGGCAGTTACGTGCAGAAACCCACAAGGCTTTGAACTCTAGCCTTTAAAGGGCATGTTCACCCTTAAAACAAAAAACTGGTCATATGTCTCTTACCTGCCCCTAACTTCAGCTGATATATTTAGTACATTATTAGATGTATTATTAACCAGATAATAAAGATATTAGATAATTATTGCCTTCAACCTGGCAGAGTAAGCTGCCCTCTCCCTCCATGTAGTGAATCAAGGCGGTGACTGCTGAGTGCTGACATCACAACCAATGATTAATTGCTGATTCCCCTGTTGCCTCCTCTGCATATGCACAAGCTTATAAAAGCTCTGTGAGCCAAAGGGTGGAGGCAGATACCTTTACTATAATGGAAAAAAACGTATGAATCAATATGTGGTTACAAATGCATGTAATAAACTGGTAAAAATAGCAGTTGAGGTTGGGGGCATATAAGAGCATGGTGGCTCAGTGGTTAGCACCAATGCCTTGCAGCACTGAAGTCCTGAGTTCGATTCCACCCTTGGACACATCTGCAAGGAGTTTGTATGTTCTCCCCGGGCTTACATGGGTTTCCTCCGGGCACTCCGGTTTCCCTACACAATTATAAAGACATACTGACATATCTTCTGTAAAGCGCTACGGAAGATGTTGGCGCTATGTAAATCCACAATATTAATAATAACCAGTTTTTTGTTTTAAGGATGGACATGTCCTTTAAATTACAGGAACAATTTTTACAGTTCTACGATGTTTGTCCTGTAAATTTATCTGACATTTTCAGTTTGATCAACTGGACTTGAAGTTTAGTTCATAAAGGTGTTTCACTAGTCATCCGACTGGCCCCTTTAAGAGTCCAGTTAATCTAACTGAATACCACAGATATAACATGACCTGGATAGATGAAAACTGTCACAGACCTACATCCTGTAAACTTATGAGACCTAAATGAATGGGATATTTTATTTACTGTTCCCTTGTGTGAAATTCGTGTGAGTTTCTTCATTTCTATTTATTTATTTATTTTTTTAAAGTATTTATAGTTCCTAAAATATCAATGTCATAAGACCAGACATAAAAATCCTGTTATAGCCAATGAGTAAATTGTTCTGTTACTGAATGAAAATAAAGAAATCTTCTATTGACTGCTGATGGAAACTTCTACCATGGCTACCTATAAAAAGACATCTCCTAATAGTCTATTGACTAATCCTAGCAGTCCATCCTAATAATCAATTGGCTAATTCTCTTGTGTTTTTTTAACCAGGGTCAAGGAAAAGCCACCGTTTTAGCTCTGACAGCTGAAGTGTGCGATCTGAGCGGATCTGTTGCTGTTACTTAACCCTGATTAACCTTTAGTGGGTGTGGGGAATTCTGGCACCATTGTAGCACCAGAGTCTATACCTAGGCAGAGAGAGTCTGATTTCTTGCAAGATACGATATCCACACAACATAACGTAAAGGACGAAGATCCAGGAAGCTAAAGAATAGTTTCTGATATTTATAAAGAATATAATGTATGTATAGTTTATTTATAAAGTGCCACTTGGGAATGCAGTGCTGTACAGTAACAAAATCATACAAGGGAAAAAGTCATACAAGGGAATCAAATACATAAATAGTTCAGTACATAAATATATAGATAAAAGTGCTAGAGCTTTGCCACAAGAGGAAAGAAGGTCCCTGCCCCGCAGAGATTACAATCTAGTTTTATATATATATATATATATATATATATATATATATGAGGGATTATTAAATGTTATTGAAGCAACAGACCCTCATCTTTACATACATATACTACTTTACATACAGAAAACTATGTTAATAGTGAAGCATATGAAGACAAATGAGAATTTACTGCACATAAACTAAGACATCCCACCCTGTAATCTTAGGCTTCCGGGCAGGGTGGGGAAGAGGACATGGAAAGGGGGCATGACATGGGTGCATGATGGCTGTGATGTCATTTAGGGGGTGGGGCTAGTAGCCATGGAGGTGGGTGAAGGTGGGGTTAGGGGCATTCCTGGGGTGTGTTTGGCAAAAAGCGGTATGGTCGGGGACTAGGGTCTCCTTTCGGTTGCGGGAGTCTGGTGTGGTCTCGCGGGAGTGCAGGAAAAACTGCGCTTCTTCCCAGCTAGTCCATCCCACAGATTTACCATGTTAGTCAAAAGACTGGAGGAGGACAGATCTAAAGTAGTATGTATGGAGCAAGCGGATCCAAGGGACCAGCATCTCTAATACAAGGGAGAGAGAACCAAGTGCCAGGAAGGCTAGGCAGGTGGTAGTCGACTCCATTAATAGAAAAGTGGATTGGATTATCTGCCACCAAGACCCTACATGCCATACTGTGTGTTAGGGTTCCATATGTGGTGGATTGTGCAGACCAATTATTAGGTGGGGATGGCAGTGACCCAGCAGTCATGGTTCACATTGTTGCCAATGCCAGAAGTAGACCCAGACACTATGAGCAGCTTCAGATCAGTGTCTGACACACACACACACACACCCTCCATCCTAGGAAAAATCATTGAAAAAGCTGTCTACCTCCAACTTTAAGCCAGGCTGCTAGGTTATAACCTCTACGATCCCCTCCAATCGAGAGAAACAACACAGCTGTGAAACAGCCCTGATTCAGGTCTGTAATAATCTGCTAATGGCAAGACACAGAGATGGTAAGTGTTCCATCCTGATCCTCCTAGATCTTTCATCTGCCTTTGACACAGCTGACCATTACATCTTGCTAGGCAGGCTATTAGAATTTTGTGGCATTAATGGCTTAATTCTACAGTGGTTTCAATCTTTTCTAAATGGCAGAACACAAAGAGTATCCCTGGGATCTTTTGTATCCAACCCTACACAATTTAAGTGCGTGTGCCCCAGGGCTTAATCTTGTCTCCTTTGTTGTTCACAGAGTACATGCTACCACTTGGCAAACTCATCCAAAAACATGACCTTACCTTGCTATGCTGATGAAATATGCTGGGTAATATGCTGATGAAACCGAGCTCTATCTACCTTTTAAACCTGGTGTGACAGATCCGGCCATAACCGTATATGCCTGTTTATCTGATCTGCAAGACTGGATAAAAGACAACTCCAATTGTTATTTGAGGTAAGCGCCTTAAAACAAAACAACTCCATTACCAATAAATACCACTAGCAATGGGGGGTACAGATCTAAACATCAACATTAATTGATGGGGACATAAATTTCCTTCTATTTTCATCTAAGGAATATTGTAAAAATTAAATCATCCCACTAGAACAGAGGTGTCAAATACATAAGGGGCCAAAATCAAAAAGGCTAAATTTTTTTTTAATGATACTAAGCAGGTGCAGGATTGTACCTAGTGTTGGGTCTCGGCAGGGAAAAGGGTGTGACACATACTGTTTTGGACTGGGACCACTGTCTATGGAGTGATCATGTGCTAATGTGAAACGCTCACCTTATTCTTCTGGAGCGGATCACGGTGTCTAGCAGGCAGATCTATAGTTACGCCACTACTTGGGACTGCACAAATAGATAGCAATGTAGTATATCTTGCAGTACAGTCAGTCACTGGGGGCCAGTGCAGTACAGTCACTGGGGGCCACAAACAACAGCCAGAAGGGCCGGATTCGGCCCGCGGGCGGTCCTTGAGTTTGACATGTGTGCACTAAAAGATCTGCCAACCTTAGTCCATGTGTTAAGTTTATGTCTTAGTCTATGCAGTAATACTTCACAACTTGATTACTACACAGCCCTGCACGTAGGATTTTCACAGAAGGATTCGGACCACCTACAATTAGTACAGAATGCTGCTGCCAGAATATTACAAAACTGTCCTCCCCATTGCCACATCACTCCAGTCTCTCCACTGGCTGCCGATTAAATGGAGACTGTTCAAGACTGGCTTACTGATATATAAATCACTAAACAAGGCCCTGGTTATTTTAAAGACTTGCTACACTGCCATAATACCTCCTACACCCCAATAGCTACAGGATTTAATACTTTAGCCATCACTAGAGATGTTTGAAACTGTTGAGTTTCGTTCCGTTTTCGAATTTTCGAAATTTTCAGAAATTTCGAAAATTTGAAAAACGGACCCATAGAAGTCTATAGGAGAAAAAAATTCCAAAGTTTCTGTCCATTTTGAGGGACAAATAGTAATAGTAGGCTACTGTAAATGACACAGAGACCTGGGGAATGGTCTGGGGAACCTGTAAATAGAACCAAAACTTCTTTTAAAACTATCTTTCCTCACGATCGGGATGTTTTCCAGCTTCCACATTCCACATGAGAGTTACTGAAATTAATCGTTACTTCGATTTTAGATAATCGTCTACTTTTAATTTTCGATAATCGTCTACTTTGATTTTCGATTAAAAGTCATTATCGCAGTGATCAGCGTTTCGCAAATCGTCTCATATCGCAGCCATTGTCGATCAAACGTATTTATAAAGCTGCGGTAAAAGTTTACTCACGGAAAATTCGTCCGTTTCATTAATACAACTTTGGAGTGGCAGAAACAAACTTAGCGCTGTTGGTTGTGAGGGGCTGCTGGGAAGGGGGTGCGCCCCCCTTCCTCAGCAATTATAAGTGCCCTTGTGACACTGACAAATGCCTTTTGGGGCTTAAGGGGTCCCGCAGCTCGGAACCAGGATCCCCCTTCCCTGGCACTTATAAGTGCCCTCGTGACATCGTCTGGTAGCGACGTTGGAGAAATGTCGACGGACATGTCGACTCTGTAATGTGCTTCATCCTGCCACAAAGTGCCGGGGAAGGGGGATCCTTGTTTCAAGCTGCGGGACCCCTTTAGCCCCAAAAGGCTCTTTTAAGGGCCCCTGGTGGAGTGTACGGCCTGTGGAGGTGGGGCCTTTTAAGGGCCCACTAGCTGGACACACACATACTGGCGGCCACCACCCCCTGCAACACATGCACCCCCGTCCCTCCCCCTTGGCGGCGAACACCCACGAAAACATAGCAGCGATACTTTTCACCTAGAAAATGGCCGGCTTTATAACTATGATGGTAATGCCGATGTGCGGCGCTAAATACACAGCAAAGTTGATGGACCTTTATAAATATGCTGTTTGAGTCCCATAGGTTAAAGGCGCTTTATAAATGTTATTGTTGTTGTCTATGCTTAATGTATTTTTAATGGAAACGCAATCAATGAAATTCTATGGGGACCTATAAAAATCCCCAGTGTAATTCTTTTGTGTTTGTTCACAGTTTTACCCAGAAATTACTAGGAGATCCTGTGATTTTGGACACTTAGATTACCGATGAAAAAACCAATCAGTATTCTGCAGGTCAGGAAAAAAACTGCAGCCCTGTCAATTATGCCAACTGATCACATGGGCCATTGAAGAACACATGATCAACCAAAATTTACAATTAAAAGGGAGATGTAATAAAAGTTCTTGTTGTTAAAAATGGTGCTAATTTTGCCCCAACCAATCAGATGTTAGCTGATTGGTTGGGGCACAACTTTTATTACATCTCCCTGATATTGTCTTATTTACCGCAGTCCTTTTGGCCTATTGGACATACAGGTAAGGGGATCTTTAGCTCTACTGAAATTATCAATAATGATCAAATCACTACAATAATATGACAGTGCGTATAGGCCCCTGTATTGGAATAAAACTCTATTTCTTTATCATTTTGCTAAAGATGTAAAGTATCTGTTATTCTATACTAATGTAGAATTACATTTCTTTCATTATGCAGAGACTTCTCTTTGATTATGAAAGTAGCCTCCTAATGGACATCAAGCATCTGCATGAAAGGAAGTCTTTTAGGGATTATTATGTATAATAGATATCTTCTTCCTTTTATCCTTAATCTGCTGCTCTTCTTGCCTATTACTATAAAAGACAGATACAGAAAATAATCACTCCTGTCATCATGTACAATATGGTGCTGTTCTGGCTGCTTTTCTGTTGAATGTGACCTTAGCCAAGGGTTTATAGTATATGCATGTTTATAAGTCCATGACATAAAGAAAAATACATTGTTATTCTTGTTGAGGGGTCAAACCAAACCTTATTAGTAAACGTCAATAAAGATTTATAACTTGGCTATGGGGAGTAAATTAGAAACCTGCTAGTATGGATCTAGGAATAAACAATGCAAAAGCTCAGCTTTATAAATCCCCTGGGTCTATGATATCTGTATCCAATACTACTGTATGGTTTATGTACCCCATATTCCAGGGGATCACTGGGACCTTTTGTGGCACTGATCTTACATGCATGCATATAGTGTAAAATATTACAAGGATAAGCAGGCAGCATCATCACATTGAATGCAGGGACATGAAAGAATGTCAGTGTACACAATGCCACTGAAGGCCAAGGTGCAAATGAGTAGCCAAAATGCTTTGACTTTATTGGGAACCATTAGCATGCCAGTCTAACTCAGTGTGGCCATGTTGCACGATATCAAACCAACAACAATGGCCCAATTGGTGTAGCAAAGTATGTCCCACTGGTATATTACCTCTCTGCCTACAGGCCCAGTCCTCCCCTGCCATATACTGTAATTCTCCATAGTTTATGTACCACATGCTCTGCTTTCTATAACATACACGAAGTTAGGTTTTCATCACATTGTATTTGTGATTCTTTGGGGGTTTGCTATTTATCCTATATCAGTAGCATCTTAGATGTATTTACTTTCTGTATCCTGAGGTCCGGATTCTTTCTCCCACAGTTCAGAAACCCTGTCATTCGATTACGGTATAACGCTTTAAATGTTCTCTCTGTTCCTCTGGGAATTTCTGCTCATTATTTCCAGTTTAATCCTTTACTCCAGTGGCCATGTTACCATTTCCCAAGTGGTTGGAAAGTAATGCGCTTAGCTACTGAAACATTAAAAAGACCTTGTGTACTCTACATCTCCCTAACTGTATATTTACTGAGTCTAATTATCTTAAAAAGACCTTACACGGCCTAAACCAATGTATGTAGATGAGGGGAAATAAAGACAAAATGACAAAGAGAGGGGGAGGAAAAGATTAATTTTCATTAAAAGACAGCGCGCCATCTAGATACGCCACACAGAGACTGACCGCACATTGCACGGAGAGCTGAACGCTGAAAGTCTTTTTTGAAGTTAAAGCAAGTTTAATACTTGTTAAAGAAAATAATTCACTAAATCAGCATTTCCCAATACCCTCTTGGGTCATTAATCAAAGCCAAAAAAAATCTGGGACAAGAAAGTGCTCCAGATCTATCAGACGGGGGAAACAGAATCACCTTTTTCTTTTTTTTTCTTTTTTACCCGTAGTTGCTTCTGGGAAATTGTGATAAGAATAAAGTCTCCCATGTCTGCTATCTGCACTCATGCAGCTCTCGGCTAATTTCGCCACACAGATTAACAGTCCCTCTTCAAACAAGATCTGCACACGGAGAAAGCAAATGTTACTGTTTATATATATCTATTCTTTTAATAGCATGGAGCTTGCAAACAAATGTTTTGTCTCATTTTAAATTATTATATTGAAGGGAATTTAAAGCTGCAGACATATCCTACTTAAACATTCGAAGAATCTACCTCATTTTCTCCCCTTTAGGATAGATTTATATGGAATAATATTAGGTCCTTAAATATTTTACTGGCATCTCGGCAATACAACAGCTGTCAGTACATCTGCTCTTACTAAAAAGGGCCAGTAAATAGGGGTGTCGATTCTATGCAGAGCACCTTATTTATCTGCATATTTATGTTTATTATGAGAAGGAGCTTACATAAGACTAAAAGTCAAATAAAATAAAACCTAAAGTCTCAATAAAAGAGTGCCCTCATGTGGTTAAATTGAAATGCTTACCTGTCTTCACAATCGGTCACAAGTGTGACCTTGCTAGAAAGAAAGAAACAATCACGTAAAAAATTTATGGGCTTATTTAACAAAAGGTACAAAGTTAATCCTCAGCAACCAATCACATGATAGCTTTTTACTAGTCTACTGCAGTTAAGACTACAAATTATAACATTAGAAGATTAAAGGGGAAGTTCAGTGCAAATACATATGCTTTTCAGAAAAAAGAGCAGTATTTTTTCATCCTAATGACCTTAATCTGCCAATTCAGCATTGTGTCTGTGTATAAATAAATGCAACCGAAATACTGACTTCCTGTTTGCAGGACCCCTAATAGAGACTGTTATGGTCTTGCCCTTGACCCAGTGCCTGGATTGATTCAGTTGCTAGGTAGAGATCTGAGCATGTTTGACCCATCCAACAGCCAACATTTTTTTCAAATATATACTGGCTTTTCTCTCTTCTTTTGGTTAGTGCACAATTTTTGAAATGTACATGTACATTTTTAGTTTTTTTTAAAGTAAGCTTATTTTTTTAAATGACATTATAATCATGAAAACAGCTTTTGGGTTAAGATCCTTGCAGCATCAATAAATAATCATGTTCCAAAGAGAAAGACTGGGATGGAGATAAGAGCACAAGACCAGGCCAGATTTGGAAGCATAATGTGTCTTGGCAGGAAGGAAAGATGTAATATTTATAATCTTTTTATTGGTTCCTACTTAGCAGCAACCTCTTTGTTTTAGGATTTTGGCCTCATGGGTCGAGTCTCAACTAATTCCATCAACAAGAACACAAGAGTGGAATCTCTGAAAATCAGTAGAGAAACCAGAAGCCATTTTCATGGACTCTGGTCTCTCGCTCCTCCTATCTAGCTTCTCCTTCCCTCTAATTGAAGTAAATGGACTGCTATTATCATCACTAAATATCCCGCTAGTTTATTTTATTGATTTGGTGGCTAAATTACTATAGGCGCTATCTTTACAGCAAAGAATTTTGTGTATCTAGAATACAAATAGATCCCTTTAAAGGGAATTGTGGTCTCCTTACAAGTGACCTTGATCAAAAAGAGCTAGGATCTTGCATCTAACTGCAGTCAATTCAAGTTTACAGCAGTATAAATGGTAGTGCTTTCTGCTTGCATTGTGAGCCACGATATCACCAGCACCAAAGTCCCTGGCTTAAGAATGCCCACTTGTATCCTACTGCTGGGACAGAGCATCATCAGCTGCTATATTCTGACTTAAAAAATCAATTCCCATCTCTACTTACAGCTCCTTGTTCCAGTGCCGTTCTGGTCCGGCTCCCCTGCACCGCCGAAACTATAGGCAGGGGGCCGGACCAGCAGTCACGGCTGTGATTGTCTGAGAGGCAGCCAATCACAGCCACGGCTGCCATCAATGCAGATCGGCGCTGAAACGATGAGCTGAAAGTAGAGATTGGAATTGATTTTTTAAGTCAGAATATAGCGTTTAGGGGTAGGAGGGCATGGCCTGCAATTTACCAAATGGAATTCATGCTAATTAGGAGCAGCCAGGGAGGGATTGGGAGGGCGTGGGTTAGGGGGGGGAGAGCACCACTGCGTATGCCAGCAGCAACTGAGAGGGCACAACAGAGGCAGAGACCTTTTGGACGAAGGCTCCTACCCTTCAGTTTCCTGGACTTTGAAGAGGCACTTCAGGAGAACCATAAGGAGCAGGGATGTAAGGTAAGGGTTTTTTTAATTGTACAGTGGGGCCAGTAGTTGGTGAATTTTTAGTTTGGGGGTGGACATGCCCTTTAATAAGAACAGACTGTAAGTTTAGGAAAAGGGAAAAACATCAACCTCAGTCCAGAAGGTTTCTTATGTTCATAAACTGATTGGGATAAGTGCTATTCCATTTTGCTCTCTGGCTATTCATAGTATTAGTATAAATTTGTATTATATGTGCCTTTTTATTTATAAAAAGACTTTCAGGGAGATTCATTAAAAGTTCTTATCTTTTAAAATGGTGCTAATTTTGCCCCAACCAATCAGATCTCATTTAACATTTGAAAGCTAACATCTGATTGGTTGGGGCAAAATTAGCACAATTTTTAACAATAAGAATAAGAATAGTATCAGCATAAGTATTGATTGTTAGCCCTTTTAAGCAATTTGTACCCATCCCCCTCACTTGTACCTTTATGTAGTCCCCCCCACTTAGATTGTAAGCTCTTCCGGGCAGGGATCTCATTCCTAATGTGTCGAGGCTTGTTGCACTTATATCCATTTATACATAATTTATATATATATACTTTCTTAACCAATGTATGAAATTGTATTTAACTTAATTACATTTTTATCTATCTGTATAATGGCTTGCACTTATCCCCTTGTTTGTATACTCTGTATTTTATAATGTACAGCGCTGCGTACCCAAGTGGCGCTTTATAAATAAAATTATACATACCTACATACATACATTGAATAACCCTGTTTATATCCCCAGCCTTATTTTAAGGCTGGGAATATTGAGGTATCCAATAGTAAGTGAATATATATTATTTATATTTTAAGGGATTTTTTATATGATACATGAAGATGCTTGTGAAGGTTCTCATTCATCCTGGTCATGGTATATCTGTTGTATTTAATTAGATCAACTGGACTTGAAGTTTAGTTATATATGATACATGAAGGTTAATTTGTTACCCAATGTAATCACCGGGTTATCGATGGTTTAACACTAATTCTGTGGTGGCAGCGACATTTGCACTGCTTAGCAGGTGTAGAAAAGGAAAAGTTGTGTTTTGCACAAAACTTATCGCCTTCTCTATGGAGAGTTAAACCGCACGACTTACCTGACCGGGATCCCGCTATGTTGTAAGTCTCGCAAAGGGCTTTACAGCATCACGGGATCCAGGTCAGGTAAGACATGTGGCTATAAATTTAACATTGGCCCATAAGTGTGGTGATTGTAGTAGTGGTAGTGGTGTGACCTCTGGACCTAATTTATATTTGTAAAACTGTGAATGTAAAGCAGAATTCACAGCATTTTGTTTTATTCTAGTTTTACCCCCCCAAAAAAACCCAGGAATTCTCGAAAATCACAGTATAGAGAAGATTTAAAGAAATGTAAAACGTCTCGCATCCTGCCACAAACATAATTACAAGTGGCACGTTCTTATGGTGCCCATAGACGCAAAGATTGCAGTCTTATGATATTGGAATATTCTTATATCGTACGATTGTCGGATTATGTATGGACAATCAGCCCCTATTGGGCCAGTTGGATTTGTTATTTCCATAGTTGCATCCATGGGTACCATTGCCATTTCCAGTGAAGGGATTGGAGAATGTATATATAGTGTCCTTATTAATCTCACTGCACCAGACTGATGAAGGACAGTTGTTGCTACCAGTTACTAGTCTTTTGTTTTCACACAAGCCAGAGCAATCTCTCTCCAGAGAAGGAGGCTAAAGGAAATAATGCAAATCAACAGATGAAGAAAGAAATCCCTGTAATCAAAATGACGTAGTCTAACCTTGTAGAAGAAGTAACACCATAATATTACAGGATTATGAGATTGCACCCAATAGTGCAGGCATCCAACAGATGTGACGAGGCATAATACACTGAATGGGTTAAACCATTATAGAGGTTGAGAAACAAAAGCATAAATAAAGGAGAAACTCCAATGAACCATGCTAACTCAACTGATGTTGGGGATGGAGGGACAATGTATGATAAACGGGCAGGTTCTTGCTTTATCTTTGTCGATAACTGTGAGAGTTCCTGTCTGTAACTAAGGTGAACAAAACTCTCAGTGGCTCATTTCCCAGAGACGTAACGTCATGAACTGGGCAATGCTCTGTTTTATTTTACACTGTGACCTGACCATGAAAGGTTAAAGGGAAAATTCCTTGGAAAATATTGTTATTATTAAAATTCTTAGTTTATATTATACATACTGTACCTAGTTATTCTACATATCCTCTTCTATTTTGAAAAAAACAGTTGAATTTATACCGTTTGCTATTCCCTGCTGTTGACATTAGTGAGCTGACATTTCAGGTTCTGTAACGGTCCTTCTTCTTCCCAGAATGCACCACTACCTTGGAATGTTCCTAACACGAATTTGTACTGATTGGCTGTTGGATGGGTCAAACATGCTCAGATCTCTACTGAGCGACTGAATCAACCCAGGCGCTGGGTCAAGGGCAAGACCATAACGGTCTCTGCTAGGGGTCCTACAAACAGGAAGTCAGTATTTTTGTAGCATTTATTTATACACAGACAAAATGCTGAATGGGAAGATTAAAGGGCAAGTCCAGCCTAAAAATAACTTGCCTTTAAAATGTTTATTACCCCCCCCAAACCTCACTTTCGCAAGGTTCATATATTTCAAAGTTCCCCCAGAACTTACTTACCTGATCCGGACCCTCGCCATCTAAGCGCCGCCCCCTGCAATAACAGGAGCAGGGGACTTCTGCATTGATAGCCGCATCACTTCCTGGTCGTGGCTGTCAGGTGATTGGGCATGACCTCACGTTGAGCTTCAACTGACAGCTGCAACCAGGAAGTGGAGCGGCTGTCAGCACCAGTAGAAGCTGCGAGGGACCGGGTCAGGTAAGTAAGTTCTGGGGGATGTTTGAAATATATGAACCTTGCAAAAGTGAGGTTTGGGGGGGGGGTAATACACATTTTAAAGGCAAGTTATTTTTATTAGGATGGAAAAATACTGCTCTTTTATCTTAAAAGTATATGTGTTTGCACTGAACTTGCCTTTTAATGTGTCGCTGTTAGGCTACTTTCAGACGGATGGTAAAATCGAGCAGTTCCAGATGTTTGCCGTGAGAGAAGAGCTACATGTAGCGACCATCTGGGACCATCATTAAACATACAGCCAACAGAAACCTGCCATTTGTCTAAAAGCAGCTTTAATGGGCAAGTTAAATTCAGTGCTATAAGGTTTAGGTCATAATGCTGTGTGATGTGGTTTTTTTGTTTGCATAATAACCATGTTCTGTGCACTGCATTCCAGCCTATTTTTTCAATGCATACATTTTTGGTGCGGAGCACATGCGTTTTAATTCAGGCAAACCAGATAGGAATGCAAGCGCACAGGAAAAGCAAGCAGATGCATTCTGGGTTTTTTGTGTGTGCGTTGGTGTGGCGTAAGCCTAACCCTGAATAAAAAATACTACATTTCACCTCAATTAATATTGATGAGCTTTAACTAGGTAAGAGGAGAATACATTTTATAGCTTTGTATGAGGAATGGTCATTCATAAATGATTTTAAAGGAGAACTATAGTGCGTATAAAGTTTTTTCAAAAACAGTTAAAATTATAAGAACTTGCGTCAGGGAGGTAGGATGGGTACTTTCTACCTCCCAATATTATTTCTATGAAGAGCAGCAGCATAAATAAAACTGCTTCTGCCAGGTCTCCTAAGTGCTTCAGCACTATCTTTAATAGTTTAATAGTTGCTCTATAAGTTGCCCTTTAAGATGTAAAACGGTGGGAAAATCGTCTGATATTGAAACTTGTCTAATTGTTTTAGTAATAAGTGTATTTTCCAATGGGAAAATACACTTCATGTAGAGTGTGCATTCCCATTGGACTGTCCTTATACTAAAGGCGGGTACACACTACGGTACGTCAGTACCGATGGTATTGGCCCTTTATGGTTAGTGCGTGTAGCGTATTTTTGATTGCTACCGAGGTAGACGAACTTCATCGTTGCCCTCTGGAGTGTTCAGAAATTTCCTGAAAAATTGTCCCCCTGTACAAAGTATACGAAGTTTTCTGCGGCTGAGGGAATTCTGCAGTCTTAAGAATTCTCCCTATGCATTACATAGGGAGAATGCTCAGGACAGTGAGTAGCGTGATTGTTACAAAATGGCAGACAGAATCTGCAATATGCATACACACAGACGTTCGGTGCGCCTGTTTCTTGCGCTTGGGGGTCGTGCTTCAGACGTGTGTACGGACCTTAAGGGTGGGGATGGGGCCAGACCAGGATTTTGAGAGCACTTTCCACAGAGATGCACAGGTTTTTAGGGGGCATTTTTAATGAACTTTAAAGCTGCCACACACCTTATTGTACAGTCTTCATACAATTTAATTAACTACAGCTATGTAACATGATTTCCCAACTAAATATCAATGTAATGAATTGCCTAGAAAGTCTTCTTAAATCATATAGTTACATAGTATAGTTGCCCTTTAAGATGTAAACCGGTGGAAAAATCGTCTGATATTGAAACTTGTCTAATGGTTTTAGTGCCTTTCAGATTGTACTTTAAATAAATCTAATTAATTTTCAGTGGCTGGATGGATATGAAGATGACATTAAATGCATTTGATGACAGACAGGTCAGTTCCTATTAAGTGTATTGGAAAGGATCCTTAATGTTTGGTGCAGTGCGCTGACAATGAGAAAGATCTACAGTTTTGTGCTTAGCATGGGGTGTTCATATCACTGTAAAGAGAGAAGAGGTTTTGATTTCTGAACCCTTATTGCAGAGATGGCAGAGGAGTTGGGACAAGAGACAGCAGAGGAGTTGGGGCGTGAGAAAAAGAGAAAGGGCAAGATGAGGCAGATGGGATTTTTTTTCTAAAAGTAAAGAGGAAAATTTGCAGAGGGTATAAAGCAGCTCATTGATAAGCGATACTAGACAAGTTTTCCAAGAGGATTTTCCCAGTTTAGCTACTGGTACCCTGCTTGCCAGACAGATGACGGCTGCAAAGGCAATGGGTCTATGACCTGTAACCCCTGACCTCAGACCTTCCATGGTGTAGACAATAAGCCAAAGCACATTGCTCCACAGGCTTGGGAATTTAGATAGTGTGAGCCAAGGGAATGTCCCACCAAAAGATACTGAGGCAGGAGGTTCCATACATCCCTAGTTCATGGAATTCAGTTATTTCTGCTTCCCCCACCGGCAGGTGTAACATCACAGGACCCTGGGAATCAGAGTCTTCAAGTCTCTTTTATTCATCAAGTGTCAATGTTTCTAAACAATAATGGACCAATAGTACAGGCACCTTATGTTGGTGATGAAAAATATTACTACAGACTGCGGACTGCAAAAGGGCTGGACATCTTGGATTAACCAAGAAGTTCCAGGCCATACTTCTGGCATATCTTGTAGCCAAAAAATGAAAAGATGAGAACACATGAATATCCCATACAGTTGTGTAGAAATATCAATATTGTATTTACTTGCAGAGAACACACATTTGTCCTGCATTAGGGATTTGTGGGTCGGGTGGGGTAGAGGGAGACAATTGTGGGTAAAAGTAGGACTGTGTTGTGGGTCAGGGTAATCGGTTTTGAGGGCAGGTTGCAGGACCTGAACAGGTCTAGTGCACATCCAATTAAATTGTTTACATTTTACTTTACCATTGTATTGCTACTTAAAATGCCTGAAAAACAAGATAGCGTCATGGTGGGCGGGACGCTCCCCTTCCTGATGCGTCTGATCAGAGTGGCTGTGATCCAAAGGGAGAGCCGGATATCTCCCAAGCGATATCTGTAGTGAGAGGGAAATGCGGAGACTGCCGGCCACACTGAGCCGGAAACGCAATTGTACACGGAATCGTATGCGATTTCATGCGCAATTTTGTTGCGTTTACGCATGTGCATTTTCATTAGATATAGAAGACGCATGCGATTGTGATAAAAAATGTGGAACGCAAATCGCAATCACATGCGCAATCGCATCGCACCCACGTTGCTGTGATTTCAATGATCGAAAAAAATGCATGCGCAAACGCAAAAAAATCACAATAGTATGGCCTAGCCCTCAGTTGTAAATAAAACTTCACTTTTATTCAAAATTCTAAAAACATCTTAGAATGACGATGGTAAGTCCATTCAGCAGAACACTCAGTTCACTACTGGCCTGATGTGTTTTGTGCCTACAGGGGGCACTTCTTCTGATGAATTTGAATAAAAGTGAAGTTTTATTTACAACTGAGTGTCCGGCTGAAGATTAACGTCCTTGGAGGAGGCAGTCTCTGCATTTTCCTCTCACTACTTAAAAAGCCTGGCCTTGTCTCTGGATAAATTAAAGCAATTAGGGGGTTATTCAATAAAAGTTCTTATCGTTTTAAAATGGTGCTAATTTTGCCCCAACCAATCAGATATTAGCTTTTAAATGTTACATAAGTTCTGATTGGTTGGGGCAATATTAGTACCATTTTAAACGATAAGAACTGAATCTCCCTGTTAGTTCAACGTAGCTAAACTATTTTAAGCCCAGCAATCACTTCAAGGTTTGCTTTATTCTGCTGGGTCCTAACTTTTAACCTTTTTTTACCTTAGTAAATTATTACCTTTTTAGAAGATGTATTTATCAAACCTTGTCTTTATATCAGTACCGACCTTTTATGAACTAATTGCTTTAATTTATGTCGAGGGAAGGGCAGGTTAGTGTTTAAGGGGGTGTTTGAAATGAACTTTAAAGGGCAAGTCCAGCCCTAAAATGAAAACTTACATACAGGTAAATCAACCCCCCAAAACCCTAAACGATAATAGTTTGAAAATATATAAGTCTAACCTGAAATGTCCTGTTACCCCTGTTTCTGCTTCCTGATTCTTCCAGTTAGCAACTGTCAGTTATGGATTTGATAGTTGACATCACAGCCAATGACTGAATGTTAATCCCCTGTCTGCCTCTTCTGGGCATGCCCAGGCTCAGTACAGGCTCAGTACATGTTTCTAAATTGTTCAGTTTCCATGAGGCATCCAGAAGCATAGCAGGCACACAGTAATGAATTCACAGGACAAAGTATAATATATCAACATATTTTAAAGAGGCCATTCTTTCTAAAAGATGTTCTTATGTGGGTGGAGTTGTCCTTTAAAGCAGCCACACACCTTATAGTACAGTCTTCATACAATATAATTCACTACAGCTATGTAACATGATTTCCCAACTAAATATCAATGTAATAAATTGCCTAGAAAGTCTCCTCAAATCATATAGTTGTGGTAAGTTGTTATATTCACACTGGCCCCTTCCTGTCGCGGCTGTCATGCAAGGTGTAATGTCACGACCATTAAGTCTGCGGCTGTCAGCAAAGAGCCGCACTGCTCCTATTTTTTTCTCAAACAAGCTTGAACAGGTGATGGGGGCAGTACCCATTCAGCGAGGGGCTGTGTTAGGTAAGTCCCTTCATCTTTGGCATTTATGTATAATGCAAAACTGGGGTTTGGAGGGGTGGTGTGTATTTGTATGAAAAGTTTGTTTTTAGGCTGGACATGCCCTTTAAGGTGGGAGTGGCAATTTAAAGTTAATGTGGGTGTGGCTGACATTTTGTTGGTGCGCTAATTGCGCAACTGTCCGTGAAAATCCTCTAAGGAATTCCCACTTGGAAATCCTAGGAGATAAGTTATTAGCAGGACTAGTATCATTTGTGCCAATATGGGAGGCTTAAAGGGTATGTCCATTTTTTTTAACTAATTGCAGGAGATTAAACTGATTTTTCAGTTTAAGGGAAGAATTGGAGGTAAAGGAGCCATGTCTTAACTCCTGTTCTTCAGTTAAACTTGCAGGAGACAGGAGAGAACTTACTGGCAATGCTCCAGCGCTGGCTTCTCAATGACAGGTTCCAACTTGATCTACACTCCCTTCCACTGTGTGCGCATGAGCGAAAATTGCAGCAGAAAAAGCCGTTTCTCTCCCCTTTATCAGTGTGACATCACTGGGGTGCGGGTATTTGGAGTGGCAGCTTTGCGCTGTCTGTCACCAGTTCCAAGTAAAGGCAGTTTGGTTTGTAACTAGCAAGGGTTGGCTTTGTAAATTCTTCTACAAAACATACCATAAAACTGTGAAAATGTCTTCTATTGGACATGGTGAGGGCAGGTACATTAGTTTAAATAAAGCTTCTGAAAGAAGTGAGTTTCTGAAAACAAGGAATGTTGCAGGTTACTGGTATTGACACATAAAGTAGAGTTGATCCAGGGATATTTCCCATTGCTACTTGGAACCCAGAAGGAATTTTTTTTTGCAGGAAATGTGGGTATTGCTGAGTAGGTTTTATTGGATGGACGTATGTCTTTATTCATCCTCAAATACTATAACTATACCATACAATACCATCTCGCAGATTGTAAAGCAAAGGTACAACTGGTAAAACCTTGGTTATGTGTTAAGGACCACTAAACCTTAAAAACAATTTACATCCTCCTGAATATTTTATGGGATGTAGGAGCAAGTATTCCCACGTTTTGTTAGTTTAAAGGGCAACTAAAGTCACAGAACAAAACTGAACCAGAAGTCAGGACACCTTGATATAAAACCAGTAATCTGCATCTTACCTCTCATTTTGATACAGGCGCTGGGAAATTTACCTAAATAACATATGGTTTGAGCTTTACTTCTCAACATTCTAGTATCAGACAGTTTGGTCAACGACCATTATGTTCTGCACATGCTCAGTCCTTAGCTATGGCACAAACTTGTTACAGTTGGTCACACCCATTAATAATCTCTAGCCAATCCTTTTACAGGACAGATAAAGCAAGGAAGCATGTGACTGAGGTCAGGAGGTGTGGTCTGACACTGCACATACACACAGATACTTCATCCAGTTCTTAACAGGCTTTGATTTATTTTAACAGAGTTTACTAAAGTGGCATTTTATAGTTTATTGGTGTTTTTAGGGGGGTTGTTTTCAGATTCTGGAGTATAAAAAATTGGGTTTAGTTCTCCTTTAATTATAGCTTAAGGTGAAGTGGGACAAAAGGAGCAAAAAGTCCTCCACAGAACATAGAAATGAAACAAAGCCTTCTTATAACAGAAGGTATTTGGCAGTCTCATGCTATATAAATAGCATTGCCCACAAAATCTAAGAAACAAGAAGGAGTAATTTCTCACTCCCAGGTATCCCAGAGTAAGGGGCAGAGATATGGCTAAAGCATGTGTCCAGGACCACTGGCTTATTAACATGCAATACAGCCTATGGTAGCTTCTCAAGAAAGGGTCATGTGACCCGAAACGTCATACCTGCCAGTCAGCATATCTGCCATGATGAGCGTGCTGGGCTGAAAAGAGCCTTGTTTTTAATGATGATGGAAATAAAGTTAAAGTTTTAAGAAAGCAAGTGAGGTCCAATTTATAGCTGAAGCTCCTTATACCTGCATGTCTCTGCTGCAGTAAACCTTCTTCTGATGGCGGCTTTCTTCCTGGTTGTAGGCACAGCCACAACCAGTGAATTATTTATGCAAACCTTTGCATCTTTGCACCTGCATGAGCTCTCTAAATGCTCATTGAGCTTGCAGAGGTGGCGATGATCAGGAAAGCCAGCACCGGCAGAGAGAGGAAAGTTTAGGGAGCTTCAGGGACCATGGGGACTAAAGCAAATTATTTTGGGGTTGGGTGGAAAAGGTATATTTTAGTGTTGGGAGTCGACATGCCTTTATAGACAGACATGTATGAATGGGCTGATTATTTTCTCCAAATGCAAACTGAATGGGCCAGAGTGGGGAACGTTGCTGGAATGCTGGGAGGTAAAACCTCCGCAGTATTAGGTATAAGATCAATACGAATATTGTCATATCACCCCTAATCTTTAATTGATGTATGCCCAGCACAAGGGCTAGGCCACACTGCCGCACACAGTGTTGGCCAATTGTTGTGGCCAAAATAGGTGCACTGCTGTGCGTTGCGATGTGATCTGCTAATCGGAGCGCATGCCATCTGCATTATTTTACGCAATCGCAGTGCACACGCTCGCTTTTGATGCGCGCTGCAGTGTGGCCTTGACCTAACTGTCTACAAACTGTCAATTGCTATTTCTGCAGATGGCTAAATAAATCAGGAAACTTGGGGCATTTATAGAGGAAGGGAATTTTCAAGGAAATTGGAAAGTGTAATTCCCCCCCCCCCAATAAACTCAGATATCGGATCCCATTCCCAGAGGAAATAATGCATAATGAAAGCTCAAGGCTAGAGATTTATTGAGGAAAACAAACCATTTAATTAAAAAATGTCTTAATAATTATCCTCTTGCATTATTAACCAGTGTTTTTCATTGATATCAAAATCAATATTGCAACAATGCTATTACAACACACACACAGCCAGACGCACTGTGTATTGCTTCACACATGGCAAAATTGTTATTAAATACACACAGATAGTAGCCTATGAAATAAAGTGCAATTTGCTAATATTTGATTAAACTGGGAGGGAATTGTTGGTGCTTTATAATCAATTCAGGAATATGGGTAATTAAGACTATATTTATTATCTATAAATAGGACACAACATACCTATGGGGTGTTCTTTGTTCTTAAATCATTCTGTGAACAAAGAGTATACTTTGCCAACAAAACAACATTATGTGAACAAAAAATAATGTTGTAGTGAAATATATGTTTAGGTGTGGGGACACAGTATTAACAAAATGTACGTGTGTTCAACAACAACAAAAACAAAACATTTTGAAAGCTGCCCAATTGGAATTTCAGTGACAAAAAAATATATTTTGTTCAGAAAAAAGTAAAACTGGCTACAAAATACATTTTTTCTTTTTAAAAAAGACATTTTGTCAGAATCATGAGTTCCCAGTACATTTTGTATACTGTTTCCTTTCTTGCAATGTTTCTTCATTATGTGCCTTATAGATCTGATCTCTGCTGTGTTGCATTCTTAATACAGAATATTCTATATATAACAATGACTTCACTTTCATGCCCACAGTGAGATCCCAGCAGCCTGTGTACTGTACACCTGCCTATCACTGATTTCCCTCTCCTCTCCTCCCCCTTCTTCAGGCCACACATGCTTTTACCTCCCCCTCCCTATCCATTGTTCACTGGTGCAGATGGAGCTCCCAGCAGCAGCCAATCACAGCTCGCAGATCAGCTGATTGACTCTGGACTTACCCCCAGGGACAGGAGTCATTTGGACACAGTACTGTAGTAAGAGGTAAAGTGTGAAGGGGTGTGGGTTAGAGGGGCAGCAGTGCAGGTGCAGGGGGGGCACAGTGTATGGAGGAGCTGCTGTACAGAAGAGAACGGACAGGATCCTACACACACTGAGGTATGGGGATTTGTACCAATCTGGATAAAAACACTGTGTTGTTTGGGTGCTGCACACTGCTTACTGTATGTTTATTGATAAAGGGGTTCATATGCACTGACATTTATATGGCACCGAGTGACTAAATAGATATACAGACAGTAAGACTGAATAGTATATATTGCTATAAAGTTTATTGTAGGATGCTAAGGGCGAATACAATGTATTTTGTAAACACTAGTCAGTACAGAGCATTGAATGCATGGACACACTGTGTACTTAACCCAGATTTTACCTTACTGTAAATCTCAAGTATATGATGTGCACTGTGTGCAAGTCTATGCCATGGGACACAAGCTGAGCTGGTGACATTATGGGATTTGCTACTTGTACGGTGCACTCTGTACTGTCTGTGTACTGGGTGGATGTACAATGTTCACTGCAGTGTGTACAGTCCGGTGGATGTGGATTTGATTCTATTTGGATTGGATTGTTACATGGTTAATATATACCATGGTTTGGTACAAACATTGATGGAAGTGTAGGCAATGTATTTCTGTTGCACGGTGCTGAACTAGTGATGTGTGTGACTTCACAAGAACTGTAATGGTTAATTTAAGTCTAATGTGTGAACCGTATGTAGTATTAAGTGTAAGTGAGGGTAAATCCCCGTAGGTCTATACTGGGTTAATAAATTGATATTTTAATTATTGGTAGAATGGTTTAAAAAGAATATTTTGCAAACACAAATTATTAAATCCCAATAACAACCCCCCCCAAAGATTTAATGAATTAAATAAAATTTATTCAGAGAACACTAATATTAAAACATGGATATTAAGGATGTAAGAATTAGCTATGTCATTAAATCTAACCAGAACTTAGCTAAATCATTTATAATAAATACTTAGCTAATGTCATCTGTTATAATCAGTGTATGCCATCAGTTATAATCAACACTTAGCTATGTCATCATTTATAATCAGTGCTTAGCCAATGCCATATATTATAATCAGCGTGTAGGTATGCCATCAGTTATAATCAGCACTTAGCTATGTCATAGTATATAATAAATACTTAGCTAACATCATCTGTTAGAATCAGTGTTTAGAAATGTCATCAGTTATAATAAACACTTAGGTATGTCATTAGTATAATCAATACTTAGCTAATGTCATCTGTTATAATCAATGTTTACGTGTGTCATCAGGTGTGTCATCAGTGTTTAGGTATGTCATCAGTTATAATCAACACTTGGCTATGTCATTAGTTAAAATCAGTACTTAGCTAATGTCATCTGTTATAATCAGTGTTTAGGTATGTCTTCGGTTATAATCAACACTTTGCAATGTCATTAGTTATAATCAGTACTTAGCTAATGTCATCTGTTGTAATCAGTTTTTAGCTATATCATCAGTTATAATCAACACTTAGCTATGTCATTAGTTATAATCAGTACTTAGCTAATGTCATCTGTTATAATCAGTGTTTAGGTACTGTATGTCATAGTCATCAGTTATAATAAGGGATAACTATGTAACCAGTTTTAATTAGTAATTAGCTATGCCATTTGTTATCTTTGTCATTAGTTATAATTAGTGCTTAGCTAATGTCATCTGTTGTAATCAGTTTTTACTATGTCATCAGTTAAATCAACACTTAGCTATGTCATAGTTATAATCAGTACTTAGTTAATGTCATCTGTTATAATCAGTGTTTAGCTATGTCATCAGTTATAATCATTGTTTAGGTATGTCATCAGTTATAATCAGTGTTTAGGTATGCCACCAGTTATAATTCACACTTAGCTTTGTCATTAGTTGAAATCAGTACTTACTGTAGCTAATGTCATCTGTTATAATCAGTGTTTAGGTATGTCTTCGGTTATAATCAACACTTTGCAATGTCATTAGTTATAATCAGTACTTAGCTAATGTCATCTGTTGTAATCAGTTTTTAGCTATATCATCAGTTATAATCAACACTTAGCTATGTCATTAGTTATAATCAGTACTTAGCTAATGTCATCTGTTATAATCAGTGTTTAGGTACTGTATGTCATCAGTTATAATCAGGGATTAACTATGTAACCAGTTTTAATTAGTAATTAGCTATGCCATTTGTTATCTTTGTCATTAGTTATAGTTATTAGTGCTTAGCTATTGTCATCTGTTGTAATCAGTTTTTAGCTAGGTCATCAGTTATATCATGTTTAGGTATGTCATCAGTTATAATCAGTGTTTAGGTATGCCACCAGTTATAATTCACACTTAGCTTTGTCATTAGTTTGAAACAGTACTTCCTGTAGCTAATGTCATCTGTTATAATCAGTGTTTAGGTACTGTATGTCATCAGTTATAATCGTGATTAACTATGAAACCAGTTTTTATTAGTATTAGCTAGCCATTAGTTAGCATTGTGATCAGTATATCTGTGCTTAGGTATGTCATCATTTATATCTGTGCTTAGGTATGTCATCAGGTATACAGTGTTTAGCTAGTCACCAGTTTTAATCAGTAATTAGCTATGCCATTATATCTAATTGGGTACTGAATCTAGCTATGTCACCAGTTAAATATCATGTTTAGTATATCATTTATAATCTGTGTTTACCTATGTCATTAGTTTATAGTGTTTTAGCTATGTCACCAATTATAATCAGTACTTAGCTATTGTCACCAGTTTTAATCAGTAATTAGCTATGCCATTAATTCTTATCAGTACCGTCCTTAGCAATGCACCAGTTTATGCTATGTTTAGCTATGTCATCTTTATATCTGTGTTAGCTTGTTATCAGTTTATATTGGTGGCACCAATTATATCCATACTTAGCTATGTCATCAGTTATAATCAGTGTTTAGCTATGTCACCAGTTATAATCCACACTACCCATGTCACCAGTTATAATCGGTGTTTAGCTATGTCACCAGTTTTTATCAGTACTTAGCTAGCCATCATGTATAGTCAGAGTTTATCTATGTTAGCATATATCACACTATGCAGATAATGCACCCCGCACGCACTTTAAAATGTAAGGATATTTTAAGGCACCTTGGAGTTTGATGACCTTTAAAAGCACTTGGCCTAATGGTGGTATGAACTTTTAGTGACTCCTTAGTGATACCCTTATATTTGCAGTCATGGATGTATTATTCTCTGTATAAATCATACTGGCTGCCTGTATATGGTGGTAATAATGAATGAAGATGTCATGAAATAATTCTATAGAATTCTATAGTATGTTGGTATAGTGTATAGACACAATGGGGTTATTTAATAAAAGTTCTTATCGTTTAAAATGGTGCTAATTTTGCCCCAACCAATCGATGTTAGCTTTCGAATATTAATAAGATCTGATTGGTTGGGGCTAAATTAGCACCATTTTAAACAATAGACCTTTTATTGAATCTCCCTGAATGTTTTCTTAGGCCCTCCAAGATGTTGATGAAAACCTCTGATTTCAAGCTAGCTCTTTAGACATTAAAGACAGAAATTCCTGAGGGCCACACAATGGACATCTGTGACTTTGAACCTTAAATACAGGGATGGGCGGGCTTTATTTTATTAACTATGAGATGAAAAGCTGCACCCTGCTTTGTGCACTGACTGTATTTCTCTCAATAATTCATAAAAGCACAAGGAGAGAGATACTTTGGCAATAACGTATTAATAATTATCAAATAACATCAGTAGGCAGGTGCATGAATAATTGAAATCATTGTAGTAATCATTTTAGAAATAGCTATACAGTACCGGGAATGTACTGGCATGTACCCCAAAGGACTAATGTGAAGAGGACACGTTAACCTGTATGGGTGCACAGACATATAGACATGAAATAGGGTGCACAGACATATAGACATTGAATGGTTGCACAGACATATAGACATTGAATGGGTGCACAGACATATAGACATGGAATGGGTGCCACAGACCATATAGACATGAATGGGTGCACAGACATATGGACATTGATGGGTGCACGCATAGGATGATGCACAGACATATGGATATTGTATGGGTGCACGACATATGAATGTAGGGTGCAGAGAATATGGACATTGTATGGGTGCAGAGACATGTGGACATTGATGGGTCACAGACATATATTAAATGGGTGCACAAACATATATATATATATATAATAGATATTGTATATGGTGCACATACATATAGACATTGTATGGGTGCACATACAATCTATATATATATATAGAGATATTGATGGGTGCACAACATATAATATATATGATGGAATGTATGGGTGCACATCCATATAAGCATTGTTGGGTGCACATACATCTATTATATTGTTGGGTGCACAGACTATAGACATTGAATAGGTGCACAGACCTATAATATATCATTTTATGGGTGCACAGACATTAATATATTGTATGGGTGCACAGCCATATATATATTGTATGGTGCACAGACATAATATGATGGTGCCAGACTATATGTATGGGTGCACAGACATATGACATTGTATGGGTCGCAGACATATAGACATTGTATTGGTGCGCGACATATATATATTTGTATGGGTGCACAGACATATAACATGATGGTCCAGACATATAGACTTGTATTGGTGCGCAGACATATATATATTGTATGGGTGCCCAGACTATAGACATTGTATGGGTGCACACATATAGACATTGTATGGTGCCAGACATATATTTTGTATGGTGCACAGACATATAGACATTGTATGGGTGCACAGACTATAGACATTGTATTGGTGCGCAGACTATATATATTGTATGGGTGCACAGACATATAGACATTGAATGGTGCACAGACAACAGACATATATATTTTATGGGTGCACAGACATATATATTGTATGGGTCACGACATAATATATTGTATGGGTGCCCAGACATATATATGTATGGGTACACAGACATATATATTGATGGGTGCCACAGATATAATAGACATTGAATGGGTGCACAGACATATAGACTCTGAATGGATCACAGACATATATTCATTGAATGCATGCACAGACATATAGACATTGAATGAAACATAAAGAAGCTGGGCACACCAGTCTACATCATAACAATGTGTTTATTTGTGACGTTTCGGCACACGTCCTGGGCCTTCCTCAGACAAAATATATAATATATATATATTTTTTGTCTGAGGAAGGCACAGGAGGTGTGCCGAAATGTCACAAATAAACACACTGTTACGATTAAGACTGGTGTGCCCAGCTTCTTTTTTTTTTTTCATTTACTACCTGCATTTGGCAACTGCTCTGTGCACCCAGCACATTGGATGCAACACTGATCTTCAGTGCTCGTTATCTGTTAAAGGTGTGCATGACTTTTTTTATTTTATTATAGACATTGAATGGGTGCACAGACATATATATATATATATATATATATTGTATGGGTGCACAGACATATAGACATTGAATGGGTGCACAGACTATAGACATGAATGGGTGCACAGACATATAGACATTAAATGGGTGCACAACATAAGACATTGAATGGTAATAACTAATTGATACACCATGGTTTTCTGGGAGTTGCACATTACCAACATCTGGAGGGCCACAAGATGGATATTTATAGTTTATTTTGCTCATAGGATGGACCAATCTTTTATACTGATAAAATAATTGGACCAAGGTTCCCAATCACTTCCAAAAAATAGGATGTCATAGTTCCCAAGACTAAGGTCCCCTTCATTATTATGGGCCTTGGACATGTGCCCTTTGCCTTACCCTTATATTGATTAGCAATACCCACCATTTCTAGTCCAGTCACCCAGAATGCATGTGTTCGATAGTTTTGACAGTAACTAGAAGTTTTCTGGGAATGTGTAGTTCTACCATACGAGTGGAGCATAGCGCTACCAATGCATCATTTCATGTTGCTGTGCTAAGATTAGTGTAGGATGTCTCTCTGTTGTCCTGTGTTGTAGGATAAGTGGAGATTGTCTGAAGGCTTCCTGTGATTGCTTTATTACCTTTGTTATATAAATGTACTGAGCTATTATAACCTCCTGGAATAACTGTCCCATATTAATCTGCACCATTACATCTTTTGTGCAGATGCAGTAAGAACATGTGATAACTTGTTATGACTAGGGGATCACATCAGCATCATGTCAGAACAAAATGGATTGTGGGGGTGAGTTTCTGCAGCTATGCTGGGAATTAATGAGTAACATTACTGACTCTGAGAATGTAGACTTAATAGTCCTCTACTATTCTAGAGAGCCTTTAACTGGATGACCGTGTCTTTATTTAGTGCAGTAGAGATATTGAACTTTGTCATATGATTAATGGCCTTTAGCATTTCTCAGGGATCCTGGGTAATTATAGGAATGATAGACCTGGGTTCTAAAAGAATGTTGAGAGTTACAGTTTATAAATATTTGGATACCTCCAAGTATTATTCATCAGGTTTTCAGATGAAATGTAATTTTTAAATCAAACTCTTGACTACTGTCTAAATGCATCTACAATTGTGATAATCATTTAATTAACTACCACTGCATTGTATCATGCATATGTCTATGTGTGTGCATGTGCAGTGGTCCGGTACGTTGTTATAGTGACCTCTGATCCCGTGGCGATGGGTACAGTATTCTTATTCTGGAGTGTTTTGTCTTAATTGTGACCTCCTGTGATGTATGCCTTTGTGTTGATTGATTGCCCTGCTTTTCTTTCCCCCATTAAAAAGGAGCAAAAGAGAGTCTAGAAGGGGAGCATTCTGTGCTCTCAGCTGAGGTGTGGTTCACACCATGCATGCCCCTCTAATAGACTCGTGATTTGCATAGTAATGAAGCTTAGCTGCCGATGTCTCTCTCAGCAGTTCCACGTGGAGGAATTTATACACAAGCGCCTGGTGTGAACATCAGCCTTAAGAAAGTGTTCTAAAAAGAGCTTGTGCAGTGTGCGGGGTATAGTGTGTGGTGAAAGAGAGATTTTATTTAACATGAAAACCTATTTTGTTCATATAATCTAGTACCAATGACGCCTGCGATCTCCACTCAATGATATATCACATGCATTAGAATTAGGACATAAGAGCTTTTTTTTAATGAATTTCAATCAGGAGCACTTTTGGCTTTTATCTGCATCTGTTTGGTAGCGTGCAAGGCATAGAAAGGTAACTACGATGGGAGCAGATACAGTGATTTAAGGGGACCACTTATTACTCTTCCTTCCACCAGTTACAGCCCCCCTGGGAACTGTTGCAGATGAAGCAGGGAGGGTGCCCCATTATAGTTTTACTAGTGGAGCCGGTTAATTTCTAGTTACGCCATTGTAAGGCTACAGTGTATCTCATTATTGCTTTGTGCAGTTATATGTGGGTAGCAGTTCTGCCTGATCAGTCTTTTAAATTCTTTGCCAGACTAGAAGTTCTGCACAGCACAGCAGAAGCTATTCATCCGGCAGCATGCCAAAGCCAGCTAGCTCACCATCGCACATTAACAAGCACACAACACAGCCAGCGGCTGGCAGTGCTACACTTGCTTTGTCAACTGGCCTCTTTATGAGAGAGAAGCTGCTAATAAAGCTTATTAGCTGAATATACTTTTTGCTAAAACATTCTGTAGAACGCAAGTAACATAAACCGGGCTGATAGAAGAGTGCACAAGTTTGCTCATGTCTGTCCTCATGCACTAATCAGGTGGATAGCCCTACTTCTCATTTGCTTCTGTTGACATTTTGCGATCCATGACGCGTGAGAATGAAATGTCGGTGCATTACAGTAGTAATCATTTTTTTGTTAAATCACATAGACTGTTGGCAAAATCGCAGTTTGAACGACAGTAATGTGAGTGAAACATGCGGCATTTTGATCCCTCTATCAAGCGCATTGCCGATGGTTGTAATTGGGCCCCAGCATAAGGGCTAGGCCAATATTGTAAACAATTGCGATCAGAGCAGGGCATCAATATGGGTAGCCATATTGCTTCGTTACCCTCCATTTTCGGAGTGCATGCATCACTATTTTTTGTGAATTGCATGCTGATGTGTGCAATATTGCACGGATTGCAACATAAGCAGATGGTAACGTGCCATTACGTGTGCGTCCTAGGTGGCCTCGTCTTACTGGGTACTGGTTTGCTGCAGTTAATAGCCACGCAAATTTTTTGCATCAGCCTCTATTTTGTAAAACACTCATCCCATTCTCTATCGGGTAAGAGTAAATCATCACACACCCTGAAACAGTGCCTCAAGGCTGGCAATCATCATAATTTATATATCATATTATAAAATAAATAATTTTAAAATAATAAATATATATATTATATAAAAAACATAAAATCATAATATACAAGTCAATAAATAAAACAAAAAATAATATACATATTAATAATAAATATTCATTAATACAAATAATTTCTCTCTCGACCTCATTCAGTCACAACCATAACTTTATAACTCCAACACTCCAATAAACAACAACCCTAATATACCTATCCAACATTCCATCCTCTTTCACCACTGCTTAATAATACATAAATTTTTACATCCCAACACACTAAACCCTTTCCCCTTTTGCACTACATACCTTCTCACCTACCCTCCCACCTACTTCCCAACTCCTTATTATAAACGATCCCATCTCCCACTCTAAAAATATTCCCCTCCCTTGCTCTTCCCCCCCCCCTCTTCTACCCCCCCCCTCTCTCCCCCTCCTTTCCCCTTCCTCCCCCCCCCCTCCCTCCTCCTCTAATACACGTGAAAGTTTTATTTACAACTGAGTTCCGCTGAAGATTAACGTCCTTCGGAGGAGCATTCTCGCATGTTTCCTCTCACTACTTAAAACCTGGCCTTGTCTCTGGATAAATTAAAGCAATTAGGGGTTATTCAATAAAAGTTCTTATCGTTTTAAAATGGTGCTAATTTTGCCCCAACCAATCAGATATTAGCTTTTAAATGTTACATAAGTTCTGATTAGTTGGGGCAATATTAGTACCATTTTAAAAGATAAGAACTGAATCCCCTGTTAGTTCAACGTACTAAACTATTAGCCCAGCAATCACTTCAATGTTTGCTTTATTCTGCTGGGTCCTAACTTTAACCTTTTTTTACCTTAGTAAATTATTACCTTTTTAGAATTGTATTTATCAAACCTTGCTTTTATATCGTACCGCCTTTTATGAACTAATTGCTTTAATTTATGTCGAGGGAAGGCAGGTTAGTGTTAAGGGGGTGTTTGATGAACTTTAAAGGGCAAGTCCAGCCCTAAAATGAAAACTTACATACAGGTAAATCAACCCCCCAAAACCCTAAACGATAATAGTTTGAAAATATATAAGTCAACCTGAAATGTCCTGTTACCCTCCTGTTTCTGCTTCCTGATTCTTCCAGTTAGCAACTGTCAGTTATGGATTTGATAGTTGACATCACAGCCAATGACTGAATGTTATCCCTGTCTGCCTCTTCTGGGCATGCCCAGGCTCAGTACAGGCTCAGTACATGTTTCTAAATTGTTCAGTTTCCATGAGGCATCCAGAAGCATAGCAGGCACACACAGTAATGAATTCACAGGACAAAGTATAATATATCAACATATTTTAAAGAGGCCATTCTTTCTAAAGATGTTCTTATGTGGGTGGAGTTGTCCTTAAAGCAGCCACACACCTTATAGTACAGTCTTCATACAATATAATTCATTACAGCTATGTAACATGATTTCCCAACTAAATATCAATGTAATAAATTGCCTAGAAAGTCTCCTCATCATATAGTTGTGGTAAGTTGTTATATTCACCTGGCCCCTTCCTGTCGCGGCTGTCATGCAGGTGTAATGTCACCCCATTAAGTCTGCGGCTGTCACAAGAGCCCACTGCTCCTATTTTTTTCTCAAACAAGTTTGAACAGGTGATGGGGGCAGTACCCACTCACGAGGGCTGTGTTAGGTAAGTCCCTTCATCTTTGGCATTTATGTATAATGCAAAACTGGGTTTGGAGGGGTGGTGTGTATTTGTATGAAAAGTTTATTTTTAGCTGGACTGCCCTTTAAGGTGGGAGTGGCAATTTAAAGTTAATGTGGGTGTGGCTGACATTTTTTGGTGCGCTAATTGCGCAACGTGCCGTGAAAATCCTCTAAGAATTCCAACTTGAAATCCTAGGAGTAAGTTATTAGCAGGACTAGTATCATTTGTGCCAATATGGGAGGCTTAAAGGGTATGTCCATTTTTTTTAACTATTGCAGGAGATTAAACTGATTTTTCAGTTTAAGGGAAGAATTGGAGGTAAGGAGCCATGTCTTAACTCCTGTTCTTCAGTTAAACTTGCAGGGACAGGAGAGAACTTACTGGCAATGCTCCAGCGCTGGCTTCTCAATGACAGTTCCAACTTGATCACACCTCCCTTCCACTGTGTGCGCATGAGCGAAAATTGCAGGAAAAAGCCTTTTTCTCTCCCCTTTATCAGTGTGACATCACTGGGGTGCGGGTATTTGGAGTGGCAGCTTTGCGCTGTCTGTCACCAGTTCCAAGTAAAGGCAGTTTGGTTTGTAACTAGCAAGGGTTGGCTTTGTAAATTCTTCTACAAAACATACCAAAACTGTGAAAATGTCTTCTATTGGCATGGTGAGGCAGGTACATTAGTTTAAATAAAGCTTCTGAAAGAAGTGAGTTTCTGAAAACAAGGAATGTTGCAGGTTACTGGTATTGACACATAAAGTAGAGTTGATCCAGGGATATTTCCCATTGCTACTTGGAACCCAGAAGGAATTTTTTTTTGCAGAAATGTGGGTATTGCTTAGTAGGTTTTATGGATGGACGTAGTCTTTATTCCATCCTCAAATACTATAACTATACCATACAATACCATCTCGCAGATTGTAAAGCAAAGGTACAACTGGTAAAACCTTGGTTATGTTTAAGGACCACTAAACCTAAAAACATTTACAATCCTCCTGAATATTCTATGGGATGTAGGGAGCAAGTATTCCACGTTTTGTTAGTTAATTATAGCTTAAGGTGAAGTGGGACAAAAGGAGCAAAAGTCCTCCACAGACATAGAAATGAACAAAGCCTTCTTATAACGAAGGTATTTGCATTCTCATGCTATATAAATAGCATTGCCCACAAAATCTAAGAAACAAGAGGAGTATTTCTCACTCCCAGGTATCCCAGAGTAAGGGGCAGAGATATGGTAAACATGTGTCCAGGACCACTGGCTTATTAACATGCAATACAGCCTATGGTAGCTTCTCAGAAAGGGTCATGTGACCGAAACGTCATACCTGCCAGTCAGCATATCTGCCATGATGAGGTGCTGGGCTGAAAAGAGCCTTGTTTTTATGATGATGGAAATAAGTAAAGTTTTAAGAAAGCAAGTGAGGTCCAATTTATAGCTGAAGCTCCTTATACCTGCATGTCTCTGCTGCAGTAAACCTTCTCTCTGATGGCGGCTTTCTCCTGGTTGTAGGCACAGCCACAACCAGTGAATTATTTATGCAAACCTTGCATCTTTGCACCTGAATGAGCTCTCTAAATGCTCATTGAGCTTGCAGAGGTGGCGATGATCAGAAAGCCAGCACCGGCAGAGAGAGGAAAGTTTGGGAGCTTCAGGGACCATGGGACTAAAGCAAATTATTTTGGGGTTGGGTGGAAAAGGTAATATTTAGTGTTGGGAGTCGACATGCCTTTATAGACAGACATGTATGAATGGGCTGATTATTTTCTCCAAATGCAAACTGAATGGCCAGAGTGGGAACGTTGCTGAATGCTGGAGGGTAAAACCTCCGCAGTATTAGGTATAAGATCAATACGAATATTGCCATATCACCCCTAATCTTTAATTGATGTTATGCCCACACAAGGCTAGGCCACAACTGCCGCACACATTGTTGGCCATTGTTGTGGCCAAATAGGTGCACTGCTGTGCGTTGCGATGTGATCTGCTAATCGGAGCGCATGCCATCTCATTATTTTACCAATCGCAGTGCACAACGCTCGCTTTTGATGCGCGCTGCAGTGTGGCCTTGACCTAACTGTCTACAAACTGTCAATTGCTATTTCTGCAGATGGCTAAATAAATCAGGAAACTTGGGGCATTTATAGAGGAAGGAATTTTCAAGGAAATTGGAAAGTGTTTATCATTCCCCCCCCCCCAATAAACTCAGATATCGGATCCCATTCCCAGAGGAAATAATGCATAATGAAAGCTCAAGGCTAGAATTTATTGAGGAAAACAAACCATTTAATTAAAAAATTGTCTTAATAATTATCTCTTGCATTATTAACCAGTGTTTTTCATTGATATCAAAATCAATTTGCACAATCTATTACAAACACACACCAGCCAGACGCACTGTGTATTGCTTCACACATGGCAAAATTGTTATTAAATACACACAGATAGTAGCCTATGAAATAAAGTGCAATTTGCTAATATTTGATAAACTGGGAGGGAATGTTGGTGCTTATATATCATTCAGGAATATGGGTAATTAAGACTATATTTATTATCTATAAATAGGACACAACATACCTATGGGGTGTTCTTTGTTCTTAAATCATTCTGTGAACAAAGAGTATACTTTGCCAACAAACAACATTATTGAACAAAAAATAATGTTGTAGTGAAATATAGTTTAGGTGTGGGGACACAGTATTAACAAAATGTCGTGTGTTCAACAACAACAAAACAAAACATTTGAAAGCTGCCCAATTGGAATTTCAGTGACAAAAAAATATATTTTGTTCAGAAAAAAGTAAAACTGGCTACAAATACATTTTTTTCTTTTAAAAAAGACATTTTGTCAGAATCATGAGTTCCCGTACATTTTGTATACTGTTTCCTTTCTTGCAATGTTTCTTCATTATGTGCCTTATAGATCTGATCTCTGCTGTGTTGCATTCTTAATACAGAATATTCTATATATAACAATGACTTCACTTTCATGCCACCGTGAGATCCCAGCAGCCTTGTGTACTGTACACCTGCCTATCACTGATTTCCCTCTCCTCTCCTCCCCCTTCTTCAGGCCACACATGCTTTTACCTCCCCCTCCCTATCCATTGTTCACTGGGGCAGATGGAGCTCCCAGCACAGCCAATCACAGCTCGCAGATCACTGATTGACTCTGGCTTACCCCCAGGGACAGGAGTCATTTGGACACAGTACTGTAGTAAGAGGTAAAGTGTAGGGGTGTGGGTTAGAGGGGCAGCAGTGCAGGTGCAGGGGGGGCAAAGTGTATGGAGGAGCTGCTGTACAGAAGAGAACGGACAGGATCCTACACAACTGAGGTAGGGATTTTATACCAATCTGGATAAAAACACTGTGTTGTTTGGGTGCTCACACTGCTTACTGTATGTTTATTGATAAAGGGGTTCATATGCACTGACATTTATATGGCACCGAGTGACTAAATAGATATACAGACAGTAAGACTGAATAGTATATATTGCTATAAAGTTTATTGTAGGATGCTAAGGGCGAATACAATGTATTTTGTAAACACTAGTCAGTACAGAGCATTGAATGCATGGACACACTGTGTACTTAACCAATTTTACCTTACTGTAAATCTCAAGTATATGATGTGCCTGTGGCAAGTCTATGCCATGGGACACAAGCTGAGCTGGTGACATTATGGATTTGCTACTTGTACGGTGCACTCTGTACTGTCTGTGTACTGGGTGGATGTACAATGTTCACTGCAGTGTGTACAGTCCGGTGGATGTGGATTTGATTCTATTTGGATTGGATTGTTCATGTTAATATATACCATGGTTGGGTACAAACATTGATGGAAGTGTAGGCAATGTATTTCTGTTCCACGTTGCTGAACTAGTGATGTGTGTGACTTCACAAGAATGTAATGGTTAATTTAAGTCTAATGTGTGAACCGTATGTAGTATTAAGTGTAAGTGAGGGTAAATCCCCGTAGGTCTATCCTGGGTTAATAAATTGATATTTTAATTATTGGTAGAATGGTTTAAAAGAATATTTTGCAAACACATTATTAAATCCAATAACACCCCCCCCCAAGATTTAATGAATTAAATAAAATTTATTCAGAGAACACATAATTAAAACATGGATTTAAGGATGTAAAATTAGCTATGTCATTAAATCTAACCAGAACTTAGCTAAATCATTTATAATAAATACTTAGCTAATGTCATCTGTTATAATCAGTGTATGCCATCAGTTATAATCAACACTTAGCTATGTCATCATTTATAATCAGTGCTTAGCCAATGCCATATATTATAATCAGCGTGTAGGTATGCCTCAGTTATAATCAGCACTTAGCTATGTCATAGTATATAATAAATACTTAGCTAACATCATCTGTTAGAATCGATGTGTAGAAATGTCATCAGTTATAATAAACACTTAGGTATGTCATTAGTATAATCAATACTTAGCTAAGTTCATCTGTTATAATCAATGTTTACGTGTGTCATCAGTGTTTAGGTATGTCATCAGTTATAATCAACACTTGGCTATGTCATTAGTTAAAATCAGTACTTAGCTAATGTCATCTTTATAATCAGTGTTTAGGTTGTCTCGGTTATAATCAACACTTTGCAATGTCATTAGTTATAATCAGTACTTAGCTAATGTCATCTGTTGTAATCAGTTTTTAGCTATATCATCAGTTATAATCAACCTTAGCTATGTCATTAGTTATAATCAGTACTTAGCTAATGTCATCTGTTATAATCAGTGTTTAGGTACTGTATGTCATCAGTTATATAAGGGATTAACTATGTAACCAGTTTTAATTAGTAATTAGCTAGTCATTTGTTATCTTTGTCATAGTTATAATTAGTGCTTAGCTAATGTCATCTGTTGTAATCAGTTTTTTAGCTATGTCTCAGTTATAATCAACACTTACTTGTCATTAGTTATAATCAGTACTTAGTTAATGTCATCGTTATAATCAGTGTTTAGCTATGTCATCAGTTATAATCATTGTTTAGGTATGTCATCAGTTATAATCAGTGTTTAGGTTGCCACCAGTTATATTCACACTTAGCTTTGTCATTAGTTGAAATCAGTACTTGTAGCTAATGTCATCTGTTATAATCAGTGTTTAGGTATGTCTTCGGTTATAATCAACACTTGCAATGTCATTAGTTATAATCATTACTTAGCATGTCATCTGTTGTAATCAGTTTTTAGCTATATCATCAGTTATAATCAACACTTAGCTATGTCATTAGTTATAATCAGTACTTAGCTAATGTCATCTGTTATAATCAGTGTTTAGGTACTGTATGTCATCAGTTATAATCAGGGATTAACTATGTAACCAGTTTTAATTAGTAATTAGCTATGCCATTTGTATCTTTGTCATTAGTTATAGTTATTAGTGCTTAGCTATTGTCATCTGTTGTAATCAGTTTTTAGCTATGTCATCAGTTATAATCATTGTTTAGGTATGTCATCAGTTATAATCAGTGTTTAGGTATGCCACCAGTTATAATTCACACTTAGCTTTGTCATTAGTTGAAATCAGTACTTACTGTAGCTAATGTCATCTGTTATAATCAGTGTTTAGGTACTGTATGTCATCAGTTATAATCAGTGATTAACTATGAAACCAGTTTTTATTAGTAATTAGCTAAGCCATTAGTTAGCATTGTGATCAGTTATAATCTGTGCTTAGGTATGTCATCATTTATAATCTGTGCTTAGGTATGTCATCAGGTATAATCAGTGTTTAGCTATGTCACCAGTTTTAATCAGTAATTAGCTATGCCATTAATTCTAATTGGGTACTGAATCTAGCTATGTCACCAGTTATAATCATGTTTAGTATACATTTAATCTGTGTTTACCTATGTCATAGTTTAATTAGTGTTTAGCTATGTCCCACTTAATCAATCATTATACTTACTATGTCACCAGTTTTAATCAGTAATTAGCTATGCCATTAATTCTTATCAGTACCGTCCTTAGCAATGGCACCAGTTATAGCTATGTTTAGCTATGTCATCATTTATAATCGTGTGTTTAGCTATGTTATCAGTTATAATTGGTGGCACCAATTATAATCCATACTTACTATGTCATCAGTTATAATCAGTGTTTAGCTATGTCACCGTTATAATCCACACTTAGCCATGTCACCAGTTATAATCGGTGTTTAGCTATGTCACCAGTTTTATTCAGTACTTAGCTATGCCATCATGTTAGTCAGAGTTTATCTATGTTAGCATAATATCACACTATGCAGATAATGCACCCCGCACGCACTTTAAAATGTAAGGATATTTTAAGGCACCTTGGAGTTTGATGACCTTTATAAAAGCACTTGGCCTAATGTGGTAATTGAACTTTTAGTGACTCCTTAGTGATACCCTTATATTGCAGTCATGGATGTATTATTCTCTGTATAAATCATACTGGCTGCCTGTATATGGTGGTAATAATGAAATGAAGATGTCATGAAATAATTCTATAGAATTCTATAGTATGTTGAGAGTGTATAGCCCCAATGGGGTTATTTAATAAAAGTTCTTATCGTTTAAAATGTGCTAATTTTGCCCCAACCAATCAGATGTTAGCTTTCGAATATTAAATAAGATCTGATTGGTTGGGGCTAATTAGCACCATTTTAAACATAACCTTTTATTGAATCTCCCTGAATGTTTTCTTAGGCCCTCCAAGATGTTGATGAAAACCTCTGATTTCTAAGCTAGCTCTTTAAAGACATTATAAAGACAGAATTCCTGGAGGGCCACACAATGGACATCTGTGACTTTGAACCTTTAAATACAGGGATGGGCGGGCTTTATTTTATTAACTATGAGATGAAAAGCTGCACCCTTTTGTGCCACTGACTGTAATTTCTCATCAATAATTCATAAAAGCACAAGGAAGAGAGATACTTTGGCAATAAACGTATTAATAATATAACAATAACATCAGTAGGCAGGTGCTGATAATTGAAATCATTTGTAGTAATCATTTTAGAAATAGCTATACAGTACCGGAATGTACTGGCATGTACCCCAAAGGACTAATAGTGAGAGGACACGTTAACCTGTATGGGTGCACAGACAATAGACATGGTGAATGGGTGCACAGACATAATAGACATTGAAGTTGGGTGCACAGACCTATAGACATTGAATGGTGCACAGACATATAGACATGGAATGGGTGCACAGACATATAGACATTGAATGGTGCACAGACTATTGCCATTGAATGGGTGCACAGACATATGGACATTGTATGGTTGCACAGACATATGGCATATTGTAGGGGTGCAGACATAGGGATATTGTATGGTGCAGAGAATATGGACATTGTATGGGTGCAGAGACATGTGGACATTGTATGGGTCACAGACATATATATTAAATGGGTGCACAAACATATATATATATATATATAGATATTGTAATGGGTGCACATACATATAGACATTGTATGGTGCCATACATCTATATATACTATATAGATATTGTATGGGTGCACAACATATATATATAATATATATAGATTTGTATGGGTGCACATCCATATAGACATTGTATGGTGACATCATCTATATATATTGTATGGGGCACAGACATATAGACATTGAATAGGTGCACAGACCTATATATATATATGTATGGGGGCACAGACATCTATATATATTTGTATGGGTGCACAGACAATATATATTTGTATGGATGCACAGACAATATATATTGTTATGGGTGTGTATGGGTGCACAGACATATAGACATTGTATGGGTGCACAGACATATAGACATTGTATTGGTGCGCAGACATATATCCCAAATGAAACTGAATGGGCCCAGTGGGGAACGTTGTGGAATGCTGGGAGTAAAACCTCGCAGTATTAGGTATAAGATCAATACGAATATTGTCATATCACCCCTAATCTTTAATTGATGTATGCCCAGCACAAGGGCTAGGCCACACTGCCGCACACAGTGTTGGCCATGTTGTGGCCAAAATAGGTTCACTGCTGTGCGTTGCGATGTGATCTGCTAATCGGAGCGCATGCCATCTGCATTATTTTACGCAATCGCAGTGCACACGCTCGCTTTTGATGCGCGCTGCAGTGTGGCCTTGACCTAACTGTCTACAAACTGTCAATTGCTATTTCTGCAGATGGCTAAATAAATCAGGAAACTTGGGGCATTTATAGAGGAAGGGAATTTTCAAGGAAATTGGAAAGTGTTTTCATTTCGTAAAATGTAATTCCCCCCCCCCCAATAAAATCAGATATCGGATCCCATTCCCAGAGGAAATAATGCATAATGAAAGCTCAAGGCTAGAGATTTATTGAGGAAAACAAACCATTAATTAAAAAATGTCTTAATAATTATCCTCTTGCATTATTAACCAGTGTTTTCATTGATATCAAAATCAATATTGCAACAATGCTATTACAACACACACACAGCCAGACGCACTGTGTATTGTTCACACATGGCAAAATTGTTATTAAATACACACAGATAGTAGCCTATGAAATAAAGTGCAATTTGCTAATATTTGATTAACTGGGAGGGAATTGTTGGTGCTTTATAATCAATTCAGGAATATGGGTAATTAAGACTATATTTATTATCTATAAATAGGACACAACATACCTATGGGGTGTTCTTTGTTCTTAAATCATTCTGTGACAAAGAGTATACTTTGCCAACAAAACAACATTATGTGAACAAAAAATAATGTTGTAGTGAAATATATGTTTAGGTGTGGGGACACAGTATTAACAAAATGTACGTGTGTTCAACAACAACAAAAACAAAACATTTTGAAAGCTGCCCAATTGAATTTCAGTGACAAAAAATATATTTTGTTCAGAAAAAGTAAAACTGGCTACAAAATACATTTTTTCTTTTTAAAAAAGACATTTTGTCAGAATCATGAGTTCCCAGACATTTTGTATACTGTTTCCTTTCTTGCAATGTTTCTTCATTATGGTGCCTATAGATCTGATCTTGCTGTGTTGCATTCTTAATACAATATTCTATATATAACAATGACTTCACTTTCATGCCCACAGTGAGATCCAGCAGCGCCTGTGTACTGTACACCTGCCTATCACTGATTTCCCTCTCCTCTCCTCCCCCTTTTCAGGCCACACATGCTTTTACCTCCCCCTCCCTATCCATTGTTCACTGGTGGAGATGGAGCTCCAGCAGCAGCCAATCACAGCTCGCAGATCAGCTGATTGACTCTGGACTTACCCCCAGGGACAGGAGTCATTTGGACACAGTACTGTAGTAAGAGGTAAAGTGTGAAGGGTGTGGGTTAGAGGGGCAGCAGTGCAGGTGCAGGGGGGGCAAGTGTATGGAGGAGCTGCTGTACAGAAGAGAACGGACAGGATCCTACACAACTGAGGTATGGGGATTTGTACCAATCTGGATAAAAACACTGTGTTGTTTGGGTGCTGCACACTGCTTACTGTATGTTTATTGATAAAGGGGTTCATATGCACTGACATTTATATGGCACCGAGTGACTAATAGATATACAGACAGTAAGACTGAATAGTTATATTGCTATAAAGTTTATGTAGGATGCTAGGGCGAATACAATGTATTTTGTAAACACTAGTCAGTACAGAGCATGAATGCATGGACACACTGTGTACTTAACCAGATTTACCTTACTGTAAATCTCAAGTATATGATGTGCACTGTGTGCAAGTCTATGCCATGGGACACAAGCTGAGCTGGTGACTTATGGGATTTGCTACTTGTACGGTGCATCTGTACGTCTGTGTACTGGGTGGATGTACAATGTTTACTGCAGTGTGTACAGTCCGGTGGATGTGGATTTGATTCTATTTGGATTGGATTGTTACATGGTTAATATATACCATGGTTTGGTACAAACATTGATGGAAGGTGTAGGCAATGTATTTCTGTTGCCCGGTGCTGAAACGTTGATGTGTGTGACTTCACAAGAACTGTAATGGTAATTTAAGTCTAATGTGTGAACCGATGTAGTATTAAGTGTAAGTGAGGGTAAATCCCCGTAGGTCTATACTGGGTTAATAAATTGATATTTTAATTATTGGTAGAATGGTTTAAAAAGAATATTTGCAAACACAAATTATTAAATCCCAATAACAACCCCCCCCAAAGATTTAATGAATTAATAAAATTTATTCAGAGAACACTAATATTAACATGGATATTAAGGATGTAAGAATTAGCTATGTCATAAATCTAATCAGAACTTAGCTAATCATTTATAATAAATACTTGCTAATGTCATCTGTTATAATCAGTGTATGCCATCAGTTATAATCAACACTTAGCTATGTCATCATTTATAATCAGTGCTTAGCCAATGCCCTATATTATAATCAGCGTGTAGGTATGCATCAGTTATAATCAGCACTTAGCTATGTCATAGTATATAATAAATACTTAGCTAACATCATCTGTTAGAATCAGTGTTTAGAAATGTCATCAGTTAAATAAACACTTAGGTATGTCATTAGTATAATCAATACTTAGCAATGTCATCTGTTATAATCAATGTTTACGTGTGTCACAGGTGTGTCATCAGTGTTTAGGTATGTCATCAGTTATATAACACTTGGCTATGTCATTAGTTAAAATCAGTACTTAGCTATGTCATCTATTATAATCAGTGTTTAGGTATGTCTTCGGTTATAATCAACAATTTGCAATGTCATTAGTTATAATCAGTACTAGCTAATGTCATTGTTGTAATCAGTTTTTAGCTATATCATCAGTTATAATCAACACTTAGCTATGTCATTAGTTATAATCAGTACTTAGCTAATTCATCTGTTATAATCAGTGTTTAGGTACGTATGTCATCAGTTATAATAAGGGATTAACTATGTAACCAGTTTATAGTAATTAGCTATGCCATTTGTTATCTTTGTCATTAGTTATATAGTGCTTAGCTAATGTCATCTGTTGTAATCAGTTTTTAGCTATGTCATCAGTTATAATCAACACTTAGCTATGTCATTAGTTATAATCAGTACTTAGTTAATGTCATCTGTTATAATCAGTGTTTAGCTATGTCATCAGTTATAATCATGTTTAGGTAGTCATCAGTTATAATCATGTTAGGTATGCCACCAGTTATAATTCACACTTAGCTTTTCATTAGTTGAAATCAGTACTTACTGTAGCTAATGTCATCTGTTATAATCAGTGTTTAGGTATGTCTTCGGTTATAATCAACACTTTGCAATGTCATTAGTTATAATCAGTACTTAGCTAATGTCATCTGTTGTAATCAGTTTTTAGCTATATCATCAGTTATAATCAACACTTAGCTATGTATTAGTTATAATCAGTATTAGCTAATGTCATCTGTTATAATCAGTGTTTAGGTACTGTATGTCATCAGTTATAATCAGGGATTAACTATGTAACCAGTTTTAATTAGTAATTAGTATGCCATTTTATCTTTGTCATAGTTATAGTTATTAGTGCTTAGCTATTGCATCTGTTGTAATCATTTTTAGCTATGTCATCAGTTATAATCATTGTTTAGGTATGTCATCAGTTATAATCAGTGTTAGGTATGCCACCAGTATTAATTCACACTTAGCTTTGTCATTAGTTGAAATCAGTACTTACTGTAGCTGTCATCTGTTATAATCAGTGTTTAGGTACTGTATGTCATCAGTTATAATAGTGATTAACTATGAAACAGTTTTTATTAGTAATAGCTAAGCCATTAGTTAGCATTGTGATGTTCATTAATCTGTGCTTAGGTATGTCATCATTTATAATCTGTGCTTAGGTATGTCATCAGGTATAATCAGTGTTTAGCTATCACCAGTTTTAATCAGTAATTAGCTATGCCATAATTCTAATTGGGTACTGAATCTAGCTATGTCACCAGTTATAATCATGTTTAGTATATCATTTTAATCTGTGTTTACCTATGTCATAGTTAATTAGTGTTAGATGTCATCAATTATAACAGTTAGCTATGTCACCAATTATAATCAGTAATTAGCTATGTCACCAGTTTTAATCAGTAATTAGCTATGCCATTAATCTTATCAGTACCGTCCTTAGCAATGGCACCAGTTATAGCTATGTTAGCTATGTCATCATTTATAATCTGTGTTTAGCTTGTTATCAGTTATAATTGGTGGCACCAATTATAATCATACTTAGCTATGTCATCAGTTATAATCAGTGTTTAGCTATGTCACCAGTTATAATCCACACTTAGCCAGTCACCAGTTAAATCGGTGTTTAGCTATGTCACCAGTTTTATTCAGTACTTAGCTATGCCATCATGTATAGTCAGAGTTTATCTATGTTAGCATAATATCACACTATGCAGATAATGCACCCCGCACGCACTTTAAAATGTAAGGATATTTTAAGGCACCTTGGGTTTGATGACCTTTATAAAAGCACTTGGCCTAATGTGGTAATTGAACTTTTAGTGACTCCTTAGTGATACCCTTATATTTGCAGTCATGGATGGATTATTCTCTGTATAAATCATACTGGCTGCCTGTATATGGTGGTAATAATGAAATGAAGATGTCATGAAATAATTCTATAGAATTCTATAGTATGTTGGTATAGTGTATAGACACAATGGGGGTTATTAATAAAAGTTTTATCGTTAAAATGGTGCTAATTTGCCCCAACCAATCAGATGTTAGCTTTCGAATATTAAATAAGATCTGATTGGTTGGGGCTAAATTAGCACCATTTTAAACAATAAGACCTTTTATTGAATCTCCCTGAATGTTTCTTAGGCCCTCCAAGATGTTGATGAAAACCTCTGATTTCTAAGCTAGCTCTTTAAAGACATTATAAAGACAGAAATTCCTGGGGGCCACACAATGGACATCTGTGACTTTGAACCTTTAAATACAGGGATGGGCGGGCTTTATTTTATTAACTATGAGATGAAAAGCTGCACCCTGCTTTGTGCACTGACTGTAATTTCTCATCAATAATTCATAAAAGCACAAGGAAGAGAGATACTTTGGCAATAAACGTATTAATAATATATCAAATAACATCAGTAGGAGGTGCATGAATAATTGAAATCATTGTAGTAATCATTTTAGAAATAGCTATACAGTACCGGGAATGTACTGGCATGACCCCAAAGGACTAATAGTGAGAGGACACGTTAACCTGTATGGGTGCACAGACATATAGACATTGAATGGGTGCACAGACAATAGACATTGAATGGGTGCACAGACATATAGACATTGAATGGGTGCACAGACATATAGACATTGAATGGGTGCACAGACATAAGACATGAATGGACAGAATATGGACATGAATGGGTGCACAGACAATAGACATTGAATGGGTGCACAGACATAGCATGGAATGGGTGCAGACATAAGACATGAATGGGTGCACAGAACATATAGACATGGAATGGGTGCACGACATATAGACATGGAATGGGTGGACAGACATATAGACATGGAATGGGTGCACAGACATATAGACATGGAATGGGTGCCACGACATATAAGACATGGAATGGGTGCACAGACATATAGAAATTGAATGGGTGCACAGACATATAGACAGAATGGGTGCACAGACATTAGACATGGAATGGGTGCCACAGACATATAGACATTGAATGGGTGCACAGACATATGGACATGGATGGGTGCACAGACTTAGACATGGAATGGGTGCACAGACAATAGACATTGAATGGGTGCACAGACATATGGACATGGAATGGGTGCACAGACATATAGACATGGAATGGGTGCACGACATATACATGAATGGTGCACAGACAATAGAAAGGAATGGGTGCACAGACATATAGACCTGGAATGGGTGCACAGACATATGACATGGAATGGGTGCACAGACATATAGACATGAATGGGTGCACAGACATATAGACATGGAATGGGTGCACCAGACATATAGACATTGTATGGGTGCACAGACATATGGATATGTATGGGTGCACGACATAGGATATTGTATGGGTGCAGAGAAATATGGACATTGTATGGGTGCAGAGACATGTGGACATTGTATGGGGACACAGACATATATATTAAAGGGTGCACAAACATAATTTATATATAGATATTGTATGGGTGCACATACATATAGACATTGTATGGGTGCACATACATCTATATATATTGTATGGGTGCACAGACATATAGACATTGAATAGGTGCACAGACCTATATATATATATGTATGGGTGCACAGACATCTATAGTATATTGTATGGGTGACAGACACATTATATATTGTAGGATGCACAGACATATATATATGTATGGTAGTGCACAGACATATACATGTAGGGTGCACAGACATATAGACATTTATGGGTGCACGACATATAGACATTGTATTGGTGATGCGCCAGACTATAATATATTGTATGGGTGCACAGACATATAGACATTGAATGGGTGCACAGACAACAGACATATATTTTATGGGTGCACAGACATATATATTGTATGGGTGCACAGACATATATATATTGTATGGGTGCACAGACATATATATTGTATGGGTACACAGACATATATATTGTATGGGTGCACAGATATATAGACATTGAATGGGTGCACAGACATATAGACTCTGAATGGATGCACAGACATATATTCATTGAATGCATGCACAGACATATAGACATTGAATGAAACAATAAAGAAGCTGGGCACACCAGTCTTACATCATAACAATGTGTTTATTTGTGACGTTTCGGCACACGTCCTGGGCCTTCCTCAGACAAAATATGTATATAATATATATAATATTTTGTCTGAGGAAGGCACAGGAGGTGTGCCGAAATGTCACAAATAAACACACTGTTACGATGTAAGACTGGTGTGCCCAGCTTCTTTTTTTTTTTTCATTTACTACCTGCATTTGGCAACTGCTCTGTAGGCACCCAGCAACTTTGGATATGCAACACTGATCTTCAGTGCTCGTTATCTGTTAAAGGTGTGCATGACTTTTTTTATTTTTATTATAGACATTGAATGGGTGCACAGACATATATATATATATATATATATATTGTATGGGTGCACAGACATATAGACATTGAATGGGTGCACAGACATATAGACATTGAATGGGTGCACAGACATATATATATATATTGTATGGGTGCACAGACATATAGACATTAAATGGGTGCACAGACATATAGACATTGAATGGGTAATAACTAATTGATACACCATGGTGTTCTGGGAGTTGCACATTACCAACATCTGGAGGGCCACAAGATGGATATTTATAGTTTATTTTGCTCATAGGATGGACCAATCTTTTATACTGATAAAAATAATTGGGACCAGAGGTTCCCAATCAACTTCCCAAAAAATAGGATGTCATAGTTGCCAAGACTAAGGGTCCCCTTCATTATTATGGGCCTTGGACATGTGCCCTTTTGCCTTACCCTTATATTGATTAGCAATACGCCACCATTCTCTAGTCCAGTCACCCAGAATGCATGTGTTCGATAGTTTGACAGTAACTAGAAGGTTTCTGGGAATGTGTAGTTCTACCATACGAGTGGAGCATAGCGCTACCAATGCAGTCATTTCATGTTGCTGTGCTAATGATTAGTGTAGGATGTCTCTCTGTTGTCCTGTGTTGTAGGAATAAAGTGTGAGATTGTCTGGAAGGCTTCCTGTGATTGCTTTATTCACTTTGTTATATAAATGTACTGAGCTATTATAACCTCCTGGAATAACTGTCCCATATTAATCTGCCACCATTACATCTTTTGTGCAGATGCAGTAAGAACATGTGATAACTTGTTAATGACTAGGGGATCACATCAGCAATCCAGTGCAGAACAAAATGGATTGTGGGTGTGAGATTTCTGCAGCTATGCTGGGAATTAATGAGTAACATTACTGACTCTGAGAAATGTAGACTTAATAGTCCTCTACTATTCTAGAGAGCCTTTAACTGGATGACCAGTTGTCTTTATTTAGTGCAGTAGAGATATTGAACTTTGTCATATGATTAATGGCCTTTAGCATTTCTCTAGGGATCCTGGGTAATTATAGGAATGATAGACCTGGGTTCTAAAAGAATGTTGAGAGTTACAGTTTATAAATAGTTGGATACCTCCAAGTATTTATTCATCAGGTTTTCAGAATGAAATGTAATTTTTAAATCAAACTCTCTGTGACTTGACGTGTCTAAATGCATCTACAATTGTGATAATCATTTAATTAAACTAGCCACTGCATTGTATCATGCATATGTCTATGTGTGTGCATGTGCAGTGGTCCGGTACGTTGTTATAGTGACCTCTGATCCCGTGGCGATGGGTACAGTATTCTTATTCTGGAGTGTTTTGTCTTAATTGTGACCTCCTGTGATGTATGCCTTTGTGTTGATTGATTGCCCTGCTTTTTCTTTCCCCCATTAAAAAGGAGCAAAAGAGAGTCTAGAAGGGGAGCAATTCTGTGCTCTCAGCTGAGGTGTGGGTTCACACCATGCATGCCCCTCTAATAGACTCGTGATTTGCATAGTAATGAAGCTTAGCTGCCAGATGTCTCTCTCAGCAGTTCACGTGGAGGAATTTATAACACAAGCGCCTGGTGTGAACAATCAGCCTTAAGAAAGTGTTCTAAAAAGAGCTTGTGCAGTGTGCGGGGTATAGTGTGTGTGAAAGAGAGATTTTATTTAACATGAAAAACTATTTTGTTCCATATAATCTAGTACCAATGAGCCTGCGATCTCCACTCAAAATGATAAATAATCCACATGCATTAGAATTAGGACATAAGAGCTTTTTTTTAATGAATTTCAATCAGGAGCACTTTTGGCTTTTATCTGCATCTGTTTGGTAGCGTGCAAGGCTACAGAAAGGTAACTACGATGGGAGCAGATACAGTGATTTAAGGGGACCACCTTATTACTCTTCCTTCCACAGTTACAGCCCCCCATGGGCAACTGTTGCAGATGAAGCAGGGAGGGTGCCCCATTATAGTTTTACTAGTGGAGCCGGTTAATTTCTAGTTACGCCATTGTAAGGCTACAGTGTATCTCATTATTGCTTTGTGCAGTTATATGTGGGTAGCAGTTCTGCCTGATCAGTCTTTTAAATTCTTTGCCAGGACTAGAAGTTCTGCACAGCACAGCAGAAGCTATTCATCCTGCAGCATGCACAAAGCCAGCTAGCTCACCATCGCACATTAACAAGCACACAAACACAGCCAGCGGCTGGCAGTGCTACACTTGCTTTGTCAACTGCCGTCTTTATAGAGAGAAGCTGCTAATAAAGCTTATTAGCTGAATATACTTTTTGCTAAAACATTCTGTAGACGCAAGTAAACATAAACCAGGGCTGATAGAAGAAGTGCACAAGTTTGCTCATGCTTTGCTCATGCAACTAATCAGGTGATAGCCCTACTTCTCATTTGCTTCTGTTGACATTTTGCGATCCATTAGCGCGTGAGAATGAAATGTCGGTGCATTACAGTAGTAATCATTTTTTTGTAAATCACATACGAACTGTTGGCAAAATCGCAGTTTGAACGGACAGTAATGTGAGTGAAACATGCTGCATTTTGATCCCTCTAATCAAGCGCATTGCCGATGGTTGTAATTGGGCCCCAGCATAAGGGCTAGGCCACAATATTGTAAACAATTGCGATCAGAGCAGGGCATGTCAATATGGGTAGCCATATTGCATTCGTTACCCATCCATTTTCGGAGTGCATGCGATCACTATTTTTTGTGAATTGCATGCTGATTGTGCAATATTGCACGGATTGCAACATAAGCAGATGGTAACGTGCATTACCGTGCGTCCTAGTGTGGCCTCAGTCTTACTGGGTAACTGGTTGCTGCAAGTTAATAGCACAGGCAAATTTTTATTGCATCAGCCTCTTATTTTGTAAAACACTCATCCCATTCTCTATCGGGGTAAGAGTAAATCATCACACACCCATGAAACAGTGCCTCAAGTGGCTGTCATAGGATAAAACGGAAGAATATTTGCTTTCATTTTTAAAGCAATATAGTTTTTAATTAGTTTTTGCCAAAAATATGGGAACATTTACTTTGTTGAAAGCTCTATAAGTACATTTTTTTCAGAATGCGGATATAACCGATCAGCAGGATGTGCCTTATGTGGTAATGATCCATACAGTCTCTGCAGTTGCAGTCTTGCTGTCATGTACAGTGTAATCTATTGTGACAGACTTTGTATGGATTGGATGCTAAATTAAGTTATTAATCATTCTTTCTGCATCCTAAGCTGCAAGCTTATTTAAAAGACAGAGATAAAGAGCAGTGATCGGTAACATAACATTAACCATCTGCAATGTATTAACATCCTTTCACCAGATGTTGAGAGTTGCAGTTTACCAGCTGGAGATCCACAGATTGAGTCTTTCACTTAACAGATCTGGTTAGAAGTATTACACCTGCTGTGTGGCTTGGAGTGGTTAAGTGTAAGGCTGTTTGCACACGTTCTGTTATCTTGGGGCAATTGACCATCGCAAACGAAATTTTAAAACTAATTTTCCTCCACGAAAGTCAGATGTCCAAATAGTAGAAATTTCTTCCATTTGTCTGCGACCAGCAATATATCAGTCCAGCCAACCACTGGAGAAGGGTGATTGGTCTGTTGGGTAGAAATATTGCCTTCTGTGTACCCAGATCATGGCTCATAGATTATAGGCTCATTATTATTACAGGTGTCTGACTTTTTAAACTTAATTTTGTTTTTTTATTGTGATTGATGAAGGTTCCATCTTAGATTTTATCCATGTATGAGCAGTTTGCTGGCAGTTCAGTGGCCTTATACACAGAACTTTGAGGCAGTTCCTAAGAATGCACATTGGGTGTCAGTAGCAACATTGTCTTTAAAAAAACATTTGTTATCTTTTTTTAGCAAATGATTTGCTAAACAATGGGGATAAGTGCATCTCCATTGGCAATCCAAAGACAGCATGTGGGTAGGGGTGGATGCAGTAGCCTGTTAAAACAGACAGTGGTGTAATTAGGAATCACTGGGCCCCCCAGCAAAACTATGATGGGGCCCCTATCCGTGTTTCATCCACAGTGGTTTTCTGGGAGAAGGCTATATCTGCCATAGGAAAAATAAGAAGATGGGGCCCCTTGGCTCCCGAGCCCCCCTGTGGTTGCTACCCTGGTAGTTACGCCACTAAATACAGTTTGTGCTGTTTGTTTGCAAAGTAGATCCATCACCACACACAGAATGTAGGTAGCTCCTTTGCAGGCAACTATTCCTCAAAAGTCCTGGGGGCAGCTCCAATTCTTATCCCCTTAAAGAGCCTGCAGGTAGCTCATTGCTTCCCTTGTTCACAAACAGGGAACTTATTAGCCTATGTGTTCTATCTCCCTAGAAACCTCCAAGAAACTCAAGTTTACGTTTACACACACACATACACACACACACATATATACAGACACACACACACACACACACACACACACACTGTCCTTTTCTTTTGTCTATTCTTCTAAAATGCTCTGGGAATGATGTAGCTGTTATACTGGAGATAAAGGAGATGGTGTAGACCTTACATAGAGAAAGCAGACACAACAATGCATCCAGTCGAAACAGTTACAAGATGGAGACATCCTAATACCAATAGTTGTGAATTATTCTGGATGCACTGGCGCGTTTCTAACACACGACCACGTTTAGTGATCTGTAACTGCACGGGAATAGCATGTCATGCCAATGTGAGTGGTCACGTTGTATGTGCTGCGATCTGTTATCAGAGGGCATGCGCTCCATTCACAGTTTATTGACAGAATTGAAACAAGCTATATAACGATTACCTTCCATATGAATGAATGGTATATAGGGCGGTGATGTCGAACTGCAGCACTCCAGGTGTTTGGAAACTGCAACTCCCATCATGCCTTGGTTGCACTATGTTTCCAAACATTTGGGGTGCCGCAGGTTCGATATCTCTGGTATAGGGCGCTGGTCACTTGCTTTGCTTTATACTAAGGATAAGTTGCTAATACAAACAAAAGTGTAGATTGTTATGAATTCTAGTTTACAGATTATCTGGTTGCTAACATTACGAAACCCTAGCAACAAGCCTATCAAATAAAATACCAAGTAAACAGAGCACGTAAAATATATATATAGTTACAAGGCCACATTATAATGAAAATAGCAAAATGGCTTTTTGAATTTTCTCAGCAATAAATTGAATCTCTCTCTCTCAAGGGTCAAGCTAAGCAAAATGCATATCCACATCTAAAGCTAGGTACAGACATGCAAATTCACATGTGACACCTGACTGCATGTCAAACAAGAGTGTAGGACGACAATCCATTCATGTATGGTCAGTCTGGTGTCGTTGATGATCCAACCCGTATTGCCATACCAATTGTTTGGCGAAACGCTTGTTCGACAGGCATTATGTCTGCAATCGCAAGTCTGTACCTAGCTTAAAACTGATGAGCATAATATCCCTATTTATAAATATATCTGTTTCTTTCAGTTTCCTAGTTTGCATTGCTCTATAATGAGCCAATATCCCTCTGTCAGCAAATGAGATTTCTATCTGTCTTATATAAGTGTGAAAATCTACACACACTGCCGACTCTATGTAAACCCATTAATGTGTGTGCGCCCAGTCTCACGGACCTTTCTGTGTGTTTTTGTTTACAATAAAACCCTGTGAATCTTTTAGAACGGAGAATGAACTTATTCCGCAGAGTGGAAAGGATAATGTCATATAAATGAGATTTCCTTCTATAGAGTCAGCTTTCTGGTATCCCCATCAAAGCACCATGTGGTAGTCACAGCTGTCACCTTATTTGTGTATGAATAGCTAGGGAGGGTGGCTGAATGGGTTTCTGGGGTTACATGGACGTACATAGACTTCACAGGGATTTTTATTCACCAGCTCCTAGCCTATCGCCTTGCACCGTGTTTGTGATTAGATTAGGGGACTATAATATTGTAAACAAACCTAGCAGCAAAAGGGATCATGGGGCGTGTGAACTAATGGCCTGTGTTTAGGAGTAGGACTGCAAAGCAGGTGGATGCAGTGGGGGTGAGAGGATGGCTGTAATAAGTGAATAAGCTTTGCGGTGGACCAATAGGAGATAAGCTGACAGTCAGTGTTTAGGACTTGAATTTCTTTGTTTGCATTTGTCAGCAAGATTGGGTTTAAAGGGGAAGTTTTTCTAGCAATGATTTGTTAGCATTCTATTGATGAATCTAAAACATCTTGGCAAATGACCATATATAAAAAATGTTAGTGCTTTTTTTCAAATGCCTTTGTACTTGAAATGTAAAACAACGCCATTTTCCTTCTGCTTTGATGCTAGGGTTTCATAATGGTAACAACCAGGCTGTAAGCTTGTGAAGGTTCTCATTCATCCAGGTCATGGTATATCTGTTGTATTCAGTTAGAGAAACTGGACTTGAAGTTTAGTTCTTGAAGAAGTAGACTTTCCGGGATACATAATTGCCACAGATTCTTGTACAAGTCATTCTGAATTGAGAAAGCCAGTCGGATGACTAGCGAAACGTCTTCAAGAACTAAACTTCAAGTCCAGTTGATCTAATTGAATACAACAGATAAACAAGGCTGTAAACTAGAAATCTTTTTTTACAAAATGCTGTCTTCTTGAGGCCAAAATGATCTACCATATATAGGTTTGAAACTAGCATTGATAGGCTAGTTTGTTTTGATAAAAGTGCAAGAGCTACAATAATATATAGGAGGTTATATGGTGCTTTATACATGTTTCCAAGTTGGATAATTGGGTTTGTTAATTAAAGGTTATATAATTTGCTTGCTGATATTTAAAGGGCATCTCTTTCCTCACAACAAAATTTTGTTTATAGCTTAAAGAAGAATTAAATTATACTCGTGCAGTAACTGACTTCTTTCTGGCTCCTCCTACAGTCTTTGTCACTGGCAATATTCCCATCTATAACTTTGGAGAATATATGTTAATGAAGGAGGGTAAGGATCTGGAAAACTGTCACTTACAGCATCAGTATAGTTTTCCTTTGAGAACCTCCTCAAACCTTTTCATTGTACCCGCGGACCCGCACCAGCGCCGACTTCCCTGACAGTCCTTGACGCGTCCTCGCTCCTTCACACTGTGTGCGCATGCGCGCACTGTGCAAAGAACTGGAGATGCGTTGGAGGTGTCGGGGAATTCGTTGCTGGAGCAGGTCCGCGGGTAAGTGTCTCCTCCTCTCCTGTAAGATTTACTGAAGAACGGCAGGTAAGAGATTTACCTCCTGTTCTTCAGTATATCAAATAGAAACCAACTTTTTTGATGGGCATACCCTTTAAGGATCCCCTCAAACCTAGTTTTCATTATAATTATATTTTTCAAAGATGCTTCTAAATATAACCCAATCCCTCACCGGTAGGTACATGCCTTCTCTGCTGCTGCTATGTATGGTTTATGTGTATGCACAGCAGCAGAGGGGGAAGCTTTGGTAATGGCCCTCAACCATTGGCTGTGAGCTTTATGGCGTTGACTTGCCGATAACCAGAAACTGCAGAGGAGAAGAAAAAGCTTTTTTGACAGCGTGTATGTAAAATGCGACTAAAATTGTGTTGATAAACTGTTTAAATATGATGGGAATGTTTACAATGTGGCCGGCAAGTAATATGAAAATGAATATTGAATATTGAATGGGAGGCATGTGTATAATGTATTATTATGTGATATATATGTTAGTAATTAGCTTGTTTGTAAATAAGCTAATTGTCTTCTCTAATTCTGTTCCAGGTTCTGCAAATCGCCTTGTGACTGCACATATCTAGACCCAGAGAGAAGGAAGAAGCTTTTATTGCCTTGACATTCTACTGGCTGTACCTGGACACACAGCTGGGAATGGCTTGGATTAGTGTCCTTGTGCTGACTGCTTGTCAGCTGCTCATTGGCTATCTCTCAGGCTCATTAACCGATTCCTCAGTTCAAGCTAATGAGTGTCCCCAGCTGTGTGTCTGTGAGATTAGACCCTGGTTTACTCCTCAGTCTACTTACCGCGAAGCTACAACTGTAGATTGCAATGACCTTCGCCTGACAAAAATCCCAGCAAACCTCTCACTGGATACACAAGTGCTTCTGTTACAAAGCAATAACATTGCCAGGACCAATGTAGAATTACAAAGGCTGGTGAATCTTACAGAACTTGACTTGTCTCAAAATAATTTTACTTCCATCCAGGATGTGGGTTTATCTAATCTAAGTCAGCTTACTACTCTGCATATGGAGGAGAACCAGATCTTTGAGATGACTGACTACTGTCTGCAGGATTTAAATAACCTGCAGGAACTCTACATTAATCACAACCAGCTTAATTCCATCTCTCCTAGTGCCTTCTCTGGGTTGCATAACCTTCTCAGGCTGCACCTCAACTCTAATAAGCTTCGTGTCATTGACAGCCGCTGGTTTGAGTCCACCCCCAACTTGGAAATCTTAATGATCGGAGAAAATCCAGTTATTGGGATACTTGACTTTAACTTCCGACCGCTTGTTAATCTAAGAAGTTTGGTGCTGGCAGGTATGTACCTGAGTGACATACCAGCAAACGCTCTGCTTGGTTTGGATAACCTGGAGAGTCTTTCATTTTATGATAACAAACTTAGCAGAGTTCCGCAGCTAGCGTTGCAGAAAGTTCCCAATCTGAAATTCTTGGATCTTAATAAGAACCCTATTCGAAAGGTTCAGGAAGGAGATTTTAAAAACATGTTGAGATTAAAAGAATTAGGAATCAATAATATGGCAGAGATGGTGTCTCTAGATCGCTATGCACTGGACAATCTCCCTGAACTGACCAAACTGGAAGCTACCAATAACCCCAAGCTCTCTTACATCCACCGATCCGCTTTTCGAAATGTGCCTACGCTTGAGAGCTTAATGCTCAATAACAATGCATTGAACTCAGTGTATCGTAGGACGGTGGAATCTCTTCCGAACTTGCGTGAGATCAGTATCCATAGCAATCCACTTCGGTGTGACTGTGTCTTGCATTGGATGGGCTCCAATCAAACCAACATACGTTTCATGGAACCACTTTCTATGTATTGTGCATTACCCCCTGAGTACCGCGGGCAGCCTGTAAAAGAGGCATTGGCCCAGGATTCAGCAGGTGAGCAATGTCTGCCCATGATCTCTCAAGATACATTCCCTAGTCATCTTAGTCTGGACTTAGGTATGACTGTTTCACTTGACTGTCGTGCAATGGCGGAGCCAGAACCAGAAATATATTGGGTAACTCCCTTGGGGCATAAAGTTACCACCGAAACCCTTTCTGACAAATACCATCTGAGTGGGGAAGGCACTTTACAGGTCTTCAACATGCAGGTGGAGGATTCTGGACGTTACACATGTGTGGCACAGAATTCAGAAGGGGCAGATACAAGGGTAGCCACACTGAGAGTAAATGGAACCTTGCTAGATGGCACACAAGCTCTTAGACTGTATGTCCAGCAAACAGAGCCCAGTTCTGTTTTGGTTTCATGGAAGGTTAGTTCCAGTGTTTTGGCTTCCAACCTTAAGTGGTCATCAGCCACCATGAAGATTGACAACCCACACATCACATACACAGCCCGTGTGCCGGCAGATGTTCACGAGTACAACCTTACTCATCTCCAGCCAGCTACAGAGTATGAAGTGTGTCTGACAGTGTCAGGTTTACACCAACAGGCGCAACGTGCCTGCATTAATGTAACCACCAAAGGCACGCCATACTCATTGACTGTAACCGATCAGGAAACCAGTGCTGCTCTTGCCGCCGTCATGGGATCTCTTTTTGCCCTGATAAGTTTTGCTTCTGTTTCTGTTTATGCAGCCAAAAGATTTCAGAGAAAAAATTACCGACACTCCCTGAAGAAGTATATGCAAAAAACGTCATCGATCCCCTTAAACGAACTCTATCCCCCTCTGATAAGCCTCTGGGAAGGAGATAGTGAAAAGGAAAAAGAGGGGACCGCAGAGACCAAAGGTTCCCAGGTGGATACATCCAGGAGCTATTACATGTGGTAACTCTTCAATGGAGACATAGCAACAGAGCACAAAGACTGAAGTTCACATCTCAGAGACTTAACTTTTTCCTTGTGTCACTTCCTCACTTTATTCCGCCCCAATTCTCCATATCCCATTGTTTTCCCTTTATTTGAATTTGTGTTCATACAGGATATTCGCACTGTCTGGGCAATGCAGGATAAGGAACTGTTATCGTTTACACACCAAAGTCAATGACAAAACTTAATTTCATCATTTTAATGTCACAGTTTTTTTATAGAGGCCTTAGACCTGGACCATTGATCCTGTCTCTGTATGATATGTAAAACAAAAGCCTTAGTTAGAACTCTAAAAAAAAAATTCTCAGAATAGGAGAGCCAACAATGGATCTTGGTTGAAATTAGTAGTAGGGTTACAGGCAATTTTAAAGGGGAAGTTCGTGAAAAATTAACTTTTAATTATCATGTTGTCATGTTGACTGACATAACCCGAGCAAACATTCTTTTTTTCATACAATTTTTAAATGAGAACAAAGACCTTAAACACATTCTTTTCTTTAGTACAGAAACTGATGATTAAATAAATATATATCACTTGCCTTTCTGACTGATTATTAAAGGGCATACATGCACCAATCCCAGTCTTACCACATTGGAACATCCAAATATTGAACGATTGGTGGGATGTATATGTCCAAGGATGCACATATTGGTCCTGCCTAGAGAATTTTTAATGGGTCAATAACAATTGTACGATACCGTAACTTTATGATCGGTATTGGTGCATGTATGGGCCCATTAGCGAAAGATAGTGTGCAGTACTGTAAAAAAAAATCACTATTACAGCTCTACTTTCACTTAGACACCTTAGCACAGGGAGATACAAAGTATCTAGTTGAACAGACTCTCCCTGGTCAAATACACTGAGCATGTCTGTCTCACCGGGAGAAGTGGAATTAAAGATTTTACAGAGTTTATTTATTATATCTATACAAATTGCTTAGAAAGGCAAGGGGTATATTTTTGTTATGGTCTGTTGTTGGAATAACTATCCAGCAGTAAAACTCTATATTGCCCATTTATAGAGGCAAAAATAAATTTAACAGGGGAGGTAAGACACTTTAAACCTCCCATTTGCTTCTTTCACACTTTGCATTTTTTTGCTTAGCGGTTCAAGATGTTTGCCACCTGCGAAATGCTACATGTAAAAGATAGGAGTAACGTTCCCCTACCTTCCTGCTAAATGGCTGTCTGGGCACTATCATTGCTCTTTAAGAACCCAAAAAAGAGACCTGTCTGTTTCATATTGTCTTAGCCATGTCAATATGAACGATAAGATGAAATTCCGTTTTCAAAGAATCTTGAAAATTAACCTGAAACAACACACTGATATATCAGTTCTTTAAGCTCCTGTGACACACACAGTTTATATTTTATACATTATCCAATAAAGCATGTTTTATGCTTAGAATGGAGCATTTTCACATTTACTATTGCAAGGTTCACGCATTGAAGCGTTGCTGGATTTTCCACATGTACCTGATTCCATTGCACATTGGATTCCATACCTGTAGGTTAAAAGCGGAAGAATCTAAAGCATTTCATCTGCATGTTGCACTGTTTATATTACTCTGTTCTGTTTTTGATTGCTACCCACACTATACACAGTAGTAACATTAGTTGTATTTCACAGGAACACAATTTACTGATTTATCAGTGTGTTGCCTTAATTGTAAACACCAGGGCACAGTGTGGTGGTATTATTTATATGTAGTCGGTCTTTGCCCTTTACATAATTATACTGGTTCTTTCCATATGGTTGGCACCAGCAAACTGTATGGATTGATCCCAGCTTTACGTGTGTGGAAATGCTTTGGGCCGTAACAAATCGAGTTAATATGCAACCCTCTAAATCTCATATAGGTCACACTTCACTTCCTGCCATAAGCTGCATCAGAGACAAATAGACTGTGATGGAAATAAACATTGAAAGGGATGGCCCATATACAATCAGGGCAGTAATGAAGGAATTCTACTTTTATATCATGCGTTAGTGTGGGCTGTAGTGCACAGGGAGCCTTATTTATTTGTATACTAGACATTAAGCCCGCTACAATAACGGGCGCTAGAAGCCCAGAGTGCCCCCTTAGTGTCCCAAGGCCATAGTCCTCCTCCATGTCCCAAGGCCAGAGTACCCTCTTAGTGTCCCAAGGCCAGAGTCCCCCCTCTGTCCAAGGCCAGGGCGCCCCTCTGTCCCAAATCCGGGCTCCCCCTCTGTACCAAATCTAAGGCCCCCCCCTCTGTCCCAAATCCAGGGGGCCCCCCTCTGTCCCAAATCCAAGGGCCCCTTCTGTCCCAAATCCAAGGGCCCCGTCTGTCCCAAATCCAGGGGCCCCTGTCCCAAGCAACCTTACCTGCAGTGTATTTAATTGATGTTCTCCCTCCGTGTGTTTCCTTTGTTTCTCCCTCTAGTGGTGAGTCAATAGGAACTGCAGACACTCTCCCTCTAGTGGTGAGTCAATAGGAAATGCAGAGACTCTCCCTCTAGTGGTGAGTCAATAGGAAATGCAGAGTCTCTCCCTCTAGTGGTGAGTCAATTGGAACTGCAGAGACTTTCCCTCTAGTGGTGAGTCCATAGGAACTGCAGTGACACACACGGACACAGGGACGCACACTTAGGGTTTTATTATATAGGATAGTCAGAACAAGGCAATCTCATTGCTAGGTGGCAGTGGAACAGGAGGGCATATTTTAAAAGGTGCATAATTGCAATTTTCCCTTTACCTCAAATGCATTGTTATTTTAGGACAGTGGTGTAAAATACCACAGTGAATAACTGATACTGCGCGCTATTTTACTACCACACGGTACAGCCCATATTGCGACAATAGCGTAACACTGTGGTCATTAAATATTGATAACAACCAATACACATTACAGCCACATCTAAAAATACAGATTCATCAACAACCCACATTGTCTGTAATTGCGGATTCCACACGTTTATAAATACTCCTCAGTGTCCTTTAACCAAACTGTCTTGAAAATAGTAAGACGTAGTTTGACTGCCCATAATAATTTGTTTTACTCTCTTTGCAACTTGTAAGCAGCTTCAATTATCGCTACCCTTTAATAATGCCTCTATGGATAACATTGTGACATCTAGAATGTGAAATGAATGCACTTTGGGATACTTCCCAACTGTCTCAAATGTCCAGGACTCTGTGCTAGATCTGCCTGCAGGGTCCCAGAATGGGCAGATTCTTGTACAGCTGGGGACTAGGCGGTCAAGGTCTCTCCACGGTGTTAATAGAAATATTGGGAGGTATTTTGTTTGTCTACAGCAGGGATGTTTAACCTGGATTTTTAACCTGTAGCCTTCAGATATTTTGCTGGGAGTTGTTTTTAAACATCTGGAGGGCCATAGGTGTAGCAATCTTCTCAATGAAATCTATCAAGGCAGCGCTATGTGGAATGTTACTGTCTAGCTGTTAGGCCCGTCAGTGTATATATACTGTATATACCATAGCAAAGGTGTTTTTATAACTTTGCTATATTGATAGCAGTGTGATTATTTTGGTTGATTTAGTATAGCGTATCGCATCTATACCCGGGGTGATTTTTTTTCTCCCTTTTTTCGAAATTTTGTTTTCTCTCTTTCCAATAGTACCTATAAACATTCTTTTAAAAGGGCTGGTTTTACATGATGTTAATGACATGGCAGCCTATTGTGTGAACACTTGTTGTACTGGCACCTGGAAGATCTTCACAGGCAAGACTCATGGAACGAGGAGTGTTGGCGCAAGATGCTTCCCGGCCAAACAAGTGAACTGACTGTATCGTTGTATCAACTTCTTCTCCGGAAATTAATGGACTAAGCGGAAAAATAAAACGGTAGCCTGTACCTTTTTTGTAGAAAAAAAAAATAAAGCTTCCTAGGAAAGCTGTATTAGCAATACATCCTCTCTGGCCATGGGCCATTGGGGGGTCTGTAGCACTGTTTATCACCCCACTGTTCCCCCTTCATATGAGCGACGAGTAGGGTTGTCACCTTCTCAGATGGAAAAGGCCTTGGGGGTGAGGCTTGGGGCAAAGCTGTTATTTTTATTTCAACCGGCAGGAGCACTAAAATAATGGCCAGGCAGTTTTCCCTCTAAGCTATGTGCTTGAGCGCGCACACACAAATATCTGCTGGAGTATAAGTGCTGTGGAATGTGCCACACACAGTTCCATTTTGTATGCGCACAGACAATTTATTTCTGCGCACACAGATGATTGAATGGATGACTGATGGCGAATGCTTCATTGTTTATTAGGTTTAAGTCGTTATCTGTTTTTACTTAATAGCATAACTTAGGTGCATAGAGGCCTCAGGAAGAGATCACTTGACATCCTGATGTCAGACACCATTTTCTCATTACCGCATGTTCCTCGGGTTACTTTGGTACCACAAATACTGAGGACAGAAGCCACGTAACTTTCACTGCATGTCACTTTCCTTATAAAAGCACAATCTCAGTCAATCCTGCTGATGATATAAACACATTAGTTAATATTGTATGACTCACCCAACGCAGAGTATTAGGACATCGTGTCACTTTCTTCTGTATAAAATGCTGTTTTCTATGTAAAATTAAACTGTTTTTCAAACTTTGCTGTGTAAGGGAAATGTTTTTTTATGGAGAATAAGTACAACTTAAAGGACAAGTACGTCTAAAAATTAGGATTAAACTGGGGATTAAAGGATCCTAGCTCAGGGGTGGACAATAACCTTTCCCAGGGGGCTGCTTTAGGAACTGGGAATGTGGGAAAAGTTACTTTTTTTCAAATAAAGAGATTAAATTGATAACCGGGGGTTAATTGTATATTTTTTGTGATTAGGTGTTATAGATACTCAGTTATAGCAGTACACCGTCAAAATTTTAATTGATAAATTGATTTTAATCCAATAAATTAATAAACCAGCTGAGGGAGATTTTTTCTGGTGCAATCTAGAAACAGTGGGGCCAATCAGGGACAGACAACAGAAAGGATTTGGCCCTCGGGACGTATTTTGCCTGGGTTTGTTTTAGCTTTATGAACCTCTGTAAAATCTTTACATGCACCAATGCATTTAGTTCAAGTTGGCACAGGAATACAAACTATGTAGCTTATTGGAGAGCTCCTTTCTCATAGTGTGAAAAACCTATTGAGCATGCCTGAATTTACTGGGTTGGGGTAATGGAAGGATTTTAATGCAGAGCTTGTTTGTAGTAAATTATTTTACTAACTTGTCTTTGTGTAGACATTTCTTTATGTAGAAATAGTTTATAAAGTGTAAGAGGAAGAATTAATTTTTATTGTAAACTTAAGCCATATACTTTATACATGAAAAATTGTCCAAGTGCACATTTTAATGCAAATTAACAGTGTATCCATTTAGAAATATGGACACTTTATTGCTTTATTTAGCAGAATAAATTACTAATTACTTATCTTTCTAAGCTATTCCTAAACTAAGTGACACCTGTGTGAAATGAGTGAAATCTTTACTTCCTCTCTCAGTGGGACAGACATGCTCAGTGTTCTTTATTCGTGGAGCTATCCAATTAGCTACTTTGTATATTTCTGCACAAAGACAGAAGGAGTTAAAGTGAAATTAATGGCACGCATTGCTGTAACAAAATATTTTACTATACTATTGTGTAATTTTATTTATTCTTTTCTGGGTTATTGGATAGGTAAATAAAGGGGTGTCAAACCTGAGGCCTTTATATGTTTCCTGTGAATTGTGCTGTGGCAAATTCTTTTTATATACTTATTTCACGCGCATCTGATAGAACTGTCAGTCTAAGGTATTTTTATATTTGGCTTTATCGAGTTCTTCGTGTTTATTGTCCTTGAGTCATTAAGCAGCTATATCTAGCAGAACTCTGGAGAGCTGTCGTTAACAACATTAACAGTGATTCCTGGTGTTAGTGCTGAGTAAGTGTTGGCCAAAACCCCTAAGGTCTTAGTAGCTATTCAGCTGCTAGACTTTTATGTCCGTGAATAAGGGACAATCCTATGAAAGAGCAGATCGATAGAGAAAAATCCATTGTCTCCGCTGTGACATTCATCTTTGTTTACATTATTGTTCAGCTTCAGTTGTTGGGACCTCAGTAGGTTTTGTTTATTTGTTATTTCCCTATAGAGTTTGTACATGCCATAAACCGGAATGATAAAAACTCATCAATCAATATGAAGTGAGGGCTTGGGGTAAGATTAATTCAGATAAATCTGCTCCGTGTCAGAGCACAGCCCATAGTCTGGTTTCCTTACATGCACTGCTTAGGGGCCAGATGCGCATCGGAATAATCAACTCTGTTTCAGATGGAATGAGATTTAAATGAGAGATGCTCAGAGCGTATTAATGACTGATACAATCAAGGGTACAGACGTGCAATTCTACAAACAAGAATTACTTTAGAGGTCACAGCCCTCTGACGGCTTTAATCAGATGGAATTTTGTCAATCGTTCGGAAATTACATTTCATAAATTAATTTCCCCATTTTATTTTAAATCTAATTATTCTGTAGAAGAGGAAGCTTTGCTAATGGAGATAAAAAATGGTGTGTGTTGCCCATTAAAACCCTTGGAAATTTAATTTTATGAAATATGACCCACTGTATTGGTTTTTGGGCTATTTCAGAGAATTTAGAAATCAGATGGGAAAAACAAGATACTGTATATGGAAGCTGAATGCTCACAAGATAAAGACTGGAGCCAAAGCAAAAAGCTTACTAATCTAACTTGTTACTCTTCAGCAAAGCCTCCACTCTATTCCCCCCAAAAGCCTAATTGTACATCAGTTATATTCTACATCAGGGAGGTCAAGCTTGCAGCCCAACAGATGTTTGAAAACTACAACTCTCAGCATTCCTGCAGCCACGGAATGCTTGGAGTTGGAGTTTTTTTTTAAAACATATAGAGAGCCTCAAGTTCTCCATATACATTCAGGGGCAAAACTTCATTGCCCTCTCTCCCCTGCCCCCCCAGCAATTTTTGAGGCAGGCCTGTGATCATCTGTTTAAAATTACTGAACAGTACCAGGCCCTCTTAGCCCCCAGCTTTAGTTACTCCACTGTATACACTGTATACATTCCTTCTAGATCTGTTCTGAATCCTTATGTCCTACAGTATATCCTATTCTCATTCATGTTGGCAGTAAAAGGCTTGGTAAAGGTGCACACAATCATCTGTTTAAAACTACTGTACTGGACCGGTCCGTTTAAAAACTGCTGATCACAGTACATTGGTGGGTCTTCTTAGCCCCCAGCTTTAGTAGCACCACTGTATACACTGTATACATTCCTTATAGATCTGTTCTGAATCCTTATGTCCTACAGTATATCCTATTCTCATTCATGTTGGCAGTAAAAGGCTTGGATGGACAGTCGGGTATTCTGAATATAGTTAGTGTAGTTCGAGTACACTGCATTTAAACAGTTTCATATACCACATGAATAAGAACCCTTTAACAGACTCACAAGCCACTACCTGTCCCTACCTACACCTGCAGATTTCTAAACTAATCTGACCGGCAACCCATTTAAACTCACTGTGGTTTACCCAAACCCATTTTCGACATTTTCCTATAGCAGGATATCGCAATGACAAAGAGTAATATTTTCGCCGTATTTATAAAAACACTTGTTTTCACTTACTCGTTTTTGCACTGAACTTAACTTTTTGCCACATTTTCAGCATTATTATTGCTGCTTTTTGATACATAATTTTTGCCTTTGATGAAAATTCGCCTTTTTAATAACTTTATAATTAAAGTTCAAAGTTTAAAAAATTGTGGTGAGGTCTGGTGGCAAAAAAAGGTAAATAATGCCCCTTTATAAATATGTCCGTAAGATCCCCATTTGACTTTATTGGTAAATAAAGAAAATCGGAACCTTAAAAAAAAGCAAAATCTCAAATTGTATTACAGTAAATGGTTGAAAATAGTCTAACACTTCCCTGGGTAGTATTGAGAAACATGGACCCATTGGCAGGATAAATAAATGGCCACTTACGTGTTTTTGTCACGTCAGAATTTGAATGGCCGAACTTAGCGCAATAAAACACTTTCCGCCATTTTATAAATATGATTGAGTGGTTACCGCAACCATGTATGGTGAAAAGTAGGGTTAATGACTTCTTACCACTGGTTATCACTGCTTTCTAAATTGCGAAAAGTCCAAATTTGGCGAAAAGGCAGCGATGTTGGAGGGAAAAAAAAACATTATAACTATGCCCCATTATCCTTATCCCCAATTAACTCAAATCTGAATGAAAAGGAGTCAAAAAAGGAATAAAGGATGGTTTGTAAAATTTCCATGAGCCTGGGTTTTTTTCCAGGTGCTGAAACGTCTGTAAACCAAGTCTCATCAAAATCGTCCCAGCCGTTGGGAAGTTTTTCTGGAACATACATACGCACATCTGATTGAATTATAAGGACCAACTGATTGAAATCAATGTCTTATTGTGTTAGCAGTGATTACCTCCAACATGTGCAGTCATCATCACGCTGCAGCAAAATGTCATCACATGCAAGGAAATTGCACCTGGAAGAACCATTTACTGGATCTTCAATGTGAGAGAGGTCCAATTTCTGTGGAGAAGGCTTCACATATCATCAATGAGGACCGACCGAGTGCCCATACTCTTAGCAATAGTCGCCTGAAACAAAAGTTCGGAATACACACCCACCTGATCAATGTTGACAGCAGGTGGTTGTGGGTGTAACTGCCGGTCACTGGTAAAGACATTTGACAACATCTTTGTGTCAGGAAGCTACTAAAATGCTGAAGGAAGTACTAGGATTGGACGGCAGGAGACTGACGAAAGAATAGGCATTCTCATCTCCATGTGAATTACAGAAGCAAATTTTATTTACTAAAAAAACACAGTTAATTGTCCATTTATAAAGTGCTGCCCTGACTGTCAAAGTAAAAACTATCAGGAGATCCAATATGTAAAGCCGCGTTACTAACCTTAGCCCGATCCCGCAATACAATACCTGACGTAAACGAGATTACATCAGGTATTGCTCTGCGGGATTAGGCTAAGGTAAGAAGCGTGACGCTCCACAACACGTACCGATAAGTTTTGCACTACGAAGTAAATAATAGAACGCCCGGGGACACTGCAAGACTTACATTACCGGCGCTCCACCCGGCTCCTTCTCAGCTTTTAGACCCACTGTCCCAACCAACCACCTATCTTCAGTGCATGCGCACCAATACAAAAGATTGGGACACGCGCCCACAGCGGACACGCGCCCACAGCTGAGAAGGAGCTGTAAGTGGTGGACTGGTAAGGTAAGGGTTGCAGTGTTCCCTGGACATTCTATTATTCACAGGGAGGTTGGAATAAGCGTTCTCATCTCCATGTGAATTATAGAAACAAATTTTATTTACTAAAAAAACACGAAGTAGCGCAAAACTTAACGGTAGGGGTTTTGGATCGTTAGCACAGTTCTATTTCCAAAAACATTTGGAAATGGCGCGGTGCTCTAAAATCCATCTAAAACCCACGTTAACCCAATATTTATTCGGGTTAACATGGGTTTTAGAAGGATTTGGGCCAAATTGTATTTCCCCCTATCTTTGTCCCTGGCTCCACATGCATTGATTGAAGAACGGGAGGTAAGGCATAGCTCCTTAACCTCCTGGGCTTCAATCAATGCATTAAAGAGAAAGCCTGCCCACAGGCAGGTGCACACAGCCAGAAGTTATAGTGCTGTGAAACGTTTGTTTTCCTCTTCCAGTAGACATAATGATGTTTTCATCCCTGCTCTGCAACCCTTTGCACTTGTGCAAGTTGTGCCTGCACACTGCAGATTTACTGTTGAAACAGGACTTTATAATTAACTGACATTAATATTATAGTTCCATCCCTCACTGTTTGACGATTTGTTTTATACATAGGCACAGAAAATCATAACTTTGCTATAATCTTTTACAAAAGCTGAGGCACAGGGGAAAACTATCAGGGAAGCAACCAAAGGGGGGCCCAGAAGCCACGGAGGCTCCATCTTTGTGTTTTCCCTATGGCACCTATAGCCTCCCAGAAAAACCCCTGTGAATGAAGTACAGATAGAGGTCCCATCATAATTTTGCTGAAGAGTCCAGTGATTTATAGTTACACCACTGCTGAGGCCTGAATATAGGTCATTTTCTTGATGTTTAAATCATTAAACAGTGAAGTATTGGGAACTTATGAGGTGCATTCTGCTTTCATTCCCATTTTTAACCCTATACTGATGTGTCCTATTCCTCTGGAATAATGAATATTGCTATTGTAGGAATGAGTAAGTCATTTTATCTCCTTGTCTCTCAGACATCGAACATTAAACTACACAATCTATTTTACTGCCTGAACTTATACAATATTTCTATCCTGGATACAATGGGATAGAGATTATTGTCAGACTGTGAAACACCAGGGATAATAATCAGCCAATAGAGCGCATGGCATTTGGGAGTGCTAAGTCTTTTATTGCATTTCCCTTTATCCAAATACATCATTTCTAATAACGTTTATCACGACTTTATCTTTATTATATATCATGTTTTGAGTTCGGAAAAAAATCTTTTTATCCACCAGTAACTGGTTTAGTGCGATACGTCTTATCAGTACGACACGGTTCGTGGAATGAGTAGATAAGATGCAGTGGGGGGTGATGTTTGGCTGCAACAATATTCACCCTAAAACACATTTTTTCAGATACAAAGCACAGTGTATTAAAATGTTTGCAATTGTACAAAGGTTGTGTTTTTCTAGACTTTTTTTTTAATTGTTTGTATTGAAACAGAAAAACAATTGTAAACAATTATGCTTTTTGAGAATTGACCACAGGATTTCAATGGTATCAAGATCTGGGCAGTTTCCTGACCATTGGTCCAAAATGTCAATGTTAATGCCACAGATCATCACCAAATGTTGCCTGGATTGTTGGGAGAAGTTGCTCTTACTCCTTTGGATAAGAAGCCACCAAACACATAAATGTCTCACTGGGGGCCTGACACAAGACTCGCCGTCGTGTTCACATTTTCTTCTATGGACAATGGGTTTTCAAATATCCCAAACAGTAGGAAGGATGATTCCCACCTCCTTGTGAATAAAAGAATGTCCAGGGAACACTGCAACACTTACCTTACCAGTGCTCCATTCACGGCTCCTTCTCAGCTGCGGTCGCACTGTCCCAATCTTTTGTATTGGAGCGTATGCACTGAAGATAGGTGGTTGGTTGGGACAGCGGGTCTAAAACGCTGAGAAGGAGCCGAGTGGAGCGCCGGTAATGTAAGTCTTGCAGTGTCCCCGGGTGTTCTGTTATTTACAGGGAGGTGGGAATAGGCATTTGCACCTCCCTGGGAATAGAAACGGATTTCATGTTCTTAACAAAGTACATGAAATCTGTTTATTGTTCCTTTAAACAGTGTCAGTTATTAGTTTAAAACGATTACCCCTCCACTGGAATGTGTTAAACCAGCCTTTTAGCCAGTGTTAGTCACCCCTTCAGCCACTTTTATTCAGCCCTCCAGTTCATTATCCAGTGTTATTCGGCCCTCCAGTTCATTAGTCAGTTTTATTCGGCCCTCCAGTTCATTAGCCAGTGATATTTGGCCCTCCAGTTCTTTAGCCAGTGTTATTCAGTCCTCCAGTTCATTAGCCAGTGTTACTCAGCCCTACAGTTCATTAGCCACTGTTATTCAGCCCTCCAGTTCATTAGGCACTTTTAATCAGCCCTCCAGTTCATTATTCAGTGTTATTAGGCCCTCCAGCTCATTAGCCAGTGTTATTCAGCCCTCCAGTTCATTAGCCACTTTTATTCAGCTCTCCAGTTCATTATCCAGCGTTATTCGTCCCTCCAGTTCATTAGTTAGTGTTATTCGGCCCTCAAGTTCATTAGCCAGTGTTATTTGGCCCTCCAGTTCATTACTCGGTGTTATTCGGCCCTCCAGTTCAATAGCCAGTGTTATTCAGCCCTCCAGTTCATTAGCCACTTTTATTCTGCCCTTTAGTTAATTAGCCACTTTTATTCAGCTCTCCAGTTCATTATCCAGCGTTATTCGTCCCTCCAGTTCATTAGTTAGTGTTATTCGGCCCTCAAGTTCATTAGCCAGTGTTATTTGGCCCTCCAGTTCATTACTCAGTGTTATTTGGCCCTCCAGTTCAATAGCCAGTGTTATTCTGCCCTCCAACGGTGTTGTCTAATATCCAGTGTCCTTCAGTATATTAGTCCATTCCTGCTTTCTTAATCACATCATACAATTGTAAACAATGTGAAATGGCAGTGCTCTTTAAAATAGGTGTCACCTGAACCTGAAGTGAGAGTCGCATTAGAAAGTGAGTGTGGCTTTAAAAAAGGGGGCGTGGTGAACAAAATTCCACGTGCACCGCAACTTGTCCCTCATTACCATTTCTAAATGTTGGGAGGTAGGCGTGACAGGCATTGTTGAATAATGGAAGGTAAGGCTATAGTTTCTTAACCTCCTGGTCGTCAATCAATGCATTAAAGGAATAGTGGACTATTCCATTAAGGTGTTTTATACATTGTTTTAAAAAATTGTCATTCTGATAGCAACCAGATGACTGGGGAACTGCTAAGAAAATCACAATGAATTAAATCACAATATAATATAATATCTGCCCGAGTTAACATCATTGAAACACCTAGAAGCTTATTGCGCACTTAGCTTGCTGCTCTGTTAATATCTGTTTGATCTTCTTGCTAAAACTGTAGATTTGTTTTGCTTTTCTATTGTGGGTTTTCTATAACCAATTTAATCCAATCCAATTTAATTCAGTAATAGGTCCAGTAGCATGATGAGAAAAAGTCACGTGCATTTCTACCAAGACGCTTACCCTAAGCACAGCTCCCAGGAGAGCAGGTAATTCATGCTGAGCAAGGGAGCTGATGCTGACACACTGCGATGCTGATAAGGTGTTTTAGAAAGTACCTGTGTTGTGTTAAAGCAATGCATTGGGGTTTTAATGTCTCAGGAATGTTCATTAAAACATCTCTATTGGATTTTTCCTTTCTATTTTCAGGGTAATTCTATTGTAATACCAGTGGCCTAATAGCTCAGGCACATGGATGGTCTTTGTTTGAAAAGGAGAAAGGCTATTTCCTAATACAGGAAAGAGAAAAAAGAGCAGCTTTTATAAATCAGACAGTACACTCCATCTAACAAGGTAACGGTCAGGGCCGGCCGTTGATATGGACAACCTGTGTGACACATACGTATCAACCCCCCTGGCTGCATTACCAGGGGGGTGTCAGACAGACTACTTAGGTCACGGACCTGTAGGACAAAGTTGTCTATCGGTGCCACAGCCCACCGATTACAGTCCTGCAGATGTGTATCAGCACCACCCCATGACACAGACAAAGCCCCAACACATGGTGTACTGGTCTATCTGTGCATTCCGTGTTCCGTAATGATGTACGCATGATATATACAAGCACACGCTGCAGATATTGAAGGACAGAAGAGCAGGTGGTGGACTTGATTTGAAGCAGGCCAAGGCAAGCAGCATTCAGAAGACTTTACTGTTTTCCCAGGGTTTTTAGTTTTTTGGTTGGGGAGGGGATGCTAGTCACCAGTAACAAATCTTATTTATGCTAAGGCTGACACTGGTAACGGTTATGCCACAAAATGCATCAAGCGGGGCCTAGTCTCCTTGTAAGAAAGTGAGCAGCCATTTTGTGTGTACCTTCTGTTATACTATTGTTGCAGTTCCAATAAAGACTGATGCCAAGGCTTCTTTCATTCGTTCATATGGAAACTGCACCAAAACAGTTTGCCAATAGGAACGTAGTTAAGCATTGACACCTAGGGAATTGTAGTACATTGCGTTAGATAAACACACTGCATGCAGTAGTTATATGAGGTAACGCATAGCGTTACCATGACACAAATATGCTGTTTTACTCTAACATACAGAAGTATTATCTTAAGTAATAATTATGCACTATTTATTGATTATTTACTTTATTTCATTTAATTTTGTGGAATATGTCCATGATACGTTTCTTTATATTTAACAAGGAATCTTTTAGACACACGAGTTTTGTTTTTACAATAAAGTTGGATGTTGATGCACGCGGAAGAGTATTCACCCAGCATGTTTTTTATAAGGAGGTGTTGTTCAAAACTTTCTATTTACTGCAAAATATGGAAAATAATTAAATTATAATATATTATTGACAGTAGCAGGAAGTGATTTCTAAAATTGTTTATGAACATGGTATGAATGGTCATTTATTCCCTATAACCCTCCATATTAATGGTCATTTATTCCCTATAACCCTCCATATTAATGGTCATTTATTCCTATAACCCTCCATATTAATGGTCATTTATTCCCTATAACCCTCCATATTAATGGTAATTTATTCCCTATAACCCTCCATATTAATGGTCATTTATTCCTATAACCCTCCATATTAATGGTCATTTATTCCCTATAACCCTCCATATTAATGGTCATTTATTCCCTATAACCCTCCATATTAATGGTCATTTATTCCCTATAACCCTCCATATTAATTTACATTGCTTATTGTATTATATCCTAAGAGTAGACTCTTCCAAATGGTACAGTGTAACATTACTGCAAGAGGAAGATTACATAAGGAGAGGAGATAAGACAGATTGGACACGGTGGGAGTTAATGAAAGGAATGAAGAACTAACTGCCAACAGACCACTCTCCTGGAGTCTTCTACCACTAGCGGGACAAATCAAACAGCGCCTTCTAATTTGTTTTCTCTCCAGCTGAGGATTCTAAATACTAAAAAAAACTATGGTGAACAGATGACGAGAAACCTTAATGTTCCAAAGTAAAACATACAAAAATGAATCTAGAAACATCTAAACCAGTGTTTCTTAGCCAGGGATCGTGGAATCATAAACTTCCATGAGAGACAGCAGGAGCTTTTATGTGAGGCATTTTATATTAAAGGCCTGGGGCGTAACTACCATGGGAGCAGCCCTTGCGGCTGCAGTGGGGCCCCATCTTCACACTTTCACTATGACAGATACATCCTACCACTGTAGATAAAGCAGAGAAGGGGTTCAGGTTATAGTTTGCTGGGGAGCCCAGTGAGTCCTAGTTAGGTTACTGATCAATGTACATTCCATGAAAGGAGAATGGTTTCCTTTCCCAAATAGTTCTGCCTGATCATTTTCCCCATTCAAAAATTGCAGAGGGAAGTGGCTTCTTAATAAAACCTAATTAAGTGTGAATGATACCTGTCAGATATACTACAGATACTCTATGTGTTCTCCAGCAGTATTATATGATATATACATTTACAAACTTGCTTCTTATTACTGTGGAAGGTGTGATCCACCCTTGAATTTGGGTGGATGTGTTATTTATAGATATAGTTGTTAAATACTGGGGGAGATACAATATGGCCCATTTTCGTCTAAAACCCACATTAACCCGAAGAAATTTCGGGTTAACGTGGGTTTTAGACGGATTTTAGAGCACAGCGCCATTTCCGAATGTTTTTGGAACTAGCGCTGTGCTAACAATCCAAAACCAGTAGCGTTAAGTTTTGCGCTACTTCTTAGCACGAAACTTTACGCTACGGGTTGTGGATCGTTAAAGTCCCGCTCCTTACCGTAATCTCGTTTATGTCAGTTATTGTATCGTGGGATCGGGCTAAGGTAAGTAACGCGAACGTCCCGTATTGAATCTATTTGGATAAATTATGTACTTTGCTGAATTGATGCTAAATAAAGAAAGATATTATTAAACATTTATCTATAATATATTTTATTTACTGTTTTCTGAAATATAAAAATTGTTCCAAGGGTCCCATAAGGGTAAAATGTCAAGAAACACTCAGGGTTATTCAATAAAAGTTCTTTAAGTCCCTTTAAAATGGTTAAATAAGATCTGATGGTTAAAAAATGTTAAATAAGATCTGATTGGTTGGGGCAAAATTAGCACCATTTTAAACGATAAGAACTTTTATTGAATCTCCCTGACTGTTCAGAGCCTTGTTCCTTTCACCCTGAACTAATCTGATCTGTCCATGTGTGAGCGCAACATTATCTGTTATTCTATTCAGAAGGATCTGCTAGTGATCACACTGGCCATCGAATAGCTATTTACACATATTAGATTACTGTTGGCCGAAGAGGCCAGATCACTTGACAATACCAAGGAACCAATCATGCGGACTATTGAAGACCATTTGATCATGAGAATATTAGTGCCGCTTGTGATCCATTTTACAATTCTGGTGCTAAATCTGGAAATATTGACCCACGTGCCTAGATTAATTCTAACAGTTTTTATCCTGTACTATGACCCTGCCAAAAAAATGTACAGTCAATCAGATATGATTTTTGGCAGTTTGGTCGAACATATCACATGTGTTAAGCAGCATCCTCTCTTTGGCCTTTGCACCTATTTAGAACAGTGGGTGGAGTTCAGCATGCAGTAGTAAAGAGATTCAGGGTAGATCTTTGTATCAGAAGCCAGAGACCTGTTTAAGAACCAAATATGGTGAAGTCCTCCTCTAACAAACACTTATTTATACTTGGGTTGTGCTTTTAGGAAGAAATATTGTATGGCTATCAACCAAAGAGAATTTTCAAGTGGGAATAATTCATCTCTGCCTACGAGAACCCTTCCAATAGAGACTGTTAATTTATCTTAGTGTGGAGGTATGAAAATGATTAATGAATGGTGTAAGAAAATGCATAGCTTTCAGCTAGATCAGTTAGATAATATATACAGAACGGAGCATAATATGAAATCCATCGATCAAGAGTCATTTTGTGCAAGTCTATTGTGAGACTATAATCAAATGAATGCAGAGCGTCTGGTGACAATATGTCCGCCCTTCACACAACATATTTTTATTGGGTTTTCTTGATCAGTTTTCAAGACAAATTATAAAAATGCGCAGGGGCAAGTGCAGGTTTTCCAAGAGGGGAATTCCCCCCAAAATGTTAGCTATATAAATATTATAGAAAATTCAAAACTATATATCTTTCCTATTATATAAAATAATTTGTAAGTTTGCACAGTCTAAATGACAAAATGGGAGTGATTGATTTAGTGCTGTCATACATACAGAGATTACATGAGCTCTACAGGCACAAAATGGTTTTCTTTAAATGGAAGGGACACATGCATTGAGATGTTGGGTTTAAAGACAACCCAGGTTTCAACTTCACATGGGACTTTCAAAACAGATCCCCTTAGCCCTGCCCACCCAGAAATTTTAAAGATCTGGATGTAGAGTCTAAATAAAACTTTATTTAGATTGTCTGACAAAGGACATGTGATTAAAGAAATGTCAGCTTTGTGCCCTGGTTAGAGATTGAAGCTGGCCATACACTAGGCAGACTTTCGATTTCAGATATCTATCTAATGTCTAAAGATCACATTTTACAAGCAGCGAAAAAATGTTCCTATCTGACCCATTCATTTTGTGATCTCAAATTGATTGTATGGAAGAAAAGGCTAGGTGGTTCTAGATAGGACATTTATCTTATGAGAGATTGGACATCTGTCTAATGTCTTACGTAGTGTATGGGCACCTTTAGGCTGTGAACAAACGGCCTAAAGTAATTGCTAAGAGAAGGACTACACTATTGGCAGGGAAAAACCTGTGAGGCCTGAAGAGAATGGATACAGAACACCAGAGAAACACTTAGTAGTACCTAGCTCCAGGTTTTTCAAAAGGCCAAAAAACAGTATCGCTATCGGACCACTATATAGCAAATCGCTATAAAGGATTGTTAGCGGACATTACCAAATAATGTAAATATTTATCCATAAACCTTTATGAATACAGTCCTGTATACGAACAATGTTACACTTGACCCCAAAACACACGTCTGCACCTTGCCTGCTATTGAATTTAATGAACTATCAGCCTGACTCCCCTTTTACGTTATGATGACCTCAGTAAGGGTCATCAGGTTCAGCTGCTCGCAGGGAGAATTTGGCTAGATTATGAAGAGTATAAAAATAAGCATATCAAAGGCATGCCAAAGTGTGCGCACACACACGTACAACAGGTCTTCGTACTGTATTACATGCAGTAATATATTATATGCAACTGCATGCTGGGAATTAGCTAATTACATGTACCCATGTTGCACAGTAGTACTTTAATGTACCCACCAACACACTCTTCTGGTGCTTCCTCTGACAGGTGGTGAGATCAAACACGCTTCCTTGCACTACACATACATGCCTGTACAGTACAAGGGAGTGTGGATGTAGACAGGACCTGTCAGAGAAGCACCAGAGTGAACATGGGTACGTTTAAGTATTTGGCTCCTGATGGATTAATTGAAGAACGGGAGGTAATACATAGCTCCTTTACCTCGAGTTCTTCAATTTAAGTGAATAATGTTTTTTAAAGGGGAACTGTGGTCTCCAAACAAATTTATTTTAAATGAAAGGCCAGGTTCCTACCTTTAGTACAAGCCATCAACCACCTCTCTATATGCTGCACAGCTCAAAATATGAAGAAATCACTGATCAGAAAGTTAGGGGGTGGGAGGTTCTGAATCTGCGGTTATAAATAATACTTCCTCCTCTAATCTGCGGTTGGCACATGCTCAGTGCATGACTGAAGTGTAGGAGGGGGGTGGGGAGCACAGCACAGCCCACAGCACTGCTTTTTTTAATGCCTCCCACTTGCTGGCCCTTCCCACTCGTGGGTCCTGTGTCCCCTCCCCTTGAAGACCCAACCTGGCCCCTTCCCTTGCAGCCCCCTGTGGCCCCTTCCACTCACAGACTCTGTGGCCCCACCCACTCATGGATCCTGTGGCCCCTCCCCCACTTGCACCTCAGACCAATACCCTCCTACCAACTACAGAAGACTGTGTAAAAGCAGAGAAAGAATCAAAGTTTAAAACTGCTGAGGTGCAAGTGGGGGAGGGGCAATGGGGAGCCCACAAGGGGGCCACAGAGGGCTGCAAGAAAAAGGCTCAAGGGGGCTGCAAAGGAAGGAGCCACATGGCCCATGAGTGGGCAGGGCCACAGAGCACATTGGTGGGAGGGGCCACAGGAGGCTGCAAGTGAAGGGGCCATGGTGGGTCTGCAAGGGGTGGGGCCATGAGGGATATGGTGATGCTGCTCCCATATCACACATATAAATGTAAATATCTTCAAAACTATGTAAAATAAATAATGAAAGTAAATCACAAAAATCCTCAGGAAAGCAATTCCTGTCAATTTACCTGAAGTCATTTTTGGACAACAGTTACCCTTTAATTTTTGGCAGTGGAGATACCCTTTAAGATGAACGATAGAATCTATTCAGGCTTGCTTATATTATCTTTAATTCTCCTTTAATGTCTAGTTGGCAGGTTACAAATGTAGTTTTGAGCCTAGTATAATATAATTACCAAATGTGGGTTAGAAATTAAACCAAGGAACTTAAGTATGATGCATTAGTCATAAAGTTATCCCATAAAAAACAAAACAAGGTCAAGTGTTAAATACAGCTAAAGGCTACTAACAAAGAACAGAAGCAGATTGGAGAGAGAGATTGTCCCTAGAGACTGGAAGTGTCTATTTTCCCATCATGCTGAGCAACCTGATGTGCTTATTGTATGTCAGGTCAGAATTTGCAGTTTATGAGGCCAGAACCTAAAGTCTATCCTGGTGGAGAATTTGGAGAAGAATAAAGATTGTTTGCTACTGAGATCAAAAGGAAATGTTCATGTTACTGGATGATGTAAAGCTGAAGTGACAGGCTTAAGTGGCAAATTTTGAATTTCCTTTCACATCTCAAATCTATATCAGTGATAAAAGGCTCTATGTTTGAGGGACATACATTTAGTCAGCGCCTGCGCTACAACATAGGTCACTGCACAGTCAAAAAGAATCAGGAAAAAGACTGGGATTGGCATTAACACACAATGAAACAATAATGGCAACTAATAATACATTTTGCATCCTTGTACATTACATAGTAACATAGTATTGGAGGTTAAATAAAAACCTACCGTAAGTCTTTCTAGTCTAACCCAGAAACCTTACCTAACAGTTGATCCAGAGACTTATCCAGCCCACTTTTAAAGCTATTCAATGAACTTGCCATTACCACATCTGCTGCAAGAAAGTTCCAGTTTCACCGTTCTCACTGTAAAGAAACCTTTCCTAACCTGAAGTTGAAACTTCTTTACTTAAAGGATGTCCACGTGTCCTCTGATATGACCTATTAGTAAACAATTCACCAGAGAGTTTATTGTATGGCCCATTAATATATTTGTATAAGGTGATCATATCCCCACACAAACGTTGCTTCCCCAATGTAAACATCCGTAACTTGTCTAATCTACTTGCATATTCAAGCCCCTCCATTCCCCTTAAAGAGCATGTCCATCCCCAAAACTGTAATTTAACCCCATACTGGCCACATTCTATAGTTTCAAAAAATCCTTACCTTAAATCTCTGCTTCAAATGGTTCTTCTACTATGCCCCTCCAAAGTCCAGGAAACTGTTGTGTAGAAGCTGTTAGTGAGTCATCCTGTGGCTGTCTGTGCCTCAACCTCATCAAGGTCTGAGACATGCGCAGGGAAGCCCTCTCTCCCACCATCTGGATCCATCCTCTGAGATCGTGGCACCTAGCGTGAAATCCTGGTTACATAAAGTAAGTAAGAGCTCCCCAACCCTAACCGCCATAATATTTCTTTAAAAAACTGCCCCGATAGTTACTTACGGACCCTTCTCTCCTGTGCCGTCTTCGATGACGTCAGCCGTGTCTGTGATTGGCCGCGTCTTAGCCAATCACAGACGCAAATGGCGGACCAGCCACTGCTTGCAACTTCCGCAAGCAGGGAGCTGGATAGGAGATGGCGCGGGAGAGAATGGGCTGTAAGTAAACAGCTGGGCATTTTTTAAAAGATATATTATGGCGGTTGGGGGTGGGCAGCTGCTACCTACATTATATCAAGAGTTTATTTCAGGGTGGACATGCCCTTTAATATTTTAGTTGCCCTTTTCTGATCTGTTTCTATTTCCAAGATGTCCCATTTGTATATGGGATTCCAAAACTGCACTGCATATTCTAAATGAGGGATAATAATATTGTTATCCCTTGAATCTATTCCCCTCTTTATACATGACAATATCTTGCTAGCTTTAGCCATTGCGTTCTGGCATTGTTTTCTACAGCCCAATTCTGTTTCCAACTAATATTCACAGTTATTTTTCAAGTGGCACAAGATTTGTTAAAGGGGATGTTCAGTGCAAATACATATGCTTTTCAGAAAAAAGAGCAGTATTTTTTCATCCCAATGACCTTAATCTGCCAATTCAGCATTGTGTCTGTGTATAAATAAATGCAACCGAAATACTGACTTCCTGTTTGCAGGACCCCTAATAGAGACCAGTATGTGTGAGAGCGATAACACCAAATGTTAAACACCAAGTTAAATTGATATATATTTTAATATTGGGATGATAAGCACAGACAGGCTGACCTCCAACCCCTTTAACCTCTGCAGCAATGATGGCAGCACTCATATGTCTATTTGCAAAAAACAACCTCTGTATATGGTGTTCTCAACTTGGGTCGTCCATGGCCTGTTCTGGGTGGAACCTGTCCTGTTAAACCACTGTATGATCTTGTCCAATGTGCGGCAGCTCAGTTTCAGGGTATTGGCTATCTTCTTATTGCCTACATCATCTTTATGTAGACCAACATTTTTTTCCCGACCCTCTGAGTTTTATTTACCATGAGGTGCCATGTTCAAATTCCAGTGACCAGTATGTGTGAGAGCGATAACACCAAATGTAACACACCAGGGAAAATGGGTAATTGGACATAATTTGGACATTTTTCACTTAGCGTTGTACTCACATTTGTTGCCAGGGTTTAGACATTAATGGCTATGTCAAGGGAACAGTAAATTTACAATGAAAAGATATGATGAAATATTTACAAAAATGTGAGGGGTGTACTCACTTTTGTGAGAGTGAGATCTATGGTGCACTCTGGGATTTGTACATTATAATTTTTATTGCACCTTACCAGCACATATTCATCGCTTTTCAGCCATCTTGTTGCTGTCCTGCTGTTAAATAATATTATTCGGTAGTAAGGACCACAGAACCCAGCTGGTTCCAAATAAAGCTTTATACACCTGCTCAGCTTACTGCTTGCAATGCTGTCCCCCGGTTAAAGGCCAATCACATTTTACCATTCTATATTTAGTTTTATGTGGCGCTCTCATAGAAAATGAACAGATTATCATCAAAGTAATAAATAAAACCATAACTGCAATGCTGAACGGTATTAGAATTGAAAAGTGTCTTTGCTATTTTGGCTACTAATGTAGCTGAAAGACAATGGGGTTTTCTTACTAAACAGCAGCAATGTGCTAGCAGTTGGAGCTGCATTTCGATTTCCTGGCATTCTGTTTTCTCAGCTTCCATTAGCTCTGCAGTCTCCTGCGTTCAGTCAAAAGACCTTGTTAAATGCCAAAGCAAAGTTGGCAGCCTGACCCAGTTTTCTGATACATACGAAGTGCTAAGGGAAACCTCTAATTAATGCTTGAACAGGGGCACAGTTTTAAAGGGCATCTATAGTGGGAAAATTATTTTTTTTTCTTCTTTCTATGTGTTCTATAATTCCCCCCAACCCCCAGAGTACCTTATTTTCTTCAGATTCCACCTCTGTCCTGAGATATACAAGTTAAAAGAAGTGAAGATTTCAATACACCACTCCTGCTTGAGTTGTCAATCAAATCCCCTAACAGCATGCCGGTATAGTGTGTAGGCTTACACAGGATTTACAGCAAGTCTTTCAATGACTCATTCCTGCTCAAAAATTCTTTGCAAATACTGGGTTAAAAACAGAAGTAAAGGGAAGGAGAAGTCCCCCTCCTCTGCAAGCTTTCACCGATTTATTGCCTGTCAAAGGTAGACCGGGCTGCAGTAATTCAGGACTCTCTCCAAACTCCCCCCCTTCCCCCCCTCCCATTCCTTATGTAGCACTATCTTCAGAACAATGGAGAAACTTCCTCTCTATAGACTTACATACCGAGTTTTTTTTTTTGATGTGTCATGTAGGAGGATTAATGCGCATGAGCGGCTTGTTTCACAGGCTTAATTTACAGCCGGACTAAATGACGGGGAGAATGACCAGAGAGGGGAGGGGGAGTGGGGAGCCCTGCAGTAAATCAGACATTGTGCAAACACAGAGCCACAGAGGAAGGTAAGAATAAGGCAGAATACATTAAGCTTTTATTATGTCTGGATTGGAGCAATGTATAAGTTTCACTATAGATGCCCTTTAAGTTTATCTTAAAAAAGATGTAAAATTTCAAAATCTATTTGTACTATTATATAAGGGATAATGCGCCCCTTACAGTGTAATATAAGGATATTATACCACCGAGGAGTTCCCTGACCATATAAATGCACAAGGCCGCAGGCTAAGTGCCTTTATACAAGCTTTATACAAGGCAAAGAACTCAGAGTTGGCTTAATATCCATATAATACAATATTAAGGGGTGCATTATTTCTTATAATACATAGTTACGATCTGCCCGGGTGCTTCCGATATGGATACATATTAGATAGATGGTAGGAGCACTCCATGGACTTTAAAAAAGATTTATTAATATGAAATTACAGATCGACACGTTTCAGCCAACACGAGGCTGTCGTCAGGATACGCCATATTGAAACACCAGTACAATAAATAGATAAATAGGAACCTCCCACATACACTCCCACACCACCACCCACCTCTAGTTAACCCTTAAAAACAGTGCACGATAAAAAGTTATACAATCCGAAGACATGAACCATATTATACAATACCGCTGCTCTAGCCCCATCTATTAATATTCCGTTAGATCTGGCCATGGTGGGCTAATGTACCGGGAAACGGCAACATGATATCTAAAAAATGGATACATGGTTACGCTATAGATTTTAGTAACTAAATAGCCAGAATGACTGTTGGCTGTTACACAACCACTGGGACGATCTTAAAAGTGGAAGCCATAGACTAAATAACTAACTATAACAATCAGGTAATCAATACATCTAAAACCACCCACTGGAATGCTCAAAGTAACCAGAAGCCATAGAAAAACCATTAATAGTTAAAAAAAACGTCAGAAAGATAAAAGCTATAAATAGATCTGAATACATCATGCGGTCTAAAGCCTGAAAATAGTCCGCTATAAAAGGCAACCGCCCTGTCTAATCCCATATGAGAGAACTTGACTAGAATATGCCCCCATTATAGGGGGAGGGAGCTTACAGATAGCAAGATAGTGCCAATTGTTCGTTTAGTCCCCTGGGGGCTAATGTGTCAAGAACTCTAATCCATCTCGCCTCTCTCCTAAGGAGGGCTTTATTGCGATCTATTCCTTCCTTCTTGGGTTCAAAGTTTATGGCCATCCATTTAAAGATGGACACTTGATGTCCAGCTTCCTTGAAATGTCTGGCTACTGACATTTCACCAAATTTAGTGTTAGGTCCTATGCCAAATATGGCCTGCCTAAGCGATTGTCTATGATTGGCCATTCTGTCTCTGAGTGTGGTAGTAGTTTTACGAGTATAGTACAAACCACACGGACACATGATGATATATACGACATAGGTACTAAGTCAAGACAACCTATACCATATTTTGAATCGCTGGCCATTATGTGGATGTGGAAAGTCGGCCCCAGTAATCATAGAACGGCAAGCCTGACAACCACTACATTTGTAACATCCCTTCTTTGGCTCTGGTAGCCATGATGTAGGGCCTCTTATATTGTTGTCTAGGTCAGTCTTGACCAATAGATTATGTAGGTTCTTCCCACGTCGAAACGCAAACATGGGTTTCATATTCTTAAATGGTAGCCCTAAGTCACTGGTCAAAATATTCCAATTTGCTTTAATGGTATCTTTGACCGTTTTGCTATGGGGGGAATATTGTAGAGAGATCGGCATCCTCCTTGTTCCTTTGTGATCATTACCTGAAATTGACATGCCTCCTACTTTTGCCTTATCACTTTCATAATCCTTTCTAGTAATAATAGGATTAAGTGCCCTTTCTAGTTGTTCATCAATCATTTTCGGACTATAGCCTCTAGAAAGGATCTTGTTCCCCATCTCCTGCAGTTGAAGTTCTGCCATCTCTTTTTCTGAGTTATTCTTGATAAGGGCACTTAATCCTATTATTACTAGAAACTGTATAACTTTTTATCGTGCACTGTTTTTAAGGGTTAAATAGAGGTGGGTGGTGGTGTGGGAGTGTATGTGGGAGGTTCCTATTTATCTATTTATTGTACTGGTGTTTCAATATGGCGTATCCTGACGACAGCCTCGTGTCGGCTGAAATGCGTCGATCTGTAATTTCATATTAATAAATCTTTTTTAAAGTCCATGGAGTGCTCCTACCATCTCCATCTATCTAATATATATATATATAAATATATATTATATTAAATAACACTTGTGTTTTTTTAATCAGCTCCCCACTGAAGTTAAACATTGCCTGTCACTATTAAAAATAAAGGATTTCAGTCATTTCTACGTAAAAACCTATACCAGGACACAGGCCTGGGCAGTAAAAATCCCCTCAAGCAGCACCGGCGTTTCTGCTCCCTTAAGTGAGTTTAACTTCCGTTGTCCATAATAATTCTATTTACAGTGCAGCCTGAGAGACTCAGATGTCTTTCCTATGAGTCATAGGAAGGGGTTCGGTCTCCTGGGCTACACTAGAGTCATCACGGACACTCATCATGGACACTGGCAGTTAAACTCACTTGAAAGAGAAGAAACGCCGATGCTGCTTGAGGGGATTTTTACGGCTCAGGCCTGTGTCCTGGTATAGGTTTTTACGTGGAAATTATTGAAATCCTTTATTGTTAATAGGAACAGGCTGTCAATTGGGAGGTGCAGTGGGATATATTTTTATAGAAACCTCTCAGCTACATAACTAAGGTTTTTTTTATAAGAATATACTGTATTCCACTGCACCTCCCCATTGAAATCCAAAGCCTTATGTATTATGTCATACTATTGTTATACTATCTGATAGTATATCATATATCACTGTTATAGGAGTTAAGATGTCAAGGATATCAATGGTAGTGGGAAAAAGGCCTCAAATACCTTCCTAGATTTGACATTCTGGTTCCCTATGCACTGTACTGTAGTTTCAGAGCTGTTGCTCTTCAAACCTAGCCAGACAGTCAGTCTATGGGAAATTCCTACTTAATCCTTTTTTATGGTGTCATGAAATGAGTCTGTGGGTTGGCACCTGCTTTAATGGGGTCTTACCCTCTGCTCCTGGTCATTAATAAAAAAAAAAACCTTCTTTCTCCCAGTGTGAGTGTATTCATACAAAGCGCTTATAGTAATCAATTCTCTTGAAATATGGCAGTATGAAACCTCTAAGAGAGGGAAACCCATAGTCAGACATGGGCAATATTTACGCATGAGGGGACCAGACCATCCATACATTGCCAGTACAGAGAGTCAGGACCTTCTCTATTGTGCAGTGTTTTCTTGCAGTGGGGGGTCTGGTCACTTTAGTTTTGTGCAGATTCTCCTGATTACTCCGTTCAATGGTAAATGTTAACAGGGCTGATATTTAGTTCTAAATGTGTGTGACAGCACAAACCTGCACGCGGGACTAATGAAGAGAACTTCCAACTGTTGAATTCCTCCCCCCCCAAACACCATGTCATTAGTCATCAAATTCAGCTTTATTAATCTAGACAAAGTCTGTAATTATACAAATGAGTCCTCAGCAGTGAGATTCCGTTGTGGGTTATTAATTCTGGAGCTGACTGTGCTCTCTCCCGTCTCTCCGAGAGCTTCCAGGTGCACTCTCAACATGAACAAGCCTTGGCTGCTCTTTGCTTTTTTTGTCAGATACAACATGCTGACAGCAGACTTGTTTCAGCAAATGCCATTAATACTTAAAGACATCCAAAGGATGCAGATTAATGTGTTCTTATTGGGCAGGAGGACTGAAGCGAAAATCTACGTTTGATCATGACAATTGCAATCAAACAGGATCGAGTGTTCCGCACACTATTTCTACCATTTCCCCAGTGAAGGAAAATACAGAAACATGCCCCAATCTCACTAGACACAGTTACTGCCATGGTATATCCCTCTCTAAGCAAGATGGAGAATAAATACAGCCATATAATGCTTTATGGTGGCCTAGTTCTCTGAATACTTTGTGCAATGCTCTTGGTCGGGTGTATGAGTGAAAGCTTAGAATAGTTGCAGGGGCATAACTACCAGTGGAGCAGGGGGGCCAGAATGTAACGGGGTGGGGAGTGGGAGCATTCCGGGTGTTTGGACGAGATTTCAGCCATGACTGCGGGACTCGGGATTTTGTCAATCCCGCCCAAATAGGGACGCCTCGTATCCCTGACCCAGCCTAACAGCACAGGAGAATGTTACCCCTCTTATTTAATTAACAAGCCCTATTATTTGGTCGCATAACCTTATGTGTGTCAACTGCAGCAGAAGAAAGGCTGAGGGACAAAGGCTTTAGATGACTGAATTTGAACCACTAATTAAGCATTCGTTGTGCTTGTAATTATGAATCATTTCTTTGTAAGGTTAAACACATTCTGTATAGTTCTACCATGAACTCCTGGAAATCAATCAGGGATTTTGACATTGACAGTTGACAGTTGAAACATTGTAAAGATTGCCGGCATGTGCTAAAAGCAATTCCATTACTGGGATTTTCAAAGGCGAGATGTCAAAACAGGCCACTCAGCTCCTGAGTAAAATGGTTCCACACACTCACATAGCTCATGCACTGGTTTTACTAAGGGCAAGTGTACATAGTATTAGCAAAGCTAAGGGAGAATTGGAACTCACTTTGCATTAAGTATGCAGACAGGGAATGCTGGGAGTTGTTGTTCTCAAAAATCTGGACGGCTTGCTTACAACTTATAACTATAGGCTTATTTAATAAGAGTTGCAAATATCTACCTGGGGTGTTAACTTACAGGGACCAATCAGATGTCGTGAAATGTTTTCAATCTGCAATAGCAGAACAGAAGAGGTACCAGAACGTTTCATGGATGAGCAGGTGATAAAAGGGGAAAACCCTTTTCAGACGTAAAGCAATCCAACATTTTGGGAGGACAGCTGAGGGGACTGGGTGGGAGGACAGGTATCCCAGATTCTGGGGTGGTCTCCTGCACTCCCACGAGACAACCCCAAATTCTTGCAAACACAAGGTCTGGGAAGCTCCGCCTCCAGAACGCCCATACCTGGCCATCACGCCCCACAGAAATGCCACTAACGTCACTACCACGCCCTACAGAACGCCCCTGGAAGTCCTCCCCTAACCGACACATCGCCCCGGACATGTCTCCATTCCGCCCACCAAACACACACCCTTCCCCACCCTGCCCGGAACTCTCATTCGGCAGAGTGGGATGTCTGGGAGGGGGAAAGCATTTGAAATTTGTTTCAGGTGCCAAAATGTCTAGAGACAGCCCTGTCTCTGAACAATTAAAGCTTAAATTAAAGCCTACAGTCTTTCATTTAAAATGAGTCCTGCATAGGTCCTCACCCTGGGTACAGTGAATGAGTGGAGGTAGGTGGAGGTGAGATCTCCTTTAAACATCACTATAAACAGAATTCCTATTAGAAATGTTGTTAATGTAATTGGCTTGCTTGGTTTGTTTATATAGAAGGCCTATGTCTAATAAGGGAATGTGGAATGGAAATGAGTTTATTTTTAGTGTGTGCAAGCCCCTAAGGAACAAGGAAGTGCTGTAGTCATTATGCTCTTGTTTGATATTTAAATGCACAGCAGCAACATTACAGACTCAGGTTCATACTGATGCCTGACGAATCAGTTCTTCAGCCTTTTAGCACACTCAGGGGGGTGCTGAGGTGAATGAAAAAAACAATACAAATGATACTCATGGTATAAATCTGACTGAATCTGCTATAACTACATATGAACTGAACATTCTAATCTCAAAACATTTAGGGAAATAAAGCAATAATACCTGTGTGTACATATATAATAAAAAGTCATATTACATTCTAGATTTACAGCATTAAAATGATTTAAAAAAAGGGAGGGTGAATAGGTTGGACTTGATGGACGTATGTCTTTATTCAACCTCAATAACTATGTTACTGTGTTACTATGTAATCACGTTAATCATTTTTTTACAGTAAAATTTCTAAAAATAGCTAATTATCAGGTATCCCACTCCTCCTGGTAATCGCAGGACTCTCCCAGTTTCTGGGTTGGTCTCCCGCAATCCTGTGAGACCACCCCAAACTCCCGCGACTTAAAGGATCTCTCTCCTCTTCCTCTGGACTGCCCCCTTTTCGGCAAGCATGCCCCCAGAACGTCACATCACACCCTAACTTCACCCCCTAATTAACGTCACATGTCATGTGCCCCTCGCCCCACCACGCGATGACATCAAATGTCACATCTGCCCCTCGCACACCCATCATCACGCCCCCTTCCTCCACCCTGCCCAGAAGACTCATATGACAGGGTGGAATGTCTGAATTATAATGTTTTACTTAATTGAAGATGGGGCAGGTTCCCTGGATCATTGTCTTCCTTCAATCCCCGTCCCAACCCTAACCAAAGGGTTTAAATTCTAAAAAAGTCTCCAAAAAACCAGGCCAGGTTCCCTCAGCTAAATCAATAGCTGGCAGCCGCATGTATGATTGGCTGACTCTCAACCAATCACAGACACGATTGCTGGTCCAGCCCCTGATGCAACTCCGTAGGTTTGGTCTGGTAAGTAAGTTTCTGGGGACTTTTTTTTTTAATTTAAACCATGCGGTTAGGGTTGGTTTCTATGTTTTATTTTGTGCCATTGTGTGGATAAAATAGAAATACAGGATATGTTGAGGTGATGGTTGCAATGAATTGTAGCTTCGTAATCCCTAAAGCTGGCCCGAGAAAGGCCCAATACCATCTGGATTGGCCCTTTATCGTTTAAGTAAGTAGCGCATTTCCGATTGGTCGGAGGCTGAGGCTGATGAACCTTGGCCTTGCAATTGCTCGAAAATCACAGAAAAATTTCCTTTATTTAAAGTATTGGGAGTGTGAGGGAAATGTGCAGTCCCGAACCTTAAGCATAGGGAGAACGCTCGGGACTATGAGAAGCCTAATCTTTAAATAATGGCAGAAAGAATCTGTTTGTCATCTTGTAAAGGTCTGTAGTGTGTGTACTCAGTTCTAATTAAGTTGCCCTTCTGAAAGATGAAGCTTTATATTGTGCCAGGACAAGGAACTGGTTAACTTATGCAGAGCACTGCAATATTTCCGGTAATTAAACAGTAGTAATGGGGTATGTTTGCCTAATACCTGACGACTCCTCTTCCCAGATACAGGCTGTATTTTTAGCAACAGAATATTGATGTCAGACTATTAGCCACATTAGGAATGCAATTAAGATGAAAACAAATAATGAGTTGTTTAATTACCCTTGAAGCAGCAGCCAGAAAGAGACTGAAATGTTTAGACTTTTTCACGCCTCTCTAGAGTCAGATTAAGACTGAATAGGGGCAATAATCAGTGATATCTTATGGGGCCCTAGTCAGTGATGTCATTTGAGGCCCAAATTACATCACTCTTGTTCTCTACTAAAGGGTATAAAGTGGATCTAGGGACAAGGGCAGTGAAATGTATGGACTCAGGAGTAGGACTCTGATAATCGATCTAGATCAGGGACAGATATATCATCCATCTAGATTATAGTAAAGAGAGAAAAGGAATGTTATGTATGAAATCCACTCATACCAGGTGAAATGTCTTAAAATTGAGTTTCTATTGAGTGGAACATTATTACCTTTCACATTCATATGGGATTTAATCCATTGGTTTTGTCGTCTTCAGAAAACCTCTTGGAAGGTTAAATCCGAATAAACTTCTTTTGTCATGGCTTCCCTTACAGAAAAACAACACTGAGCGGTCTCTTTCTGTCATGTTTGAAGTGCATGTCCTTAACGTGTATAATTAAGATGAATATTTCAGAGGTTGTGTATCTGTAATGGGGCAGGTTCAAAGAGTTTCCCATGTGAATTTGAAATAGGTCTAGAAAATACTAATGAGGAGGAGAGAATAGGAACTTAATAGGAAGCGACAGCTGAGGAAAGACGGTCTGACAGATAGGACTAGACATGGAAAGTTCTGCTTTCCCCATTTAATATTTATAAATGCGAAGTAAAATGTACTCCTATCAATTTGTCATAAAGATTTCTTAGAATGCGCGTCATAGGGGAAGAATATTGGAGCCATTGGAATGTCTAAGCCTCCATCAACCCGTCTATATTGCAATTTAGTATGGCATTTGAAAAGCAGTAAGATCATTGTTGGTACCCTGACCAAATATTAAAGTTCATGGACACCCTTAAAACTGGTCACTTTATTGCATGCATTTTTATCCAGATATTTCATGATAAGTATTGCCCCCTATTCATTCCCTTTCTGAGAGAGGTTGCCAACTCTTCCCTCTGCTCAATGAGCTTTTAGGAAGCATGTATGGAAGGGGCAGCAGAGGAAAGAGCAGTCAATCAATTGTCTGTGAATACATGGAGGGAGGAGCCGGCTTTCTCTCTCCTTAAATATCTGGTTAGTAATACATCTTGTGCTGACTATAACACTAGTGCTCACTGGCCTACCCCTCCCCCCCACACACACACACTTTTCTTTAACAACAACATCCAACCAGTCTTAGGATGTGACCTTGACAAATGCAGATTTGCTTATTTATGGCCAAGATCTCTCCTAGAAATGTAACCAACATGATTCCATATAAAATGCTCCCAGACTGTTGTCCCACTGTGCACAATTGTGCTGCATATTAAGTAAATAGGACCTGGTTGTTATCATGAGATTGGTGTTAAATTGTAACATTGGCCAAGTTTGTAGTGGGTAGGAGTGGGAACTTTTCAGAAGACTTCCAGGGGGTCTATGCAGAGACAAGGTTAATGTGTTCTTAGGACTTCAGAATGTCAATTGAGGAACCCAAAACTTTAACCTTGGGAACAAACAAATTATTTTACATCTCAGAATGTCCAGCTGTATTAATTCTGTAAACACGAGGCCCTGCCCCAAAGTAATACAATATAGTAATAAACCACACTTACTGCGGGAGCTATACAACCACGTGGTGTCTGTTGCTATCTGCAATTCCCGGCAATCACCATCACCTTGGGCCCCCGGTCCAGCCACCAGATAAAAGCAATTAAATGAAACAATACAGGGGAGGCTCCAGCCTTGAATGAAAATCAGTACGGAGATAGGTTCCATTGAACTTAAAGGGACAGTATACAGATATTATGTACTCTGTTAAGTACATAAAATCTGTTTCTATAATTCACAGGGAGGTGACAACGCTATTAATAATAGAACGCTCAAGGGAACAGTGTTGACTTACCTTACTGGCGCTCAGCTCCTTCTCAGCTGTCAGGAGCGATGTCCTGACCGAGCGCCTATCTTCTGCGTATACAAAAGATTGGTGCATGATCGGGCAGCGCGCAGCTGACAGCTAAGGAGCAGCCACGAGTGAAGCGCAGGTAAGGTAAGTGCCCCCCGGGCGTTTTATTATTCACAGGGAGGTGGGAATAAGCGTTCTCATCTCCCTGTGAATAATAGAAGCATTTTAAGTACCTTAAAGGAACACTATACTGAAAAAATTACTTTGCCTCATCTTAATCTATAATTGAATACATGAAAGTAGCACTCTGAGTTGCGTGTGTTGCTGCATGCCTTCAATCCAGCACACATTTTGTTTAGGAGCAGTATCCCCCTCTCTCTTTTAACCACTCCCACTTCTATCTCCCATCTTCCATCTGACCTGACTTTTTTCCCACAAACCAACTGTCAAGCCTGCACACAGCATACAGCATTCCAACTGTCAAAACTCTTTCACCATTCCAGTTACAGTAAAACTACTCACAGAAGAATAGTTCTTGAGAGCAAGGACAGCTGAAATATAAGAAATAAGGGTCCGATAAACAAAAAAATGATACAGTGGTGGTTGGGAAGAATTATAGTTTCCAGTTATGGTCAATATAAAATAACCTATTTTTCTGTATAGATGTCCTTTAACATTTATTCATCCATGTAAAACACGTAGCGACACAAACACTGTAGACTGCAGACTGTTTAGGCAGGGCCCTCCTTCCTATTCTACCACAGTAATGCTGTAACTTACCACACTGAATGCTGCTGGACCAGCACTTGAATTATTTGGACTTTGTATTACTTGCACTACCATTTATGTAACATGCATGTTTTCCATATGTATATTAATGCAAATGTAAAGCGCCACGGAAGATGTTGGCGCTATATTAATCTACGATAATAATAATAAAACAGTGCAGGACTTGGCACACCTGGGGAACGGGCGTGGTCTGACGCATTTCATGGGCGTACCATTCCTCAGTCTGAGGAATGTTAAAGGAATAGTTCACTCAAAAAGTGAACTATTCCTTTAATGAATTGATTAAAGACCGGGAGGTTAAGGAGCTCTGCCTTACCTTCCGTTCTTTAATTAATTCCCCAGAGCAATGGACAAAGATAGAAGAAACTTACCTTACTCGTGATCCACCGCAGCAGCAGTGGAAATTCCCAACCACTTCCTGTTCAGACTAACTACAGCGCACATTATCGGGCATGCATGCTGTAGTTACTCTTAACCAGGAAGCGGTCAGGACTTGTCACTGCTGCTGCGGTGGATCTCGTGTAAGGTAAGTTTCTTTTATCTTCGTCAATCTGGGGAATTGATTGAAGAACGGGAGGTAAGACATAGCTCCTTTACCTCCCAGTCTTCAATCAATACATTAAAGGAATAGTTCACTTTGTAAGTGAACAATTCCTTTAAGTTTTATGGAACATATCTCCGTACTGATCTTCATTCAAGGCTGGAGCCTCGTCTGCCCCAAAGTACTTACAAGTACAAGTACAATCTAAGAGGCATATTTATAAAGAATCGATAATATCGCAAAAAAATTACCGCCGCACATCGCGGCCGCGAAAATAGCGCTATCGCCGTATTTATAACGGCGAGCGCTATTCCCGCGATACCTATCGCGGCCGCGATGTGCTGCGGTAATTTTAAGCCCCTTCGCGGCGATACTGTATAGTATCGCCACGAAGGGACTTAAAATCCCTTCCCGACGCCGCTCCTACCCCGCCCACACCCCCCGCGGCGGCAGCGGCGACCACCCGCTGCCGCCGCCGCTTCCCAGCAGCCCCTCCCAACCCGTTCCCCGTTCGCGGCAATCTCGGAACGGGAGGCTAGGAGGGGCTGCCGGGAAGGGGCCGCAGCAGGTGGTCGCGACCACCCGCCGCGCAACCCCTCCAAGCCCCCCGCCCCGGCCGCTCCCGGGGAGGGGACGGGAGGGAGCCGCTGGGGGGGTGGAGGCTCCCTCCAGCGGGGCCCTGAGAAGGGCCTTTTGGGGCTTAGGGGGTCCCGCAGCTCGAACCGGGACCCCCCCTCCCCGGCCCTTACAAGGGCCCTTGCGGCACTGACAAGTGCCTTTGGCGGGGGTCCCGCAGCTGAAACCGGGACCCCCAGTGCAGCTCTTAAAAGAGCCCTTGGGCGACGTCTTCTTTCTTCCAGTCCCGGCGACACCAGCTCCGCCGAGGCCGCCGACCCCCGAGAGGTACCCCTGCGGCCGCCAGGGGTACCCCCGGCGGGCGCCGGCGACCTCAACGAGGCCGATGTTGCCGGCGTCTTGATCCGACGCGACGTCTTCGGGCTGGCGACACCAACCCCACTCAGGTCGCCGATGCCAGGCAGACTCACTGCCGCCGCGGGGGGTGTGGGCGGGGTGGGCGTGTCTCCCGGGGCGGGTGCGACCACCCGCCGCGGGTTGCCTGCCCATCCCCGCCGCGGGAGGTTAGTATCGGCTGACTTCGCCACCTTCAAGGTGGCGAAGTAAAACAGCCGATACTAGCCGAGCGAAACCAGTACCGCCGCTTTATAAATAGAAGCGGCGGTAACAGGTAAGTATCGGCGCGAAAGGTTAACGCTTCGTTAACTTTTCGCGGCCGTTTCCGGACCTTTATAAATCGCGGTAAACGCGATTTATGCGTTAATGTCCGCGAAAACGGCCGCGAAAAGTTAACGAACCTTTATAAATATGCCCCTAAGTGCTCATCACATTTAACACAAACAAGGAGTATGATCCCTATTTAACATATAATCCTTAAAAACCCAGTATTTAATGCAGAAATATTACAGGAGAACAAGAAGAAGCCCTGTTAAATGTGTTGTCTAGTGTGTAAATAATAATACTCTAAAGTTTAGTGGATATCACGTCATCTTTCCTTATGTTGCCATGAATTCCTATTTCCAAAATCGTTCTATTGAACTTCTATTGCCCTCTGCTGGTTATTTTGTGCTTGGCATGCTCATTTTGTGCATATTTAGCAATACAAATCATTGTTAGTAATACAATATTCACTGCATTTAGAAAAAAGGGCCATATTTCTAAAGTTGCAGTTTAACAATTTTGCAAAACTGCGCCTTTAAGGCTCATCATTTTTACAACCGCGAACATCCAATTGCGATTGCTGGTTTAAAATTATGCTCCCCTATTCAATACCATAGTGGTAGTGTACTTCCGCTTGGTTTTACAATAACCTGCGGTATCCAAACTCTCTCTTCTATTTTGAAAAACCAGTTGATTTCATCCCCTTTGCTGTGGTCATTGGTAAGCTTCAGGGTCCTTCTTTACTCCACTTCCTTGTAATGTTCCTACCAGTAATTTCTTCTGACTGGCAGGGGCTGATTCAAGAGCAAGACCAAAACAGACAATATTAGGGGTCCTGCAAACAGAAAGTCATTATTTTGAAAGTATTTATTTATCACAGGCAAAATGCTGGATGGGCAGATTAAAGTAATTGGAATGGAATGGGGAAAGCATGTGTATTTGTGCTGAACTTCCCCTTTTACAATCTATTCTAATTTAAGAATTTTTAGGTGAAATGTCATATTTAGCTCCTGCAGAATATAGATTTTAGTGAAGTTTTTAATTTTCTGCAGTGATCTTTATTTGTATAAATTATATTATATTATTTAAGTTTATTTTCTTATATAGTGATAAATATTCTGCAGCGCTTTACAATAATTTAATCCAATTATTATTTAAAGGGACACTAAACTAATTGTATGTAGTTAATTAAGTGCATGAAATCTGTAGCTATTATTCACAGGGAGGTGCGAACGCTTATTCCCACCTCCCTGTGAATAATAGAACGCTCGGGTAACAGTGAAACAATGGAAACGCCTATCATACTTACCGAGAGTTTCCTTTCTTGGCCATCCCCTCAGCCAACCAGCCAGCAGCACATAATGGGTTAACTCCCCCTGCCAGCTGGGACAGAAGAAATGAGATAGACACTCACAACCTGTTAAATAGTACCCTCCTACTCACCAATGGCTGTCAGTTTTCAAAGCAATAATATGAAAGAATACAAGGGTGGGATTGCTGCCTGAGGGGATGGCCAGGTAAAGAAACTCTCGGTAGGTATGATAGGAGTTTCTGTTTTCCTGGCCATCCTCAGGCAGCACATATTGGGTTATACCCAAGCAATCCTATTTGGGAGGGAATAAAAACAGCACAATAATAATTCTGCTTGAAAGAACAAATTAAATTTTAATCCGTTGCCCTAGTCACTGTCCTAATGACTCTTTGGCCAAATTCGGATTGTGCAGCCACTTTCACATCTAACTTATAATGCCTGATAAAGGTAGAAGTGGACCAATTGGCCGCTGTACACAGCTCATCTATGGATGCCCCTTCTTCTGCCTCCCAAGAGATTGCCATACCTCTAGTTGAGTGTGCCCAAACTTCCTGGGGAGGTGTTTTTTCCTGTACAATATAGGCTTTTTTTTATCGCCTTCACAATCCACCTTCTTATTGTAACCGTGGATGCAGTTTCACCCTTTTTTGGGCCTTCCTTAATCACAAATATCCTGTCAGATTTCCTAAACAGGTTTGTTTGCTCAGTATAAGCTTTGAGGCATCTTCCTACATCCAAACAGACCATCTGCGAGTCCTGATCTAGGACTGATTGATCCACTGAGGGAAGTATAATTGGCTGGTTCAGGTGATACTTTGTTACAACCTTAGGTAAGAACCCTACCACGGGGTGCAGAACTACCGCATTTGGTAGGAAATTTATATTTGGCTCTGCAACTGAAAGAGCCTGCAACTCTGACGCCCTTCTTCCAGACGTGAGAGCCACTAACAGTATGGTTTGTTTTTTTTTAAACTTGTTTTATTGTTTTATTAATTTGCAATGTAACATTTATCACACATAAATTGTATATCATTTATATCAATAAACAGTATTTTGCAAGTTTTTGTCTTTTTTACATTGCATATACATTATTTTCAACTTTAACAGTTAACTGGGGAGAGACATAGTCATATCATACAGTAATAAGATAACATTTGGTCTATCACTTTGGACTTGTACATTAACATTTACCCTCTCTGGTTAGGTTAACCTCTATTTGTTTTGTGGGTTTATTGCCCCATTGTCTAATTGGCGGTCGGGGTTCCTAGATATTCGAACCACATTCCCCATATCTTGTTGAATTTATCTAAATTCCCTTGATCTTTGTATATAACTCTGTTGAGGGCTGTGGAGGAGGTCACCAGGTTTTCCCATTGTTTAATATTTAGTTCACTGGGGTTCATCCAATTTATTACCAATACCTTCCTTGCATAAAACAGGGTTTCTTTTAGGAATATATTTTGGTGTCTGTTCCAGTTTTCGTCTAATTTAAGACTTAGTAGACATATTGCCGGGTCTGCCGGTATGGGCTGTTGCAGTATCTGGGATAATTTGTTTGTGACCTTGGCCCAGTATATTTGTATTGATGGGCATGCCCAAACAAGGTGCCAGAAGTCCGCCATGGGCCCCCGGCATCTAAAGCATTCGGAAGTATTCCTAGGGGACATACGTGCCATACGTTGGGGCGTCAGGTATGTTTGGTGTAGTAGGTTAAACTGAATGAGTTTGTTGTTTGCTGATTTGGTGGCCTGTATATGTGAGCAGGCTAATTCGTCCCAGTGTTCCTCTGTGACCTCCTGTATGTGTTGGGTCCATTTGGATAAGATTAATGGTTTGGTTGTATTGGAACAATGCATTGATAGATGTTTGTATATCAGGGAGACTAGCTGTTTTTCACCCCTGTTTCTCATGAGTTGTATAATCGGGTGTTGTTTCATCTGTATGTGTGTGGATCCGAACTCTCCTCTTATACAGTGGCGGAGCTGCCAGTATCGAAACAAGAATGAGTTTGGGAGTTGAATTTTGGATTGTATGTGTTCAAAGGAGACGAATTCATCATTATGTATAATTTGTGAGAAATATTTGACACCTTTTCGTTCCCACAGTTCAGCTCCTGTGAATGCAGATAACTCCATATATCTTGGGTTATGCCATATTGGTGATTCTTCGAAGGGGTTTTGTATCTGGAGTATTTTATTGATCTCGTGCCAAATTTTGTGTTGCTGTATGTGTAATGTGGTACCTCCTCCAGGTATTGTGTTGGTTGGGGAGTCTAAGGTTATCGGGAGTGAGGGGAGGTAAGCCTGTAGGAGTGCTTCTGCGTCATATAATGAGGGTGGTGGTGTGTCTTGCGGGTCAGGTGGCGGGGGTATTACCCATGAGATAAAGTATTTAAGTTGTCCAGCTAAGTAGTAGTGAAAGAAATTGGGCAATGCCAACCCTGCTTGGTGTTTAGGTAGTTGCAGTATTTTGAGTCGGACTCTTGCTCTGCCCGGTGCCCAGAGGAAGGACAGGAGAACACTGTCTAGCTGTTTGAAGAATGATTTAGTTATGTATACCATGCTGTGTTGGAGGACATATAATATTTTGGGGAGTAGTATGATTTTGATTAGAGCTATTTTACCCCATAGATTGATGGGGAATTGTTTCCAGATTTGCGTCTTCCCCTTAACTAGTTCCAGGAGTGGGAGGATGTTTTGTTTTGTGAATTCTTGGGGGGACTTTGTTATTATGAGTCCTAGGTATTTGAATTGTTTGACTATTGGGACTAATTCTTTATATTTCTGAGGGATGTCTATATTATCATCTAATGGGAAGATACATGACTTGTCCCAATTAATTTGTAATCCTGAAAAAGGGCCAAATTCAGTGACCAGTTTATATGTTTCATGTAGTGAGTTGTGAGGGTCTGCTAGATACAGGATCAGATCGTCTGCCTACATACTAAGTAACGAGGTTTGATTGTTGAGTTTTAGACCTTGTATTTTCTGACTTGTTCTTAACATCTGTGCCAGTGGTTCTATTGCTATTGCAAATAGGTATGGGGACAGGGGACAACCCTGTCTTGTTCCTCTGGCCAACATAAAGTATGCTGAGATCTTGCCGTTGGCCCTGATGGCCGCCTGGGGTTGAGCATATAATAGTTTGATCCACCTAATATAATGTGGGCCCAGACCAAATCTTCGGAGACATTCCCATATATATGTCCATTCTATTGAGTCAAATGCTCTCTTCGCATCAAGCGAGAGCTTGACGGGTTCCAGTACAGTATGGTTTTTAGTACCAAATCTCCTAGTGGTATGGTGTTCAATGGTTCGAACGGATGCTGAAGCAAAGATTTTAGTACAAACGGCAGATCCCACAATGGTACTACTTGTTTTCTTGATGGTCCTATAATGAGAACCCCCTGTAGGAATTTTTGAACTAATGGTTCTTTGCTAAAGGATTTCGACACAACTGTTGAAATGGCTGTTACTTGAAGTCTGATAGTACTTAGAGCTAGACCTCTGTCCAACCCCTTAGAGCTGTGGAACTGATACCTGCATTGGATCTATGCCCTGTTGGCAGGCCCAGGCTTGGAATGCTTCCCAAATCTTTGCATATCTTGATGTTGTGGAGAACTTCCTAGCACTTAGTAGTGTGTCAATCACTCTCTCTGAGCAACCTTGATGACTCAGCCTTGCCGTATCAATTTCCATGCTGCTAGCCTCAAGATGGCTGGATTCTTGTAGAATACTGCTCCCTGGGAAAACAGTTTGTACCTCTGTGGTAAGTGGACTGGCTCCTGTACCGCTAGCCCACTTAATAAAGGATACCATGGCCTCCTCGGCCAATCTGGTATGATTACTACAACCTCCATCTTGGATAATGAAATCTTCCTCAATACCATCGATATCAAGGGGACTGGTGGAAACATGTAAGCATTGAGGTAGTTCCAGTCCTGAGATAATGCATCCACTGCTTCCGCTTGATTGTCGTGGTACAACTTCTCCACCTTCCTGTTCTCTGCTGTCGCCATCAGGTCTATCTGGGGCTTTCCAAATCTGTTCACTAGTGCCTGAAACACTCGAGTGTCCAGACTCAATTCCCCATTGTCCATCATTGATCTTGCGAGAGCATCCGCCTGAACATTCTCCTTCCCCGGAATGTATAGGGCTGTCAAGGCCAACAGATTGTCTTGAGCAAACTTCATTATAAGCTTGATTTGCTCCATCATACTGTAACTCTTCGTTCCACCCTGTCTTTTGATATAGACGGCTGCTGCTTGGTTGTCTGTCCTCACACAGACAGCTGTCCCCTGGATCTGTGATCGAAATGCCAACAATGCCTGATATACTGCCTTCAGCTCAAAGACTCCTGAAGGGAGACTGGACAAATCCCCCTCCCAACTCCCCTGGGCTAGACAGTCTAGAGTAAGGGCTCCCCATCCTAGACCTGATGCGTCCGTGTATATTTCCACCCAACTGGGCTCTACCAGGAGAGTCCCCCTTCTCAGGTTGAACCGAGATGTCCACCATCTCACGTGTTCTTTGAGAGATTTTGAAAGAGTCATCTTTTGGACAGATCTTGAGGATGTTTGTTCCACCAGGTGAAACTCTGAACTGGTCTCATTCTCCAGGATGCCCACTGTGTCAATCCTATAACTGAAGAAGCACTGCCCAAGAAGCTCATTAGCTGCTTGGTAGTTGCCCATTTCTGCCTCCTGATCTCAGAGGCTTGGACTGTGATCTTCCTGATCCTTTCAGGTGGTAGATAGAGAAGCTTCAGATCTGTGTTGATTGTCGCCAATTTCTGTGATGGTTCTAATTGGCTCTTCTCCCAATTCACCAGCTATCCAAATTATTGCAGAGTGCTTAATACCTTGTCTCTGTCCTCTATAAGTCTTTTTCTTTGTCTCACAACCACTAAAAGGTCGTCCAGGTAGTGAAACACCTGTATTCCTTGGCATCTCAATCTGGCAACCAGGACTATCAGGACCTTGGAGAACATCCTCGGGGAGGACGAGAGTCCGAAGGGAAGACAATTGAAATGGAAATGCGGATCTTCCACTGCAAATTGCAGATACTGATGGTGTTCGTTCGCTATTGGTACGTGTAGATACGTGTCCGTTAGGTCGATTGAGCATAACCAGTCCCCTGGTAGTATTGTTTATTTTATTTTCTGTAACGTCTTCATTTTGAATTGTTTTACCTTAATGTACTTGTTCAGTTGTCTGAGGTCCATCACTGGGCGGTAGACTCCATTTGCGGCCGGCTAAACAGGTAGGGACCCCTAAACAAGTGAAAAACGCTGATCTGCTATCAGCTGAGCATTTCAGGCATTTGAATTTGATGCCTCGCTAACCTTTAAGCATTCTCGTGAGAGCCGCGACTTCCAGATATGACGTCATCTGGTCACGACCCCCGAACGATCGTTCCTTGCCAAACTGATGCCAATAAAGTGGATCTTGATGGTGGTTTCCTAGCCTGAGAGGGTGCTGAGGCCTTCACAACGGCTTAGGACTTCGGCCAGAGAGAGAGGGAGAGAACTATGGCCGGAATGCACAGAGTGTACTTCTTGAGTCCTGGAGCAGACAAAAAACTACAACTCCCAGCTTAGACAGAGGAAAAATGACAGCCATTGGTGAGTAGGAGGGTGCTATTTAGCACATTGGGAGGGTGTATCTCATTTCTTCTGTCCCAGCTGGCAGGGGGATTTAACCCATTATGTGCTGCCTGAGGATGGCCAGGAAACTTGTGGCTTCTACCCACCAGATGGCGCTGTGTCCCGACTGAGCTCCTATGTTCTGCCCATGTGCGCCAATACAAAAGTTAGGAGTGTGATCAGGACATCGCACGCCTGTCAGCTGAGGAGGAGCCTTAAGTGGAGCACCAGTAGGTAAGTGTATCTTTGTTACCCAGGTGTTCTTTTATTCACAGGGAGGTGGGAACAAGTGATTAATCAGTTATGTAAAAAGTTGTATAGTTGGATGCATATCATCATATCTCAACCTATGATTGAGGCCGACTCACATGCTTTAGAACATAGGCCGACAGCAACCGAGGGAAATTTTCTGCCCAAAACAACCGTTTCCAGTGTCAGTGCTGAATGTTCATCAGCAACGGTCCAGATGGGATTGGCCATTTATCTTTAATATGTGTACCCAGCTTTACACAGCCTTAATGATACCGTATATGGTGTTTATTGAAACATCAAGTAACACCACGTGACGTTTCGGTGCAGAGCACCTCCTCAGACATATTAGACAGATTAAAATAAGGACGGGCGCTTAAATAAACTAGAGACGGTACATCAATGCCACCTAGTGGTGCATAACACAAATCTACAGAAAAACACATTTAGATACATTATTGTAAGGGGAAAAATGACTACACATTTTATCACAGCTGGATAAAAAATAAATCACAAAATGACATCATAATCATGGATCGTCACCAGCAAATACCATATGATGCAGTCATCACTTAGAGAGAAAACATGCTAACCCTAGATTCACATTTAAGCCCCTTAGTTGCACTGCTTCAAGGGTAAATATCTAGAATGTCTCTCTGCGTAGGAGGATGTTCTGAGGGTCACCACCAATTTGGAGTGAAAGGACATGATCAATCACCATCCAGCGCAGATCAAAGACCTGATGTTTAGCTTCATGAAAATCACTGTCTACTGGACCATGTACCACTGTTTGCCATTCCACCGTAGCATCCAGCCTTGTCACCTCTGACCTGGGAAAGTATGACCTGGGAGTGTGCAGGATCACTTTTTCCATATTAAAGCTTTACACTTCAGTCCCACTTCTCCTACAATGTACTAAGATCCACAAGAGGAGTGACCAGTGAAATGTGAATTCATTTAATAACTGTAAGTGTAGATAAATGTAGATAATGGACATTATGAACATTTCTGAACTAAATGTATTGTGTTAACATCTTTTGGGGGTGATATCTTGAGATTTCAATCACCGTTAACACATTTGGAGGTGGGGGTTAAGGGTATTGTAATGGAAGGAAGGATAGTTTGAGTTACACATGAAAAAGGAGACAAGGTGTTCCCCGAAACGTTGTGTGTGATCCATTAAATAAATCTGCAAACACACTAATTGGAAGATGTAATATGAGGGGTTCGGGGTAAAACAGAGTTAAACCCATGCTTCCCAATGTAATATCAGGTTAGCGTGGGATTAACTTTTTTTGGACCTGCTTAATTTTCTATTAATGACACAGGCACCAGATGCAACACAAATAACATTTGTTTTTGCGCTACTAGTACCTCCCAACATTTTCATGTGTATGATGTGATAAAGCAGAAACAGACTAAAAGCTGAAGGACCATGATTATGGAGCAGCACCACCTAATTTTAAATCCATAGAAGCGTCAGGTCAGATATCATACCCTTTAATATATAGAATATCTTGTGGGTAGTGCCTAGTATCACTAAAACCTCTGCATTCCCCTTAAAAAACCATATAGTGATTGCAAGCATACCTAGGTACATATAAACATACAGACACAAACATAAAGGAACAATCACGAGATTGCGATATATGATACGGTATCACTCGTACTAAGACGTAAGTCTAGCAATTGAACTCTGACAAATTTTCCTCAGCCAATATTACCAGTGTTTGTGGAGGAGAAACAGGAGGTTAGGCACATACGCAGTAATAGGTTAGTAGTTCCGATTCACTTATAACATTCATTAATCCTACCTGGGAGCGCTCCCCACTACCCTCTGTTATACAATACCGCCTTCCATTCCATGCTGAAGATTCCAATGTAGCTGGTGCGAGTAACTCTCACATTACTTCCGCATCACGTAATGTTCCAGGACTACGCCAACGTACGTTTTGTCATGTCACGTTTGTTTATGTCTGTATGTTTATATGTACCTAGGTATGCTTGCAATCATTATATGTTTTTTTAAGGGGAATGATTTTAGTGATACTAGGGTGATTTATAGTTATATAACGAATGTCGGAGTGATGTTACGGTGCCGTATAGGATAAAAGGGCGCAATCCTTGGCACTACCCACAAGATATTCTATGTATCAAAGGGTATGATATCTGACCTGATGCTAATATGGATTTAAAATAAGGTGGTGCTGCTCCATAATTATGGTATTTATAATGTGACTCATTGAGTCCCCCTTAATTTTGTAAAAACTGAAGGACGCTGGCTAATGAACTGGAGGGCTGACAAAACTATCTAATGAACCGGAGGGCTGACAAAACCGTCTAATGAACTAGAGGGCTGACAAAACCATCTAATGAACTAGAGGGCTGATAACACTGTAATGAACTGGAGGACTGACAACACTGTAATGAACTGGAGGGCTGACAACACCCTCTAATGAATGGAGGGATGATAACACTGTCAAATGAAATGGAGGGCTGACTAACAATGCTAATGAACTGAAGGGGTTAACTAAAACTGTCTAATAAACTGGAGGGCTGACAACACTGTCTAATGAACTGGAGGGCTAAATAACACTGGGTAATGAACTGGAGGGCTGACAACACTGTAATGAACTGGAGGATTGACAACACTCTCTAATAAACTGGAGGGCTAAATAACACTAGCAAATGAACTGGAGGGATGAATAACACTGGCTAATGAGCTTGGGGTTGACAACACTGTCTAATGAACTGGAGGGATGACAACACTCTCTAATAAACTGGAGGGCTGACAACACTGTGTAATGAACTGGAGGGATGACAACACTATGTAATGAACTGGAGGGCTGACAACACTGTGTAATGAACTGAGGGCAAAATAACATTGGGTAATGAACTGGGGGCCGACAGTCTGGGCAGAATATAACAATGTATGGGGAGGTCTAAAAAAACCAAAAAAAACAGCTCCCACCTCCACACACGCATTTTCCATACAGTCAGCCACTGATAAACATGTAACTGTGGTCTGTATTTATAAAGGCGCGGTATTGCTTTTTAGCGATACCACGCCTTTAACGATCGGTAAAATGATCATTAAAGCGATCGTTAATTTACGATCAGCTTAATGATCCTTAATTTACAATCGTTATCGTAAATTTACAGTCCCCATAGACTACCATTGTGGTAGTTTACAGTATTCTATGACCGAACCTTCGTTAATTAATGACCGTGATCGTACATTAAACATGGCCCCATGTGCTGCCTTACTAGTTCATGTTAAACAGTGTCAGGCAATTTCTCCCTACCTCCATACCTTTGACTGCCCCTCTATACTAGTCTCCTCCTCTACTACTAGGGTTAAGTTAGCAGCAGAGGAGGTCCTTGAATGTAAGGCAAATGCTTCTGGTCTGCAGTGCAATGTATGAGTAAAGCTTTTTTTAAAATACACTTTATTTATACCTGACACTGCCTGTCATGATATGGATCCTGCTGTAAGCAGATCTAGTATAGTTATTAATTATATAATCTCTGTAATAGTAGGATTCCATTTGTTTTATTTATTTGTACATGTGTGTTTTCCCACTTTCCCTCTGTATGTCTGTAACATTTGGTCGAAGTGTCATGAAACCCAGCAGGGTGCCAAGGATTGTTATTCCTTGGACCTTACTTTAAAGGATACAGTAGACTAGAGTCTCCTGATCTCAGCAGGAGGTCAAACAGACCTGGGAATGTGACCTTTGGTTTACCTATGATAAAGGCACAATCCCCCTTTCCATAACCTATACATAACTCTGCCTATGTAATAGAATATGGCAAGCCGATATGAAATATGGTTCCAGGTAGGTGAGACCAGTTGGTACAACCCAAACATCATGTATGTAGGCCTTAGTAGAGGCTGGAAACCTACAGTATGTTGTTCTGGTCAACTATATTTTCCATATCTGTCATGTTTGGTGTCTATCAACTGGTAAATTCATGACAATAACTAATTTAGTGATTTCCAGTTGGTAGCACCTTGGGCCACAGAGATATGAATTCTCTAATACATAATGTCACTGCAGGTGTGTCTTCCATAGGTAATCACATATCTGACACACCCTCAGTCCAGCCTACACCTGTTGGTAATTGGTTGGGGTAAATCATTTGCCCTCCTTTTGCCTGGGGGTAGATAAGGAGCCACACAGCTACTGGAAAGGAGCTCCTGATTTTACATCTTATGGAACATCAAAGTGGATTACAGCGAGTTACCTTTTTGGAGCCAAGGAACTCTTTTACATCAAATGGACTTATTCTTTTAAGGACTTGGACTTTGACCAGAATATAAGTATTTTTCCCTTTTATCCCTTTATTTTACTGTTGCTTGTTTTTATGTCTGTTTATTAATTATTTTTGTAACCAATATTGCACCGTTTTTGTTTTTCTTTTATTAAACGATATTCTATAAAATCGTTAAGCTGATTCTCCTAGTGCTCTAACAGAACTAAGTAAGAATCCTGTCCTCTGAGACGCTACGTATAGTAATTGTATTCTGTATTTCTTGTATTATCTGATACTATTCCTGCCTAAGTGTGGCAGCGAGTGTACAGGTATTTAGTATTATTTTACATTTATAGCCGTTAAGGCTGGTATCGGTTTCCACGGCCGTTAGTAAGTGGGTTTTTGCAGTAGTTTATATACCTGGTAAGGGGTATATGTTAGTGATGACAACCTTCAACTTGGTTTTGACCCGGTGAGCTGGGAAAGCTCTGTTTGGTCTGAGGTTGAAAGTTGTGGTATCGTCACTGGTATCGGTTCCCACAGCCGTTAGTGTGTGGGTGGTGGCAGTGTTTTATATACCTGGTAAGTGGTATATGATAAGTGATGGCAGCCCTCAACCTGGTTTTGACCTTGTGAGCTGGGAAAGCTCCGTTTGGTCTGAGGTTGAGAGCTGTAGTTCCATCACATCTGGTTGGCAGCTTGCGGGATCTTTTTTCTGATTAGAGCATTAGTGCAGGATTTAAGTAATTAACACTGTACTGGGACTGTAACCTGTGTGGAAGCAGTTCTTGGAGATAAGCCGGTGCATAGTTTTTTATAGAGACATAAAGCAACAGTTCCCTACCCCATCTTCTGTTTTTTCTGTTCTATCTTTTATTTTGCAACCATGTCTAGTCCAATGTATTATAAAAACCTGAGTCTGGATGACCTGATCATTCTGTGCCAATGCAGGCAGATTGATCCCTATCGAAAGGGGAAAGTTCAGCTGATTCTGGAGTTAATGGAGGCAGATATCCAGGAAAGAGAGATGCTGGATTGGCCTGCAGCAGGAACAGCTCAATCTGTGTTGGATTCAAATGATAATGTTTTTTTACCCAGCAGGAGGGAATAAGGACTGAATCCATTGTACCAATTTACACCTCCTTAGTCCAACAGTGTGAGCCAGACAATATTGGGCCAACTGTGTCCTGCAGTGATTTTTCACAGCTCCAGGAAGTATTGCCAAGGAACAGCACTAAACCATGGGAGTACTGGAAGTTCCATGAGCGTCAGCGTGTGATGGAGGAGCGACGGGCTGAGTGTGGGGCAGATTTCCAAGTTCCGGGGTGCCTTGCAGGTAGTTCTGCGGTTGTGTTGGACCGCGTGCAACAAGTTTTCCAGCAACCTGTAGCTGTGGATGCCAAACCACGCAGATGTTATAGATGTGGAAAACCCGGGCACCTCAGGATTGAGTGTCCCATGTGGAAGAAGATGACTTCAACTGGCCATCCGTCCAGCAACCTTTTCTCATTTTTGTTTGTCCTCCGGAAGACAAAAGTAAACCCCAGCAACCTACAGCCTGTCCTTGTAGGCAACCGAGTCGTCACTGGATGTTGTGTTAGCAGTGCCATGGTTACCCTTGTTCGCCCAGGTCTGGTGGATGACGAGGATAAAATTCCGTGAAAATTTGTGACCCTCAGAGGATTTGGAACAGCCTACGTACAGGTTCCCCAAGCAAAGGTTTTTATTGACTGGGGGGCTGGAAGGGGGATAAGAGAGGTTGGAGTCTATGATGAGATCCCTACGCCTGTGTTATTAGGAAATGATCTCGGAAACCTTGTCTCCTATTTTGCACCTTCAGATGATACCCAGGATTCCCGTGTTGGACACTCTGGACTTACCAAGGTACTGTGTAAAGATGTGGATGTGGCATCTGAGAATCTTGGGGAGGGACAGAGGGAGGGGAGTGCAGGGGCACTTCTAGGGTTTTTGCTGCCTGAGCCAAACTTTAGAATTCCGCCCTGTATCCTTTCTGCCGCCGAATTAAAGGGGTGTGTGGCTTTGTTGGTGGGCGTGGTTTTGTCAATAGGCGTGGCTAACATTTTAAGATTTTGAGCGTTCTATCACACTATTTAAACAGTTCCTCAGTCAGTCGATTAGCTATAATGTAAATTCCTATAAAGAAATATTACATCCCTTTCTCAAATAGCTTGTGTTGTCACTACCATATTGCTCCTTTCAGGTTTTTGTGGATCCAACTAACTTGGATCCTCAAAACAAAACAGAATCAGAAGGCAATCTTTCTAACAATAGATACCATCCTCCTGATTCTGTTTTGTTTAGAGGCATTAGTTGCCCTTTAAATGGACAGCATAATTCCCATACAGTAACCCATCCCCTACCAGTGTTAACTTTCCTGGGCAATCCTTCTCCTACCTTCTCAGTAATCCGGCGGCCGATCACTCCGCATCCTCTGCTTTGCCGTCTGACATCACTACTAGACACCGGGAAATGAGAGTAGTGATGTCAGCTGGCAGAGCAGAGGATGCGGAGTGATCGGCCGCCGGATTACTGTGAAGTGGCTGACCCGAGTATAAACCGAAGTTCGGTTTTTAGGCTATTGTTAAAGCCTGAAAACCTCAGTTTATATTTGAGTATATACAGTATACTGTATATTAATCTCACTTATAATATTCTGGGATGAAACTGAAGACTGACAGGCACACAGCAAGGCCCCACCCCAATGGTTCCCAAAAACCGACACACAAAAAAGACAATTTTTCCCCCCACACAAACAACTCCGTCACTGTGTAGCTGAGGTCCTTGCTGCCCTGCATACAGAAATTCAGTAATTTGGAAACATTTATTTATGAGTAAATACATTAGTAATCATTCAGGTACATATAATATACTATAATATATAGGAGAACTTCATGACCACATACCCCTAACCCCTCCATATACAGAGACCCATCACCAATATCCCCCAGCAGCCCCTATGACCATACCCCTAATAATCTCTCCCTAAGTCCCTATACATTCAGAGGCCCATGATAACATTTCGGCTATTTTGTAGATTCCCCCAATCAAAGGTTTAGGCTGCAGCAGCTGCACACACCCCATTTATAGGTTTAGGCCACACCATACATTCCCACTATCCCAGTTATAGGTTTAACTAAACTCCAAATCCCCAGGGCCCAGTCATATTTTAAGGCTCCCCCCTTAAGGCTCCATCAGTCTCCTGAGAGATCAAATCAATCTCTGTCCAGTCTGGAGTCTCTGGACTGGACAGTTACAGCAAAGTGACACTGACACCACAGACTCCTAAACTCTAAATATCAAATCCCCAGGGCCAAGTCATATTTTAGGCTCCATAGCATACTCCCAGTTATGCCCAGATTAGGCCTAAAATCTCTCCCTCCCCAAAGTCCCCCCACCCCCACCCCAACCAACAACCCCCAGCTAGTGGTGTTTTTTTTAATCAAAAATAATCCCCATTGCCATGATCAGACATCAATCAGTCCTCCTGAGAGAGAATTTAGAAATCAATCTCTGTCCACTTACCTGGACAGTTACTTATAGTTAGTTAACACCTCCACAGTCAGATTCAGGAATCCGAATCAGGCTCTCCTTCACAGTGTCAGCGATAGTGACAGGCTCACTCTCACACAGTGACAGTCAGTCGACTTGGCAAGTTGGCAGGGCAGGCAGGCAGCTCTGCAGGTCCTTGACCTCCGGCTCCTCGGCACTGGCTGACTGGGCAGCTGGCACTGTGACTGCTCTGAAGTGCTCCACACAGTTTTGCCGCCGCCGCGCAACTCCTCCTCTCCGGACCAGTAGTGATGACCAACCATGTGACAGTACGCTGCGCAACCAGGGAGGGAGCCGCGACAGCCGAGAACTTTAAAAGCAGCCAGGCAACCAAGTAAGCAGGGCTTCTTGTGCCGGTCGCACACATGCGCTGCTGACGCGCTTAAATCCATTACTAGTGGTCGCGCCTTGGCGGCGGTCAAATGAAAACATTTAAAGGTACGGGTTTTTTTTTCCTTCATGTGCTACAGTGCTGCTTGTCGGGGTGCCGCCTGAGTCACATGACTCAGTGTGCCTAATTATAGATGCGGCCCTGGGGGAGTGGGTTGAAGGTGGATTGTTCTGTGCAGGAGGGAGGTGAGAAAAATGTAAAGCAATTACATGAAATGTTGCCAGATACATGTATATCAAATGTTACAAATGAAAATGATGAACCTGTTAAGAATGTGTTAACTGTATTAGCTGTTCATAATGTGTTATCTGTGTCCACTGTCACTCACAGTGTTGCAAGCACTGCTGGGGAACAGTCATTGGCATCACAGCAGGGAGACAGTATTTGCAATTTTGTTCCTTGTTCTGACCCAGTTGACTCAACCCCTGCCAAGCTTCACCAACTACCCACAGGACAGTTGGCTGGAACTTGTGACGCAGTCTTAGCACCGCAGACTGACCGTTGTATGGAGCGGATAGGAAAGAAAGAGTTTGGACCTTCAGAGAGAGCAGTAGGGAATGTAAGGTTTCCCCTGGATATCCCCCTGGTTCAGTCAGGTTACATAGGGCAGAGTGACTGGGAAGGAGGGCTGGAAGACCAGAGTAGAAGTCTAACAGTGCCAGAACCAGTAGGGCCCGAGTGTATGACTGGAGAGGGGGTTGGGGAGGATAGCATTTTCCTAGAGATCCCCCTGGTTCAGTCTAGTGACTTAGTGCAGAATAACTGGGAAGGAGGGCTGGGATACCAGAGTAGGAGTCAAATAGTGCCAGAACCAGTTGAGCCCAAGTTTGTGATTGTAGAGGGGGAGGGGGAAGAGAGAAATTCCCTGGGTCAGTGCGGTAAGGTACTGACAGTTAGAGACCTGCAATATGGGATCCGCGATCCTGTACCCAAACTGGCTGAGTTGGTGAGTAGCAGTCAGAGCATAGACCAGGCTCAGAATTCAGTGCAGGAGTGTGTGCGGCAGGTGGTGAGTAGGGTCCAGGAAGATGTTGTTGTTCAGATTGAAGGAGAGAAGGGCAGCTTTGGACTGGTAGAAGTAAGCAAAGAACCTGCTAGGAAATCTGATCAGTAATTGTTTGGGGAAATAGGGATAGTTTCCCAGATAAATTACAGGGCCATCCCTGAAGACAAGATGTTCCTGGAAGAGCCCAGGTATTGGCCTTTGTCTCAAGAAAAACAAGAAAGTTTTGTGCAGGAGGGTAGAAAAAGGTCAGAAAGTTATATAAAATTATGTCGTAATCAATGTTAACCTAGGATTTGGCCAACAGAGGATTCTGGGAAATAGAGTCCAGATACCTATTGTGACCGGCAGCGATTGTATACAGCTCCCTAGGCACAAAAGCACCCCAGGGGGTGATGGTTATGATAATGATGGGGCTGTCAGTGTTCAAACTGATCACCCTGGATCTGTAATCAGATCGGCAGTTTATAAAGGGAATAAACTGTGCAAAAGGAAATGTATTTCTAATCAATGTGATGTCGCTTATCAACGCAAAAGAAGTAAGCAGCCATGGCATAGCAGAGCAAATGGAGGTTGGTCGCGTTGGAAAGAACGTTTAGTTCCTTCCTTGCAACCATCTTAAGAGGGGAGGTGTCATGATATGGATCCTGCTGTAAGCAGATCTAGTATAGTTATTAATTATATAATCTCTGTAATAGTAGGATTCCATTTGTTTTATTTATTTGTACATGTGTGTTTTCCCACTTTCCCTCTGTATGTCTGTAACATTTGGCCGAAGTGTCATGAAACCCAGCAGGGTGCCAAGGATTGTTATTCCTTGGACCTTACTTTAAAGGATACAGTAGACTAGAGTCTCCTGATCTCAGCAGGAGGTCAAACAGACCTGGGAATGTGACCTTTGGTTTACCTATGATAAAGGCACAATCCCCTTTTCCATAACCTATACATAACTCTGCCTATGTAATAGAATATGACAAGCCGATATGAAATATGGTTCCAGGTAGGTGAGACCAGTCGGTACAACCCAAACATCATGTATGTAGGCCTTAGTAGAGGCTGGGAACCTACCTTATGTCGTTCTGGTCAACTATATTTTCCATATCTGTCATGTTTGGTGTCTATCAACTGGTAAATTCATGACAATAACTAATTTAGTGATTTCCAGTTGGTAGCACCTTGGGCCACAGAGTTATGAATTCTCTAATACATAATGTCACTGCGGGTGTGTCTTCCATAGGTAATCACATATCTGACACACCCTCAGTCCAGCCTACACCTGTTGGTGATTGGTTGGGGTAAATCATTTTCCCTCCTTTTTTCTGGGGGTAGATAAGGAGTCACACAGCTACTGGAAAGGAGCTCCTGATTTACATCTTATGAAACATCAAAGTGGATTACAGCGAGTTACCTTTTTGGAGTCAAGGAACTCTTTTACATCAAATGGACTTACTTGGACTTTGACCAGAATATAAGTATTTTTCCCTTTTATCCCTTTATTTTACTGTTGCTTGTTTTTATGTCTGTTTATTAATTATTTTTGTAACCAATATTGCACCGTTTTTGTTTTTCTTTTATTAAACGATATTCTATAAAATCGTTAAGCTGATTCTCCTAGTGCTCTAACAGAACTAAGTAAGAATCCTGTCCTCTGAGACGCTACGTATAGTAATTGTATTCTGTATTTCTTGTATTATCTGGTACTATTCCTGCCTAAGTGTGGCAGCGAGTGTGGTATCGGTTTCCACGGCCGTTAGTAGTTGGTTTTTGCAGTAGTTTATATACCTGGTAAGGGGTATATGTTAGTGATGACAACCTTCAACCTGGTTTTGACCCGGTGAGCTGGGAAAGCTCTGTTTGGTCTGAGGTTGAAAGTTGTAGTATCGTCACTGGTATCGGTTCCCACAGCCGTATTGGTGTGGGTGTGGCAGTGTTTTATATACCTGGTAAGTGTATATGATAAGTGACGGCAGCCCTCAACCTGGTTTTGACCCTGTGAGCTGGGAAAGCTTCGTTTGGTCTGAGGTTGAGAGCTGTAGTTCCGTCACACTGCCGTCTTAGGACATAATAGAAAACCGGGACATTTAAGAAGCGATTCAGGACGGCGGGACACAGGTAGCACAAAAGAGACATCTCACCCTGGGGAAAGTGGCTTCCAGGCAGGGTGGGGTATGGGAAGGGGGCATGGCGGGATGACGTGATGCCAATGATGTCACCAAAGGTGCGGGGCATGGGCGGAGTTAACGGTGGGACGCAGTACGTGACATAAATTATGTCACAGAAGGGGCATGGCGGGCGAAAATAGGTGTTCCTGAGGCAGAGACTGCTGGTAAGTTCGGGTCGCAGGAGTTTGGGGTGTTGCTAACTGGAAGAACCAGGAAGCAGAAACATTGGGCTATATATATTTAGCAAAACTTCAAGCCCAGTTGATCTAACTGAATACCACAGCGATACCATGACCTGTACTTACCTTTTTTTCTTTAGGGACATAAGCCCCAAATGCTTCACCATTATTAATCTTCTTTCTAGGCTTGTTCCTGCCCTCCGAATGTCTCCGCCCCCCAGGTACCCACATCAGCTGTGGCGTAATGGAACACTGACATCTAACCAATGGTTAACACGGGTTTTCCCAAGCTCACCGTAGAGAGCAGTGGTGTAACTAGACACAGGGAAAGGTGGAGTACTGTGTTAGCCACTCAAAATGTTTACAGGGTAACCCTTTTGTAATAAAAAATAACAAAAGTGGTATAAAGGTGATACCCAAAGCTTGCTATGATTATCTTAGTTAGCCAATAAAGGTTTCGCCTTTATATCACTTTCGTTATTTTTTATTTCGGCTAAACTATGATGGGGCCCCTATCCATGCTTCATCCACAGTGGTTTTCTGGGAGGAGGCTATATCTGTCATAGGGAAAATAAGAAGTGGGCCCCCCTGCGGTTGCCTCCCTGGTAGTTACGCCCCTGGTAGAGAGAATAATCCAGGGCAGGGTGGAAACCTTTGGAAGCCTGGAGCAGGCTGACAGAACTTTTTCACGGGTGGACATGCCCTTTAATAATCTTGTACTGCAAAATAAATATTTTATGTGTCCAGTTTTAAGGGAAATTGTAACATTACTACAAGCCAAATACATCCCCACCATGTACCCCAAACTAGTAATTAGATAAACAAATAACCATTTACTGAATTCAGTCTGCAGGTATTGAGGTTCCTTGTTGAAGATGCAGTGCACATAACATAACAGTAGAAGGCGCCAACGTCAAACATGATAAATTCAGGACCAGGAAGTTGTTGCTGGAATGTTGTAAAGGACATGGGGCCAGCGGAAGTGTGCTGTGCTTGGGAGATGCTGCCAGTACCTATCAATGGGCCTTGGCTTTTGAGTTGAGACCCCCATACAGTGGCGTAACTAGGAATCCCTGGGCCCCCCTATCCATGCTTCATCCACAGTGGTTTTCTGCGAGGAGGCTATATCTGTCATAGGAAAAAATAATAAGAAAGGGCCCCGTTGGCTCCTGGGCCCTCTGCAGTCACTCCCCTGGTGGTTACGCCCCGGAGCCTGTACAATATTTAGATTGTCGCAGGGCATGAGCGGTCAGATGACAGCACAGCCAAACAGCCAATCAGCATGGGGATGTCACACTGAGTCCCCCTTTAAAAGGCTCGACTTTTCTAGAGATTTCGACCAGATCGCTCAAAAATTCTAAACCAGCTTTTTGTTTTTACGATCAAAAAAATGGAAGACTGGGCCACGTGGAACATCTTCTGTCCCTCTCTCTGCAGGTTTCAAGCTGAAATCTGCAGAAAGATCAAGGGTTCAAGGGAGGAACAAGCTGTTCTTCCAATCGTATTTACCAGTGCTGCCCTTGATCGTACAAAAAAAAGTCTGCACATATAAAGCTAGCTCGATCGGCCCGAAAATTGGATGTTTTTTCTGGGTGCCCTCGACCGACCATTCTGTAGCGAACAGTCAGTCGGAATGAGTACATGTCATGTTGTGCACCCATACATAGTAGATACCCTTCGAATTGTGTTTAAGATAACCTCTTTTAGGCTGAGGCTACACTACAACGCATGCAAAAGTGTACTTTAACATCCGCTGGTGCTGCAATTCCGATAATGTTCTGTTATCAGAGTGCATGCGAATCGCACAAAAAATAGTGATCGTATACATTCTGATAAGTGGATTGCGCGCTCCTACCGGCCAAAACTAGCATGTAGTTTTTAATGTGCAATTTAAACATGGTAGTGTGGTCCTTTATGCTGAGCTTCTTAACAACATTTAAGAAAAAATCCTTTTCATTAATGTGAAAATGTTCCATTTATGCTGCAGTTTGAAATGTTGCCAAACCAGTGATACCTGCATTTCTTTTTAGGTCATTGCATAATCATTCGCAATCTGGTGCTTCATTAGCCCTTCCTTATCTTAACATAGACCACTTTTTTCCAGATATGGAGAAACAAGATGGAATTTTAACAGCTCCCACCTTTAGGCGAAGGAAACCATTTCTTGTCTTATTTAATTAAAAGTTTTGCAACTACACAATGGGCCACTGTATAAACTGTCTTGATTGATAATTGTTGCATGACTCATTGTCTCTTAGTAGCTGTTTTTTGGTTTTTTTACCCAGTATACACCAGAACTAATTGCTGGACCCGGAGCTGCACAAGATCCAGTGAAGTGAACATCCATGGTTGCGACTGTCAGGGGTCTGTCTGTATTCCAGGGGTCGCACCTGCTTACCTTATGGCTCAAATTATGTAAATAACATTATTATTAGTGGACAAGCCTATATTGGAATGTAACATTATGTGCAACTGTAGGGAATCCTGTCCCAATAGGGAGAGCCAGCTAGGTCTTCAGTTTCATCTGCAGTTGTGCAAGAGGCCAGGGAAGGGCTGGGGACTGTGCACACAGGAAAATATCCCAAGTGGTAGGTTTGTATGCGATACGCAGGGAGGTTTCTGGCCGGGAGCAAGCCCACAGCAGGATAAGTTCCCAGAAACCCACAGATAGCAATTATATAATTGCAGTTCGAGAACATCTTCATGGAGGACAGATCTTGGAGACCTTTGTAGACCCTACACATAAAGGGAATATGGGCAGATTCTTAAATCATTCATGTGAACCAAATCTTCATGATGCCAGTTCGAAGTCACTCTATGATTCCAAAACTTGCTTTATTTGCTGCCCGTGATATTCTGGCAGGAGAAGAACTGTGCTATGATTATTCTGGAAGATTCTTTAACCAGATGCCCGACAGTTACAAGGAGGAATTAAAACAAGTTAAAACAAGTTCACGTAAAAAGTGCCTTTGGGGGGGTGTGGCCTGCACGGGAACGAGAAAGCAACATGTTTTGAATGCTCCTCACATCTCAAAATTGGCAACTAACAATACCCGAACCTAGCGACCCAAAACAACCCAGCTAAAACACCCAAAGTAAGTCAAGATGACGAACAGGAAAAATAAAACAAAAATATGCAAACTAACAGACTATTACTCCCAAGAACCCAACCCACCTGCTGACCGCGATCTCCAAGATGGCGCCGGCTGCACGCGCTCCTCGGGCAGCCTGGACACTGCAGAAGTAGAGACTGGGGAAACAAAGAAGAAACAGAATAAAAACAAAACCGGAGACAAGAATCCACATATATACAACACCCCAATCCAAAAACCCACCAAAGGCAAACGGACGACACAAACAACTGAACTGTAAGTCCAGCTCTCCCTCCTCCCCCCCGACACCCCTGGGAAAACATATACCCCAGAAAACGAAACCTTTGATAAACTTACCAAACCACAATGGACCTACAAAATGATCCTATAAAATTTCAAAAATCCCAAAATAGCCCTCACCAATCAGATGACTCAGAGGGGGAGATACCCTCAGCACAAAAGCAAAAGAAAACAACCCCATTTCATATACGGTCAAACCAAATTGAGATAGACCCACATTTCACTTCAATTACTGACCATGAAATGGACAATAACACATGTGGGAGTTATGACAAAGGAGAGAAGCCAGAACAAACATGCCCACTAATGAACTACCCAGCCAGCAAAATACCAGTTACCGAAAATATTCTAAAGAACATGTTAATCACCCAATACAACTCCTTCAAAACAGACATGAAAACCCTTCTACAACCTCTTAAAAACGAAATAACAGAAATAATGCAACGTACAGACCACGTAGAAAACAAAATGATGGAGTTCACATCCTCGTTCAATGATCTGTTAGATGAACATGGAAATCGCAGATACAGTCCAAATAATGAAAAACAAAATAGCAGACCTGGAAGATAGATCCAGAAGAAACAATGTGAAGATAAGAGGAATACCAGAAACAATAAAACAAGACAATCTTCCAGAATTCATTACCACACTGATAAAAGAACTCATACCCTCTGCATCTAATACAGAATTCATATTGGACAGAACCCACAGATTGCCAAAGCCAAAAACAGCTCCCATATCAGCACCAAGAGACGTAATAACTAGAATCCATTTCTACCACATTAAAGAGAAAATAATGCAGATATCCAGACAAAAAAACATCATTACCACAACAATACCAAAACCTGCAGTTCTTTCCAGACCTATCTGCAAATACCATACAAGCGAGGAAACTATTCCAACCAATCACACAACTACTGAGAGAAAACGGAATAACCTACAGATGGGGCTTCCCGGTAATCAACAAAGATGGAAAAACGCACACCCTCAACACAGTTAAAGAAGCAACAGAGACAAGTGAAAACTGGAATCTACAAATTAAACAAACAGCGACAACCAAAACAAGCTCTGCTCCAAACAAGATCAAAAAAGAATGGCAACACTACCCGCAAGACTGATATGTTTGAATGAAATGCTTCCTTCTCCAGTTAATATATTTTTTATGTTTGCTGTAACTAACTGATATAACCGTTTTATAAACAATCTAGGTAATCTGAAAAAGACTGAAAGAAGTTCAACAGTGTCGCCGAGCATGGATGAGCGCCCAACAGATGAGACCAATACTCAACCAAACAACAATCTACAAATAGAACAAACCTCAATAACTGTAATGTATAAACCGTGATATATATATATATATATATATATATATATATATAACCAAAATGTATTAATAGAATGTATAACATGATTACCTGTTTATTCGTTTAAATATACAGAAGTATTGAAACAATATAACAACTATAGATAAGTGACAACACAATAGTGATAAAATGTCTAATACAAATCACTACGAAACCCCAAATATACTAAAACTGCAAAAGTTACCAAAGTTAACAATATTGTTACTAAAGTTTAAAATATGTTAAGAATATATCTAAATGTTTTAAGTAAATTAGGACTGTCATAGACGATATATATTATGGTAAAGTAAATGCAACCCTGGTTGTCCGTACTTAGCCACAACAGATAGTAAGCAATGCAAGAAAATCAAACAAACTAACCAACTGAAACAGTCGCTACACTAGATATAAATTCTACATAAGAATGCCTCAAAGTTGCCAGGCTGAGGCCAATGATTTCCCCAATATATCTCCTTTTAGTGGAGAATCTCCACCCAATCTTTCCCACAAAAAACAATCCCAAGAGGAACCAAACCCCAACCTTACAAGACATATATTTACAAAAGAAACCAACAAAAGGAAGAAAATGGTTTTCCAGATAATCTCCTACAATGTTAGGGGTCTAAACAACCCCTACAAAAGACATTTACTATATAAAGATCTAAAACAGTCCTCAGCTGACATAGTAAGTCTCCAAGAGACTCATCTCATAAAGAAATATGAACATCTTCTAAACCACATCTTACCCAACAATATACCAAGCCACATACTCCAAGAAAAAAAGGAGTAGCCATTATGATTAAAAACACAATAGCAATCCAACTGCAAAAATCAATAATCGACCAAGATGGAAGATATATCATATTAGTACTAAAAATAAACAATGTACTATATACAATAGTGAACCTCTATTCTCCTAATCAAAACCAGCTTAAGTTAATTAAAATAAAGCTAAACAAAGCTAAACAACTAAAGTCCTGCAACTTAATCATAATAGGAAACTATAATCTACATCCAGACCCCAACAGGGATACGACCTCTAAATCAACCTCCAAAAACTGGAAATTCTCAGAATGGATAAAAGAAGAAAATCTTTACGACACTTGGAGGATTAACCACCCAGCAGACTTAGACTATTCCTATTATTCCCAAACACACAATACTTAAGAATAGACCTATGCCTAACAGACAAGTGGACTCTCCAAAAAATCAACATCTTAAACAAACATCTTAACCAAAAACATGGTCAGACGATGCACCGATAACAATACATATCTGAAAAATTCAACTACAAAAATACCTCCATATGGAGACTAAACCCATACTTGCTTTCACACCTAGAAACCAAAGACAAAATCCATAATTCACTAGAAGAATATTTTAACGATATACCAGAGACCAATATATTCTCAATATGGCTAGCCCACAAAGCTGTAATCCGTGGCTCCAGCATAGAAATAGCATCTAAACTAAAAAAACAACCCCCCCAAAAAAAAAAACTAGACCTGATGCAGAATCTAGCAAACATTGAATCACAACATAAAAACCAACAAACCAACCCAACAAAGAAAACAAGGAAAAACTAGAAAAAGCTCAACAAGAACTACATCAACACAACCTCTACGATTATGACAGACTAATCCGCAGACTAAAAGCCAACCACTATATCCAAGGCAACAAAGCTAACAGAACCCTAGCAAACAAATTAAAATTCCAAACAGCCAAGACAAGAATATCCTATATACTCTCTCCCAACAAATCTAAATTAATAAATCCACAAAATATAGCCAACCAATTTGGAGAATACTATAGCAATCTATACAACCTAAACAAATCTTCCGGACATTACACCCCAACCAAAGAAGAAATACTATCATTTCTACAAAAACTCGAACTACCAACACTAAACCAAGAACAACTAGAAAAGTTATCCGAACCAATCTCACAAGAAGAAATCAGAAAAGCAATAACATCATCAAAATCAAACAAAACCCCAGGACCAGATGGACTGACAAATGAATATTATAAATCATTCAAAGACATTCTAATACCATAACTGGCAAAAATATACGATGCAATCTCAAACCAAGGTACCACACCCCTGAAATGCTGAAAACCTTAATCATTCCAATCCCAAAACAAAACAAAGATCCAGCTATAACTACTAACTACAGACCTATATCCCTCCTAAACTCAGATTTAAAGATATTCTCAAAGATCCTGGCTGAAAGACTAAAAAAATACTTACCCTCACTTATACATCAAGACCAGGTGGGCTTCCTGTCAAACCGTCAACCTACAGACAACACAAGAAGAATTATTAATCTTATAAACTGGACCCAAAAAAGAAATATAACCTCAACATTCATAACATTAGATGCAGAAAAAGCATTTGACAGAATCAACTGGACATACATGAACTTAGTATTAGACAAATTCCTAATACCAGCCACATTTAAAACAGCAGTTAATGCTCTCTACTTCAACCCTTCAGCCCAAATATATGTATCACAAATGCTCTCAGAAACAATACAAATAACAAATGGCACCTGTCAAGGATGCCCTTTCTCCCACTAATATTTGCTTTAATCATGGAACCAATAGCCCAAAAAATCAGAGTAAACAAAAACATTCATGGCATAAAAGTAAAACAAAAAAACCCACAAAATAGCACTATTTGCAGATGATGTGATATTAACTCTAACCAAACCTATACAATCACTCATCCACGTAGACAAGCTTATAAAAGAATTCAGTAGAATCTCATACTACAAAATAAACACAACAAAATCCCAAGCATTAACAACTAATGAATCATATGCCTTAAAGATTTACTTATCCAGTAAATACCCATATAACTGGGATACAAAAGCAATAACATACCTAGGAATAACCTTATCAAATGACAATAAAAAACTCTACAATAACAACTATGTTCCAGTGCTATCAAAGATACAAACCCTCATGGACTCTTGGAAAATAACAATGTGATCAATGCTAGGAAGAGTGGCAATAGTGAAAATGATGAGCTTACCACAATTTCTATACATCTTCAGAACAATACCGATCAAAGTACCAACCAAATTCTTCAATCAAGCACAGACCTTAATCTCAACATATATCTGGCAACAAAAAAACCCGAGAACCAACAGAAACACACTAGCAAAAACCAAACTAGCTGCTCCTATGCTACATGACTACTACGAAGCAGCCATACTAGACCAAACAAGGGAATGGTGGTCTGAAGAAGAAACCCCAACCAAACTTTGGCACCAAATTGAAACAGCAGAAATAAACCCAATTACGTTAAAACAAATACTAGGAGCAACCCTCCTAGGATATAAAAATAACCTAAATATCTCACCAACATCTGAAGCCTCACTGAAGATCTGGTCTAAAACAAACCAAAACCACAAATTCCTAATACCCCTGTTTAAAGACATACACCTAAACAGCTTCAACCTTCTGATCCCCAATTTCAAAATAGACTGGACACAATATGGAATAAATACACTATAACAACTGTTACAAAATGGTACATATATACCATTCAATGATCTACAAAAAAATAACAAAATTCCTAAAAAAGAATTCTACAAGCACCTACAAATCCTCAGGTTTCTATCCAGAAATAAACACTTCTCCAAAGCCTTGGAGAACACCGAAATAATATTCCCACCACAATACCCATGTCAACTAAATCAATCGGAACCTTCTATCTTGCAATAGATAACAAAAAAGAAAACTTAACAAATATAACAATACAAAAATGGGAAAAAGACCTCAACCAAACATTCACAGAAGAACAATGGACCAAAGCCTTTAAATTACCATTCAAACTATCCAGATGTGTAAACCATTGGGAAACATCAAGAAAGATACTATACAGATACCACAAAACACCAGAACAAATAGCAAAATGGAACAAATCTACCTCACCTACCTGCAGGAGATGCATGAATAACCCAGGCACATGGATCCATATCTGGTGGGAATGCTGTAAAATAAAGAAAACATGGTTAAAAATACAACACTTTATACAAAATCTATTCAATAACAGATACAGACTTACCCCCCAATTCGCTCTACTATTTATAGACCTAGACGGCTTCCCCATCGAACAAAGAACAATACTATACCATATCTTTACAATAACCCAAACAACTATAGCCAAAAATTGCCTCACGACCAAAACCCCTAAATTAACTAATATACAACTAACAATAAATATGTAGTATGAAAAAATGTACACAATCTCACAGAACAATTTTGCTAAATTCTACCATACATGGGAACAATGGTACACAGATCCAAGATCAATGACATGAGGAGACCAAAAGAGATGGACAAAACCAAAACAAACCTCAAAAATACAACAGAAACAAACCAATAACCCCAATATATGTCTACAACCCCACCCAGAAACTCTTAACGAAAAACAAAGATAAACCCTCTGCCTGCAAACCCCCCACTCCCCCTTCCCACCACAACCCCCCCCCCTTTTTTTAAAATAACCGAAAGGTTTTATTGACTTTACTCCCTTCCCCCTGAAAAGGAGAAAAATGTTAGTACAAACAAAGTTCTACAAAACTGTTATATGATATCAACAGCTATATAGGAAATATAATGCCTCATGTATGATATACATATCTATATAAACAACTGTCAAATATGCAAAGCGTTATGAAAATGCATAATTAACTTTTCTTTGAAAAACAATAAAAATTTATGTTTAAAAAAAAAAGTGCCTTTGTGGGAGTAGAGTCTGTTCCGGTTACCTTCCTATGAAACTCCTGTTTTAAGACTTATCACTGACCTGACTTATTACTGACTTTAATGGGCCCATTACAATATACAAAATGATTTAAAGGTCGAGAAAGGGTTAACAAATATAACTTTGTGACAATTATAAAGCAGCAATGTACACACACCATAATACCTAAAAACGCTACAGGAACTAACTAGCGAGCCACTCTCTGTCTACCATATTGCTCTGGGCTGGGATTGCCCTGGCAGCAGGATGTGCTGATCTAATCTAATGCCCAGACTTCTGGAATCAGTTTATATCCCCCTTCACATAAAACTTTATAAATCGTAGCTTTATTTTATTAAATGATGAATAATTATTATAGATTACTTTGGTCATGACTGCTATAACTTTCCACTATTGCACCCAAGATGGTAAATGGTATGAGTTCAAATCTCTCTCCTGTTAAGTGCGGGTATGCAATATATGGGGTGTCAAATAACAGTTGTCAAGAGTGAGTCAACACATTTAAGTTCATTATGTATAAACCAGATAAAGCTTAGTGCTGCAATAAATAAAATTTCACCAACTCAGCAAAAAAAATAACTTTATTACAAAGACAATTTGCTGCATTTCTTTATATGAATCAAATAGGAAGGTGCCTTCAGATTGACATTATTTGTGATAGGAAATAACATTCAACATTTTCTTCCCCATTCAATGATGTTCCAAAACCAATCAAATCATTGATTTGATTTGATTGATAGATAGATAGATAATAGATAGATATTGTATTTATAGATAGGTAGCTAGATTTAGATAGTAGATAGATAATAGACAGATAATTATATATATATATAAAAGATAGATAGATATTAGATAGACAGACAACAGATGGATGGATAGATAGATACAGTAGATAGATAGATAGATATAGATAGACAGACAGTAGATCTATAGATAGATAGTATATAAAATAGATATTAGATAGACAGACAGATAGATAGATAGATAGATAACAGTAGATAGATAGATAGCCGATAGATATTAGATGAACATACCGTATAAACTCCGAGTATAAACCGACATAGTAAAACGAGGTACCCATTTCTACCTAAAAAAACTAGTAAAAATGATTGACTCGAGTATAACACGAGGGTTGAAATTAATTGACAAAATTCTAAATTCTACATACCTTGGCACTCCAGATGTTTGGAATCTACAACTCCCAGCATGCTTTATTAGCTGGGAGTTGTGTTCCAAACATCTACACACCATCACCCTCCCACCTAATTCAAAGGGTACCTTCTCTCCAGTGTGCATCCAGCCTATCCAGTGTGGCATCCAGCTCTCCAGTGCCGGGATTCCTGTCTGTAAGTGCATCCAGCTCTCCAGTGTCCAGATTCCGTGTCTGTAAGTGCATCCAGCTCTCCAGTGTCCAGGATTCCTGTCTGTAAGTGCATCCAGCCTCCAGTTGTCCGGGATCCTGCCTGTTAGTAAGTTCCATCCTGCAAACTGAACCCTGTACATGTCCTGCAAAATCCCTGTACATTACGGTTTACGGTACTTATCCATTTCGGTAGCCGCGCGCTGAGTCCCTGTACTGTCGCGCCGGCTGACGTGATCCGAGTTATAACTAGTTAAAGTTTTCGGCTGATTTTACAGCCTGAAAAACTCGGTTTATACTCAAGTATATGGTAATAGATAAATTAGTACCATATATGAGGAATAGTGGCACTTACCTTAGACACTTTGTAGGTCTGGGTGCTGCTGTGATTCTTAATTATCTAAACATATAAGTAAATTTCAGCGCACTAACAGGACTTGTGCAGAAGTTCAACTTTATTTCATGTGCAACGAACAGATAGCGACGTTTGGTCTGTGTCTTAGACCTTTCTCAAGCTATATTAGCTATATCAAGCAGGCATCAGTGCTAACCACTGAGAACCGTGCTGCCATTTCTTTATTCAAAGATTTTATTGAGACATAGAGGATAATAATCAATTATCAGTCCAATAATCACCATGGTCTTGTTCCTGACATACCTACATTTCCCCTTTATTACACTAATTATATAGCTATATAAAGTATGAGTTAGATGAGCAGTGTTAAAGAAGGAGAGTAGAAAAAAAGAAAGGAGAAGCAATAAAAGAAAATGTTTATCAGTTCAAATCAGACAGTGTTACTTTCGTTACATAGCTATTTTATATGATATCATTAAAACCAACATCATCAAACATAAACTGTATTGGGGTTTTCTTTACCTATATATCATTTTGTCCGCTGGCTCTGGAAGGTGAAGAAGTGAAAAGGCCCCTCTGAATTACATATAAGCTATGCTTTCCATATAATAAATGGGAATACAGAAATACATATCACCTATAACATAGGTGCGTGGAGTTAACGAGATTATATATTGTTATTTACTGTGTGGCTTGAGGAAGGTCTCGGTATATAGACTGCACATTGACAGATTGTTTTGCACTAATGTGTAAATAAAACCACTTGAAGACATTACATATTGTACATTACACAGTATATGCAGTACATACAGTACAAAAGGTATGATACAGTAACTACAGTACATACTGTACAATACATATAGTACAACATCAAAGGGAATGCCCCAGCCCAAAACACACTTTTCTTTGAAATGTTTAAACCCCCCCATAACCCAACTTCGCAAGGTTTATATAGCAAACTTACCTGACCCGGTCCCTCGCCGTCTAGTTTCCGCCCCCTGCAGTACATACTGTACATTACATACAGTACATACATTAAATACAGTGCATTCTGTTTATATACAGACATACATTACATACAAATACTGTACATTGCATACTCCACATACATTAAATAAAGTGCATACTGTACTTTACATCAGTACATACATACTAATAAGTACATACTGTACATTCCATACAGTACATACATTAAATACAGTGCATTGTCTGTACATACATACAGTTACTATATATTACATCAGTAAATAATTAAATAGAGTGCATACTGTACTTTACATACAGTACATACATTACATAAAGTACATACTGTACATTACATAGAGTACATACAGTACAACTGTACATTACATACGGTACAGTACATACATTAAAACAGTGCATACTGTACATTACATAAAGTACATACGGTACATTACATACATTGCATACAGAATACTGTACATTACATACAGTAAATACATTACACACAGTACATACATTAAATACAGTGTTGTCATCTGTACATTACATACAGTAAACATAGTACATACATTAAATACAGTGCATAATGTACATTACCTACATACAAATTACATAAGTACATACAGTACCTTACATTCAGTTCTACATAAATACTGTGCTATACTGTATATTACATACAGTACATACATTACATAATTACATTAAATACAGTACAAAATATACATTACAGTACATATGTACATTATATACAGTACTATAAAGACATACTGTACATACATAAGCATGCATTAGTACAGGCATATGTTACATTACATACAGTACATACATTAACTAAAGTGCATACAGTACATACATACATAAATACTTTACATTACATACAGTACATACTGTACATTACATACAGTACATTACATTACAGTGGACATACGTATCAGAATACATGCATTAATACAGTGCATACATATCAGTACAGTACATACATTAACACAGTGCATATTGTACATTATATACAGTACATACTGTACATTACATACAGTACATACATGACATACAGTACATACTGTACATTACATACAGTACATACATACAGTAAATTCTGTACATTTCATACAGTGCATACTGTACAGTACATACATTACATACAGTGCATACTGTACATTTACATACATTTACCAAAAGATTGGGCCTAGGCACTCCTTGTTGGCAACGTGCCACTGATGTTGAAGGTGCAGCTCCCGTTCGTCCTCTACCTGTAGACTCCAGCTATAGAAGCAATTGAAATGGAAGCACACACTTATCCTCAGATTTAACTGTTTATTATATCACAAAAACGAACAACGTTTCGGAGAGCACTATGTCTCCTTCATTAGGTATATGACATTACATACATTACATACATTAATACAGTGCATACTGTACATTACATACAGTACATACATTTATACAGTGCATACTGTACATTACATGCTGTACATTACATACTGTACATTACATACAGTACATACATGACTACAGACCATGACATACACTTATAATACATTACATACAGTACATACTGTACATTACATACAGACATACATTATATATAGTGCATACTGACACATATCTACAGGCATACTGTACTACACACTACATCAGTTACATACATTAAATACAGTGCAATACATGTACTTTACATACAGTACATACGTTAGATAAAGTACATACATGTACAACATAAAGTTATAAGTACATACGTACAACATACGGTACAGTACATACATTAAAACAGTGCATGTACATGTACAATGTAAATACGTACATTACATACAGTACATATGTACATAACATACAGTACATACATGACATACAGTACATACATGACATACAGTGCATCTGTACATTACATCAGACATACAGTACATACAGCTACATACATTACATATAGTACATACATACAGTACATAAATTACATACATATAGTACACACATAAATACAGTGCATACGTACATACATACATGACAACATTACAGTAAGCTATCTGTTCATACATACAGTTCAACATTAAATACAGTGAATTATATACATACAGTACATACATTACATACTGTACATAAATACAGTACATACATTACAAACAGTACATACTGTACATAATACAGTATATAAAGTACATACTGTACATTACATAAATACATACATAGTACAGTCCATATTGTACATACATAGTAACATACATTAAGTACCGTCAACAGTACATTACATACAGACAACTGTACATTACATAGTACATCGTACATTACATACAGATACATGTACAGTACATACAGTACAGTGTACATACATACAGTACATACATTACGGTACATACTGTACATACATACAGTGCATACAGTTACAGTACATACATTACATACAATGCTTGTCATTACATGCAGTAACATTCAATACAGTACATACATTACATACAGTGCATTACGTACATTACATACAGAAATACCTAATACAGTGCATATTGTACATTACATACAGTATATACTGTACATTACATCACAGTACAGCAACATAAATACAGTGCACACTGTACATTACATACAGTAGGGAGTATACAGACATGAGCCAGCTCAGAACAGACGGAGATTCGTTCTAGAAGAACCCATTCTTATAATAGAAATGATGGAGTTCCAACCAAGGCTATCCTCAAGAATAATGATATAGAAAGAGAGAGTCTATTTTTCTACCAGTGGTAGTGACTATTATGATCTTTCAGATACACTTCCTCGCTTCTTCATCATTTTCTTCCAGGTCTAGACGTAACAGGACAAATATGTCAGAATATTCACCTAATGAATCGGAATGTCTAACATACAGGAGAAAGTTTTCATAGAGGACATTTACCTCAGAAGGAGACAAGATCTTCTCTGCTGAAAAAAATGACTCTAATATTGGGACTTTGACTCTAAATAGATTTGTTATCTTTAGAGAAAAGAGGACATGACAGGGAAATAGATTTGCCCTCCAAAGGATACAGTCTGAGGGAAGGAGGAGGAATAATGTAATGTATTAAATTGTCGGATAAAGTGTTGTCGAGAGATGAACTGTCTGTCTTAAGAAAGGTTTGACTTTTGCCCCAAACTTAGAAACTTTAATGGACATTATAAATTCATGCAAGTTAGTGATCCAAAATGCTTTTTGACTAACAATCTGAGGCAGATGGTGAGAACAGAGATGAAAGTTTGAGTGATAGTCATGTAACTGATAGTGATATTGACACTACAAACATAATAATTTAACATGTCTTTCTCTCTTTCAACCGATGCCAATGTACAATATTTGGGCCTGGATACACAAAATTCAGCAATAGGTTTAAGGCCAAATCTACCTTCTACCCCACTCAGGCTAGAGGGATTCCAGTTGATAATTTTCAAGAACAAGTAGAGAGGGAACTTAGGAAACTAGCTGACCTTAATAATACACCTGTGAGAGATAACATGACCCGTGGGGAGAGAGGGCTATCCAGAAAAGATCACTCAGTTGTCATAAAGAATCCGACATGGGAGGTACTGTTGTAGTACTAAACAAACATAAATATGAATCAGAAGCAATACGACACTTGAGTGATCCCAAAATTTATACTAAAATATCAGAGACCCGACTGAAGCCTTTAAATGCCGCTTGGAGGAAATGGTGGAAGAGGGAGTCACCATAGGCATAATTGATCTAGGGATGAGAGATTTTTTGATTCCAAAATTTCTTGTGACTCCCATCTTTCACCATCTCCCCAAAATTCATAAAGGGGAGTATCCCACCAAAGGCAGACCTATTGTAGCAGGCATTGGCTTATGAATGAGGGCCTGTCTGAATTATTAGATTTTCTCCTTTAGCCTTTTGTCAAACGACTCCATTCGTTCATACAAGATACTACACAGATTCTTACCGTACTGGATAGTTAAGTGTGTGAAGGGGCTTTTCGTTTAGCCACCACTATGTCATCTCATTATATTCGTATATACCTCATCAGTGGGGTATTCACGCAGTCCGTTATCATTTGTACAGTTATAGTGTATATCCTCTGAATGGAAGAATTTTATTCTTGAGGCCTTTTCACATCTTCTGACTCGTAATTTTTTTCAGTTTAATGGTCCATTTTTCTACAGCATTGTGGGGCATCGATGGGGACAAAATTTGCCCCCACGTACGCCAATCTTTTTATGGGGTGGTGGGAGGAAACGGTTCTCTTTCACCACCTCTAATGAGTTCAATTTGAGATTTACTCAATTTGGATCATCTGTATTTGACCTATCTATAGAAAAGCTTGATAATTGTTACTCACAATTATCGCAAACCTGGGTCTAGCAATGCAATTCTACATGCAGATTTGTGCCACCCTCCCCATTGCGTGAGGCCTTCCTTATGGCCAACTGTTGAGACTTAAGAGAAACTGCTCGACCAGGAATTGTATAATGAGGCTCAGAAACAGATGAGTTCACGTTTCCACAAGAGAGGATATGGGAAAAGAATATTACAAGAATCCATTAATAAACTCATAATATCAGACGAGTGATCTACTACGGGGATCACATAAGAAGCAAGGTACAAAAGAGAAAGCGAAAGAGGTTCAACCTGTGTTCTTTACTACGAAACATAGCACACACTTTAAACAAGTAGTTGGGATAATCAAATGAAATATACCAGTTCTAGAATTGGACCCAGACTTGAGGGGGGGCCTTAAAAGGGGCAGTAATTTATCCTATGTATATATAATATGTATATATATTACTATGTTATATTTACTCTACCATATATATATACTGTATTGTCACCCAGTTTATTCATAAGTGATCATAGGAAAGTTCAACCTGGCTAAGATTTAAAGGTAGTTACTGCTGTGGGCCAATAGGTGTAGACTTGCATATATATGTTTAATCTAACACTTTTTTAAGCTCGTCAAAAGGTAAACAGTACCCATTCGACAATATATCAACTGTGACGTTGATCACATAGTGTATCTACTTACCTGTACAAACTGCTTGTTACAGTACGTGGGATGTACTACTCGTCATTTCAAATCGCGTATTCGCGAGCATATTAGAGATATTGAAAACGCAAGAGATAAGTCCAGTGGGTAGGCAAAGCAGAGGTTAGATGGATATTTGTATTAGAGACACATATACCCACAGGCCTTAAAGGGTATTCCACCCTAAATTAATTTCTTAATATAAGATTCCCCCTGCCAGCCCAGCCCCAACCGCTATATTTATCTTTTAGAAAGCTCCCCAAACTCTACTTACCTTCCCTCTTTCCTCCGCCACGCTCCCGGCCCTCTGCTTGTGAGAAAATCAAGCAGAGGGGTGGGACCGGCAGTCGCGTCTTTGATTGGTAGAGCGGCAGCCAATCACGGACGCGGCTGCCGGCAGCTCATTTCGGCGGAGGAAAGAGGAGAGGTAAGTAAAGTTTGGGGAGCTTTCTAAACATATAAATTAGCGGTTGGGGCTGGGCTGGCAGGGGCAATACTGTATATTAAGGGATTTATGCTAGAGGGAGGGAATCCTGAGAGGGAGGGAGGGGGAGAAGGGCTGCAGTACGCATACCAAACTTCTCCCGGAGGCCAGGTAGGAGGCAGAGTCCTATATGGACTCTGCTATCCTCCTGGTGGGCAGTTTTTGGGACTTTGGGGGGACTAAAGGAGAACCATATGGAGCTGGGATGTGAGGTAAGGATTACACTACACTACATGATGGGCCAGTAGTTGGGGGGGATTATAGTTTTGGGAGTGGACATCCTTTAACTCTAGATATGATAAAGCCTCTTACATTGATTGAAAGAGTTAACAGACCACAATGCACATAGTTGCCATATTTTATCATTATTATATGTATGATACTTACCTGTTTGTCTAGGTTCTTTTTGTACAGTATATATCCCCTTCTTTTTTATACCAGCTCCTTTTGGGTTATATATTTTATTTATTTATTTATTTTTTGTTCAAGTGTCAGTCACCATATATTTTTACAGGCTTCATAATGATGTATTCAAACTCTCTGTAATATATATGCACTAGTTATATATCTGTAGTAGACATACATAGTGCTTTAGATTCTATGTCTCTCATGTAAGATCTAACACATAAGCTGGTGGTCATATGATATTGCTTTTAATATCTTCTTAGAACTGTTTTTATTATTATATACCTTGTTGCCTCCCCTCCAGTGGTGTATCCGCCCATTTCTGTGATTGGATGGGCGTTTCTATATATGGCTGAAGCGGGGTTACACTGATTGAGCCTATGAGTAAGAGCTATTGGGCCCTATTTATAAAAGATCGGTATCGTTAATGACCGTTATTTACCGATAACGACTGGTAATTAACGATAACGACCGGTATTTAACGATATCGGTAAATAACGGTCGTTATCGGTAATTACCGGTCATTATTGGTAAATAACGGTCGTTATTTTACGATAACAATACCGATCTTTTATAAATAGGGCCCATTGTGAGCTTGAAACGCGTAAGGCGAGTTGTTTGTGTGTATATGTGTTAAATAAATCCTACATGGGGTAAAAATCCAAATTATAGAAATGGGAACTATTATTGTATATGGGGAGATGGAAATCCAAATTATAATGAAATGGAACTATTTATTGTATATGGGGGGTGGAAATCCAAATTATATGAAATGAGAACTATTTATTGTACATGGGATTGAAATCCAAATTATAATGAAATGGGAACTATTTATTGTACATGGGGGGGTGGAAATCCAAATTATAATGAAATGGGAACTATTTATTGTACATGGGGGTGGAAATCCAAATTATAATGAAATGGGAAATATGGGGGTGTGTGAAAATCCAAATTATAATGAAATGAGAACTATTTTTTGTACATGTGGGGGTGGAAATCCAAATTATAATGAAATGAGAACTATTTATTGTACATGGGATTGAAATCCAAATTATAATGAAATGGGAACTATTTATTGTACATGGGGGGGTGGAAATCCAAATTATAATGAAATGGGAACTATTTATTGTACATGGGGGTGAAATCCAAATTATATGAAATGGGAAATAGGGGGTGTGTGGAAAATCCAAATTATAATGAAATGAACTATTTTTTGTACATGGGGGGTGGAAATCCAAATTATAATGAAATGGGAACTATTTTTGTACATGGGGGGTGGAAATCCAAATATAATGAAATGGGAACTATTATTGTACATAGGGTGGAATCCAAATTATATGAAATGGGAACTATTTATTGTACATGGGTGGAAATCCAAATTATAATGAAATGGTAACTATTTATTGTACATGGGGCAGAAACCAAATTATAATGAAATGGGAACTATTTATTGTACATGGGGTAGAAATCCAAATTATAATGAAATGGGAACTATTTTTTGTACATGGGGTAGAAATCCAAATTATAATGAAATGGGAACTTTTTATTGTACATAGGGGGTGGAAATCCAAATTATAATGAAATGGGAACTATTTATTGTACATGGGGCAGAAATCCAAATTATTATGAAATGGGAACTATTTATTATACATGGGGTAGAAATCCAAACTATAATGAAATGGGAACTATTATTGTACATGGGGTGGAAATCCAAATTATAATGAAATGGGAACTATTTATTGTACATGGGGTGGAAATCCAAATTATAATAAAATGGGAACTATTTATTGTACATGGGGGGTGGAAATCCAAATTATAATGAAATGGGAACTATTTATTGTACATGGGGTGGAAATCCAAATTATAATGAAATGGGAACAATTTATTAATGGTGTGAATCCAATTAATAAATGGAACATTATGTACATGGGGGTGGAAATCCAAATTTATATGAAATGGGAACTATTTATTGTACATGGGGTGGAAATCCAAATTATAATGAAATGGGAACAATTTATTGTACATGGGGTAGAATTCCAAATTATAATGAAATGGGAACTATTTATTGTACATGGGGGGGTGAAAATCCAAATTATAATGAAATGGGAACTGTTTATTGTACATGGGAGGTGGAAATCCAAATTATAATGAAATGGGAACTATTTATTGTACATGGGGGGTGGAAATCCAAATTATAATGAAATGGGAAATATGGGGGTGTGTGAAAATCCAAATTATAATGAAATGAGAACTATTTTTTGTACATGTGGGGGTGGAAATCCAAATTATAATGAAATGGGAACTATTTATTGTACATGGGATTGAAATCCAAATTATAATGAAATGGGAACTATTTATTGTACATGGGGGGTGGAAATCCAAATTATAATGAAATGGGAACTATTATTGTACATGGGGGGTGGAAATCCAAATTATAATGAAATGGGAAATATGGGGGTGGTGTGAAATCCAAATTATAATGAAATGGGAACTATTTATTGTACATGGGGGTGGAAATCCAAATTATAATGAAATGGGAACTATTTATGTACTGGGGTGGAAATCCAAATTATAATGAAATGGTAACTATTTATTGTACATGGGGCAGAAAACCAATTATAATGAAATGGGAACTATTTATTGTACATGGGGTAGAAATCCAAATTATAATGAAATGGGAACTATTTTTTGTACATGGGGTGGAAATCCAAATTATAATGAATGGAAACTTTTTATGTACATAGGGGGTGGAAATCCAAATTATAATGAAATGGGAACTATTTATTGTACATGGGGCAGAAATCCAAATTATTATGAAATGGGAACTATTTATTATACATGGGGTAGAAATCCAAACTATAATGAAATGGGAACTATTTATTGTACATGGGGGGTGGAAATCCAAATTATAATGAAATGGGAACTATTTATTGTACATGGGTGGGAAATCCAAATTATAATGAAATGGGAACTATTTATTGTACATGGGGGGTGAAATCCAAATTATAATGAAATGGGAACTATTTATGTACATGGGGTGGAAATCCAAATTATATGAAATGGGAACTATTTATTGTACATGGGGTGGAAATCCAAATTATAATAAAATGGGAACTATTTATGTACATGGGGGGTGAAATCCAAATTATAATGAAATGGGAACTTTTTATTGTACATGGGGTGGAAATCCAAATTATAATGAAATGGGAACATTTATTGTACATGGGGTAAGAATTCCAAATTATAAGATGGGAACTATTTATTGTACTGGGGGGTGAAAATCCAAATTATAATGAAATGGGAACTGTTTTTGTACATGGGAGGTGGAAATCCAAATTATAATGAAATGGGAACTATTTATTGTACAGGGGGGGTAGAATCCAAATTATAATGAAATGGAACTATTTATTGTACATGGGGGGTGAAAATCCAAATGAAATGAAATGGGAACTATTTATTGTACATGGGGTGGAAATCCAAATTATAATGAAATGGGAACTATTTATTGTACATGGGGTAGAATCCAAAAATAATGAAATGGGAACTATTTATTGTACATGGGGTGGAAATCCAAATTATAATGAAATGGGAACTATTATTATACATGGGTAGAAATCCAAATTATAATGAAATGGGAACTGTTTATTGTACATGGGAGGTGGAAATCCAATTATAATGAAATGGGAACTATTTATTGTACATGGGGTGGAAATCCAAATTATAATGAAATGGGAACTATTTATTGTACATGGGGTAGAAATCCAAATTATAATGAAATGGGAACTATTTATTGTACATGGGGGTGGAAATCCAAATTATAATGAAATGGGAACTATTTATTGTACATGGGGTGGTGGAAATCCAAATTATAATGAAATGGGAACTGTTTACTGTACATGGGGGTGGAAATCCAAATTATAATGAAATGGGAACAATTTATTGTACATGGGGTGAAAATCCAAATTATAATGAAATGGGAACTATTTATTGTACATGAGGGTGGAAATCCAAATTATAATGAAATGGGAACTATTTATTGTACATGGGGTAGAAATCCAAATTATAATGAAATGGGAACTATTTATTGTACATGGGGTGGAAATCCAAATTATAATGAAATGGGAACTATTTATTGTCATGGGGTGAAATCCAAATTATAATGAAATGGGAACTGTTATTGTACATGGGAGGTGGAAATCCAAATATAATGAAATGGGAACTATTTATTGTACATGGGGTAGAATCCAAATTATAATGAAATGGGACTTTTATTGTACATGGGAGGTGGAAATCCAAATTATAATGAAATGGGAATTATTTATTGTACATGGGGGGTAGAAATCCAAATTATAATGAAATGGGAACTATTTATTGTACATGGGGGGGTGAAAATCCAAATGATAATGAAATGGGAACTATTTATTGTACATGGGGTGGAAATCCAAATTATATGAAATGGGTACTATTTATTGTACATGGGGTAGAATTCCAAATAATAATGAAATGGGAACTATTTATTGTACATGGGGTGGAAATCCAAATTATAATGAAATGGGAACTATTTATTATACATGGGGTAGAATCCAAATTATATGAAATGGAACTATTTATTGTAACATGGGGTAGAAAATCCAAATTATAATGAAATGGGAACTATTTATTGTACATGGGGTGGAAATCCAAATTATAATGAAATGGGAACTATTTATTGTACATGGGGTGGAAATCCAAATATAATGAAATGGGAACTATTTATTGTACATAGGGTAGAAATCCAAATTATAATGAAATGGGAACTATTTATTATACATGGGGTAGAAATCCAAATTATAATGAAATGGGAACTGTTTATTGTACATGGGAGGTGGAAATCCAAATTATAATGAAATGGGAACTATTTATTGTACATGGGGTAGAAATCCAAATACAATGAAATGGGAACTATTTATTGTACATGGGGTAGAAATCCAAATTAAATGAAATGGGAACTATTTATTGTACATGGGGGTAGAAATCCAAATTATAATGAAATGGGAATTATTTATTGTACATGGGGTAGAAATCCAAATTATAATGAAATGGGAACTATATATTGTACATGGGGGGTGGAAATCCAAATTATAATGAAATGGGATCTATTTATTGTACATGGGGTAGAAATCCAAATTATAATGAAATGGGATCTATTTATTGTACATGGGGTGGAAATCCAAATTATAATGAAATGGGAACTATTTATTGTACATGGGGTAGAAATCCAAATTGTAATGAAATGGGAACTGTTTATTGTACACGGGGTAGAAATCCAAATTATAATGAAATGGGAACTATTTATTGTACATGGGGTAGAAATCCAAATTATAATGAAATGTGAACTATTTATTGTACATGGGGTGGAAATCCAAATTATAATGAAATGGGAACTATTTATTGTACATAGGGGGTGGAAATCCAAATTATAATGGGTGATGGAAAGCCAAAGGGAATGTGTGGATTGTTCACCCTTTTTTGGGTCTGACAAATATCCTGTCAGATTTCCTAAACAGGTTTGTTCTCTCAATATAAGCTTTGAGGCATCTTCCTACATCCAAACAGACCATCTGCGAGTCCTGATCTAGGACTGATTGATCCACTGAGACAAGTATAATTGACTGGTTCAGGTGTTACTTACAACCTTAGGTAAGAACTCTACCACCGGGTGCAGAACTACCGCATTAGGTAGGAAATTTATATATGGCTCTGCCACTGAAAGAGCCTGCAACTCTGACGTCCTTCTTTCAGACATGAGAGCCACTAACAGTATGGTTTTTAGTACCAGATCTCCTAGTGGTATGGTGTTCAATGGTTCGAACGGATGCTGAAGCAAAGATTTTAGTACTAACGGCAGATCCCACAATGGTACTACTTGTTTTCTTGATGGTCCTATCCTGAGAACCCCCTGTAGGAATCTTTGTACTAATGGTTCTTTGCTAAAGGATTTCAACACAACTGTTGAAATGGCTGTTACTTGAAGTCTGATAGTACTCAGAGCTAGACCTAGTCCAACCCCTTCTGCAGAAAATCCAAGAGCTGTGGAACTGATACCTGCATTGGATCTATGCCATGTTGACGGGCCCATGTCTGGAATGCTTCCCAAATCTTTGCGTATCTTGATGTTGTGGAAAACTTCCTAGCACTTAGTAGTGTGTCAATCACTCTCTCTGAGCAACCTTGATGACTCAGCTTTGCTCTATCAATTTCCATGCTTCTAGCCTCAAGTTGGCTGGATTCAGGTAGAATAATGCTCCCTGGGAAAAGAGGTTGTACCTGTGTGGTAAGTGGACTGGCAACTGTACCGCTAGCCTCCTCAATAAAGGATACCATGGCCTCCTCGGCCAATCTGGTATCATTACTACAACCTCCATCTTGGATAATGAAATCTTCTTCAATACCCTCGATATCAAGGCAACTAGTGGAAACACGTAGTTCCAGTCCTGAGATAATGCATCTACTGCTTCCGCTTGATTGCCTGAAACACTCGAGTGTCCAGACTCTATTTCCCATTGTCCATCATTGATCTTGAGAGAGCATCCGCCTGAACATTCTCCTTCCCTGGAATGTATAGGACTGTCAACGCCAACAGATTGTCTTGAGCAAACTTCATTATAAGCTTAATTTGCTTCGTTCCACCCTGTCTTTTAATATAGATGGCTGTTGCTTGGTTGTCCTCACACAGACAGCTGTCCCATGGATCTGTGATCGAAATGCTAACAATGCCTGCTATACTGCCTTCAGCTCCAAGATTCTAGAAGGGAGACTGGACAAATCCACCTCCCAACTCCCCTGGTCTAGACAGTCTAGAGTAAGGGCTTCCCAGCCTAGACCTGATGCGTCCGTGTATATTTCCACCCAACTGGGCTCTACCAGGAGAGTCCCCCTTCTCAGGTTGAACAGAGATGTCCACCATCTGAGGTGTTCTTTGAGAGATTTTGAAAGAGTTATCTTTTGGGACAGATCTTGAGGATGTTTGTTACACCTGGTCAGCATTAAACTCTGAACCGGTCTCATTCTCCAGGATGCCCACTGTGTCAATCCTATAACTGAAGAAGCACTGCCTAAGAAGCACATTAGCCGCTTGGTAGTTGCCCATTTCTGCCTCCTGATCTCTGAGGCTTGAACTGTGATCTTCCTGATCCTCTCGGGTGGTAGATAGAGAAGCTTCAGATCTGTGTCGATTGTCGCCCCCAAGTACACCAATTTCTGTGATGGTTCTAATTGGCTCTTCTCCCTAATCACTAGCAATCCAAATTGTTGCAGAGTGTTTAATACCTTGTCTCTGTCCTCTATAAGTCTTTTTCTTTGTCTCACAACCACTACAAGGCCGTCCAGGTAGTAAAACACCTGTATTCCCTGGCATCTCAATCTGGCGATCAGGACCTTGGAGGACATCCTTAGGGAGGACGAGAGTCCGAAGGGAAGACAATTGAACTGGAAATGCTGATCTTCCCCGCAAATCACAGATACTGATGGTGTTCTCTCGCTATTGGTACGTGCAGATACATGTCTGTTAGGTCGATTGAGTATTTACCAGTCCCCTGGTAGTATTGTTTATTTTATTTTCTGTAAAGTCTCCATTTTGAATTGTTGTACCTTGATGTACTTGTTCAGATGTCTGAGGTCCATTACTGGGCAGTAATCTCCAGTTGCTTTTTTGACCAAGAATAAGGGCGAGTAAAACCCTTGACCTCTCTGCTCTGATGGAACTTGGACTATGGCCCTTTTCATTGTCAGTTTGCTCACATACTGAAGCAATGCCTGACGCTTTTCCTGTTTGTTCTGGTTCGATGTTATCACAAAGTGGTCGTTGGTTGGCCTTCTCACAAACTCCAGACAATACCCTCTTGTTACTATGGATATCACCCAGGCGTCTGTCGTGTTCTCTGTCCACACCTCCCAAAAGAGTAGTAATCTGGCGCCAGTTTTTGTTGGTTTTGGGAAACTTCGGATTCCCCAGTCTTAGGCCTCGAAAAAGGCTAAATTAGCCCGACTTCCAGTTTGAGGGTGTTGAGTATTCTCTCCTTGGCTTGTAGAATCTCTTATCTTCACTTTTGCGTTGGAAGGTGTTAAATTGTTGTTTCCTTGGACCCTCTCTGAATCTCTTATTACCTTGGGGAAGAAAAGTTTGTGCAAACAGTTTCCGACCCTCAAATGGTAAACGGCATAACGAGATTTTTGACTGAGTATCTGCATTCCAGCCTCTCAGCCAGAACACCCTTCTACTGGCTACAAATAGAGCCATTTGCCTGGCCTGAATTTTAACTAGGCTTGCAGATGTTTCCAAACCGAAGTCCGTTGCTACACAGAACTTAGAGAGGGACTTCACAATGGAAATTCTTTCTCTCCCTGCTTTGATGTCCACTTTGACACACCCACCACTGGGGCATCAACAATTGGTGGCTTCTCCCACATCTTCACCTTGTCTATTGGGAAAGGATATAACTTGTTGAACTTCCTTTCCACTGGCACACTCCTAGAGACTGCAGACAATTGTGTTTTTACCATCTCCTCCACTTCCTGTATTGGAAACAACTGTTTCCTTTTCTTTTGAAACAGGGAGGAAGTCCTTAGTTGTTCTTCCTCCTCAATATACAGGGTTTGCCTTATCATCTTAATTAATGATTCAATCTGCATCAGCTCAAACCCTGAATCTTCTGACTCATCCTCACTTAATGGCAAAGAGTCTGAGGAACTGGCTCCATCAGCCTCATTCTGCCTTGGGTGGGCAGATATGGATGGTTGCTGCTGTGGGGCAGACTTTTTAAAAGCTTGTTCCACCGCTTGCATTATCCATCCTAATATGTCTGGCTCCTGTGATAAAGAGGCAGCTCTAGAGACCTTAGCCTGTGGTCTAGCCCTGGTTCGTTCCTCTTCCAGAACCTATTCTCTGCACTCTGCACAAAGCCTTCTTCCTTCCACAGCAGGTCTTTCACAGACTCTACACAAGACCTCATCTTTTCTATCCGTGCTCTTCCTTTTGGTCTTCCCCCCAGAACATACACTCTGGCTGTAAATGACAAATAATAAGCACTTTAAGTACCCCATAGCCTCTCCCTTTTTGCAGTAGGAAGAAAAAATCCACTTACTACCTCCCCTCTGAGTTAGACTCCATTGGCGGCCGGCTAAACAGGTAGGGCCCCTAAACAGGCAAAAAATGCTGATCTGCTATCAGCTGAGTGTTTCAGGCATTTGAATTTGCAGCCTAGCTTATCTTTAAGCATTCTCGCGAGAGCCGCTACTTCCAGGTATGATGTCCCCTATTCGCAACACGCGAACGATCGTTGCTTGCCAAACTGCCGCCAATAGAGGGGATCTTGATGGTGGTTTCATAGCCTGAGACGGTGCTGAGATAATGGCTTAAGACTTTGGCCAGAGAGAGAGGGAGAGAACTATGGCCGGAATGCACAGAGTGTACTTCTTGAGTCCTGGAGCATACAAAAAACTACAACTCCCAGCTTAGACAGAAGAAAAATGACAGCCATTGGTGAGTAGGAGGGTGCTATTTAGCACATTGGGAGGGTCTATCTCATTTCTTCTGTCCCAGCTGGCAGGGGGAGTTAACCCATTATGTGCTGCCTGAGGATGGCCAGGTAACTTGTGGCTTCTACCCACCAGGTGGCGCTGGGTACCAACTGAGCTCAAATGTTCTAACCATGTGCGCCAATACAAGAGTTAGGAGTGTGATCGAGACATCGCACGCCTGTTAGTTGAGGAGGAGGAGGAGGAGAAGTGGAGCACCAGTAGGTAAGTGCATCTTTGTTACCCAGGTGTTCTTTTATTCACAGGGTTGGAACAAGTGATTAATCAGTTATGTAAAAAGTTGTATAGTTGGATGCATATCATCATATCTCAACCTATGATTGAGGCTGCCTCACTATGCTTTAGAACATGGGGGCCAACCACAACCGAGGGAAATTTTCTGCCCATAACATCCGTTTCCAGTGTCAATGCTGAATGTTCATCAGCAACGGTCCAGACGGGATTGACCCTTTATCTTTAATATGTGTACCCAGCTTTACACTTCAGCCTTAATGATACCGTATATGGTGTTTATTGAAACATCAAGTAACACCACGTAACGTTTCGCCATTTTTATCACAGCTGGATAAAAAATAAATTACAAAATGACATCATAATCACAGATCATCACCAGCAAATACCATATGATGCAGGCATCACTTACAGAGAAAATATGCTAACCCTAGATTAACATTTAAGCCCCTTAGTTGCACTGCTTCAAGGGTAAATATCCAGAATGCCTCTCTGCGTAGGAGGATGTTCTGAGGGTCACCACCAATTTGAAGTAAAAGGACATGATCAATCACCATCCAGCGCAGATCAGAGACTTGATGTTTAGCTTCACGAAAATCACTGTCTACTGGACCATGTACCACTGTTTGCCATTCCACCGTAGCACCAAGCCTTGTCACCTCTGACCTGGGAAAGTATGACCTGGGTCCTGGGAGTGTGCAGGATCACTTTTTCCATATTACACTTCAGTGTAAATCTACGATAATGAAATTGTAAATTTAAAGTCCCCATAGACTACCATCGTGGTAGTTTACTACCGCACAGTATTCTATGACCGAACCTTTGTTAATTAATGACCGTGATAGTACATTAAATATGGCCCCATGTGCTGCCTTACTAGTTCATCTTAAACAGTGTCAGGCAATTTCTCCCTACCTCCATACCTTTGACTGCCCCTCTATACTAGTCTCCTACTCTACTCTATTCCTCTCCTACTGGGGTTAAGTTAGCAGCAGAGGAGGTCCTTGAATGTAAGGCAATTGCTTCTGGTCTGCAGTGCAGTGTATGAGTAAAGCTTTTTTTAAAATACACTTTATTTATACCTGACACTGCTGTCTTAGGACACAATAGAAAAACAGGACATTTAAGAATGTTTTGGGACGGCGGGACACAGGTAGCACAAAAGAGACATCCCACCCTGGGGAAAGTGGCTTCCAGGCAGGGTGGGGTATGGGAAGGGGGCATGGCAGGATGACGTGATGCCAATGATGTCACCAATGGGGCGGGGCATGGGCGGAGTTAAGGGTGGGACGCAGTGCGTGACATAAATTATGTCACAGAAGGGGCATGGTGGGCAAAAATAGGTGTTCCTGAGGCAGAGACTGCTGGTAAGTTCGGGTAGCAGGAGTTTCGGGTGTTGCTAACTGGAGGAACCAGGAAGCAGAAATGGGCAACATTGGGCTGTATATGTTTAGCAAAACTTCAAGCCCAGTTGATCTAACTGAATACCACAGCGATACCATGACCTGTACTTACTTTTTCTTCAGGGACATAAGCCCCAAATGCTTCACCATTATTAATCTTCTCTCTAGGCTTGTTCCTGCCCTCCGAATGTCTCCGGCCCCTGGGTACCCATATCAGCTGTGGCGTAATGGAACACTGACATCTAGACCAAGGGTTAACATAGGTTTTCCCAAGCTCACCATGGAGAGCAGTGGTGTAACTAGATGCAGGGAAAGGTGGTGTACCGTGTTAGCCACTCAAAATGTTTACAGGGTAACCCTTTTGAAATAAAAAATAATAAAAGTGGTATAAAGGTGATACCCAAAGCTTGCTATGATTATCTTAGTTAGCCAATAAAGGTATCGCCTTTATACCACTTTCGTTATTTTTTTTATTTCAAAAGGGTTACCGTGGTATAACTAGGAATCACTGGGATCCCCGGCTAAACTATGATGGGGCCCCTATCCATGCTTCATCCACAGTGGTTTTCTGGGAGGAGGCTATATCTGTCATAGGGAAAATAAGAAGATGGGGCCTCCCTGCGGTTGCCTCCCTGGTAGTTACGCCCCTGGTAGAGAGAATAATCCAGGGCAGGGTGGAAACCTTTGGAAGCCTGGAGCAGGCTGACTGAACTTTTTCATGGGTGGACATGCCCTTTAATAATCTTGTACTTGCAAAATTAATATTTCATGTGTCCAGTTTTAAAGGGAAATTGTAACATTACTACAAGCCAAATACATCCCCACCATGTACCCCAAACTAGTAATTAGATAAACAAATAACCATTTACTGAATTCAGTCTGCAGGTATTGAGGTTCCTTGTTGAAGATGCAGTGCACATAACATAACAGTAGAGGGCGCCAACATCAAACATGATAAATTCAGAACCAGGAAGTTGTTACTGGAATGTTGTAAAGGACATGGGGCCTGCGGATGTGTGCTGTGCTTGGGAGACGCTGCCAGTACCTATCAATGGGCCTTGGGAGGAACTGACTGCTTTTGAGGTGAGACCCCCGTACAGTGGCGTAACTAGGAATCCCTGGGCCCCTCTATCTGTGCTTTATCCACAGTGGTTTTCTGCGAGGAGGCTATATCTGTCATAGGAAAAATAAGATGGGGGCCCCTTGGCTCCCGGGCCCTCTGCAGTCACTCCCATGGTGGTTACATCCCGAAACCTGTAAAATATTTAGATCGTCGCAGGGCATGAGCAGTCAGTTGACAGCGCAGCCAAACAGCCAATCGGCATGGGGATGTCACACTTGACAGTGCATTGACTTCCCAACATTCCGTATGTTTGGCTGTAGGGATTAATGAGGATTGTAGCTCTGTATAGGGAAGGATCAATGGGACTTTCACTGTCTAGAGAACCCAAGCACAGGAAAGAATGTATATAACGTTATTATATGTTAATTAATATAAAGAATAAATTGTGTGGAGGCTGGAGACCCACCTCTTGCGCCTACCATTTTTAAGAAGGCTGCACACGGTGGCTACCTTCCAGGGAGAGCAGGGGACTAAGGCCTCGTACACGTGTATGATATAGAGCACAACACCAAGTGGATCAACGTCTAACCGACTGGCTACACATGTGCAATTATTGGGTGTAATTATTGAGACGGTCATCGCACTCGTGTTCCCATTCGGGCATCATGTACAATATTGTATGTGTGTACAGGGTGTAAAGAAGGGTACCCACTATCCAATATTTCAGGCCGGCCAGCATTTAAAGGCCCTGCAACACGGGCTCGACTTTTCTAGATTTCGACCAGATCGCTCAAAAATTCGAAACCTGCTTTTTATTTTTCCTATCGAAAAAATGAAGACTGGGCCTTCCGATCGTATTTACCAGTGCTGCCCTTGATCGTACAAAAAAAAAGTTTGCACGTATAAAGCTAGCTTAATTGTATCGGTCGATCGCCCCGAAATATTGGATGTTTTTTCTGGGTGCCCTCAACCATTCTGTAGAGAACAGTCAGTCGGAATGAGTACATGTCATGTTGTGCACCCATACATTAGTAGATACCCTTCGAATTGTGTTTTAGGATAACCTCTTTTAGGCTGAGGCTACACTACAACGCATGCAAAAGTGTACTTTAACATCCGCTGGTGCTGCAATTCCGATAATGTTCTGTTATCAGAGCGCATGCGAATCGCACAAAAAATAGTGATCGTATACATTCTGATAAGTGGATTGCAGCGCTCCTACCGGCCAAAACTAGCATGTAGTTTTTAATGTGCAATTTAAACATGGTAGTGTGGTCCTTCATGCTGAGCTTCTTAACAACATTTAAGAAAAAATCCTTTTCATTAATGTGAAAATGTTCCATTTATGCTGCAGTTTGAAATGTTGCCAAACCAGTGATACCTGCATTTCATTTTTAGGTCATTGCATAATCATTCGCAATCTGGTGCTTCATTAGCCCTTCCTTATCTTAACATAGACCACTTATTTTCCAGATATGGAGAAACAAGATGGAATTTTAACAGCTCCCACCTTTAGGCAGAAGGAAACCATTTCTTGTCTTATTTAATTAAAATGTTTGCAACTACACAATGGGCCACTGTATAAACTGTCATTGATTGATAATTGTTGCATTGACTCATTGTCTCTTAGTAGCTGTTTTTTGGTTTTTTTTACCCAGTATACACCAGAACTAATTGCTGGACCCGGAGCTGCACAAGATCCAAGTGAAGTGAACATCCATGGTTGCGACTGTCAGGGGTCCTGCTGTATTCCAGGGGTCTGCACCTGCTTACCTTATGGCTCAAATTATGTAAATAACATTATTATTAGTGGACAAAGGCCTATATTGGAATGTAACATTATGTGCAACTGTAGGGAATCCTGTCCCAATAGAGAGAGCCAGCTAGGTCTTCAGTTTCATCTGCAGTTGTGCAAGAGGCCAGGGAAGGGCTGGGGACTGTGCACACAGGAAAATATCCCAAGTGGTAGGTTTGTATGCGAATACGCAGGGGAGGTTCTTGGCCGGGAGCAAGCCCACAGCAGGATAAGTTCCCAGAAACCCACAGATAGCAATTATATAATTGCAGTTCGAGAACATCTTCATGGAGGACAGATCTTGGAGACCTTTGTAGACCCTACACATAAAGGGAATATGGGTGCGATCTAATCATTCATGTGAACCAAATCTCTTCATGATGCCAGTTCGAAGTCACTCTATGATTCCAAAACTTGCTTTATTTGCTGCCCGTGATATTCTGGCAGGAGAAGAACTGTGCTATGATTATTCTGGAAGATTCTTTAACCAGATGCCCGACAGTACAAAGGAGGAATTAAAACAAGAGGAGCCAAGTTCACGTAAAAAGTGCCTTTGTGGGAGTAGAGTCTGTTCCGGTTACCTTCCCTATGAAAACTCCTTGTTTTAAGACTTATCACTGTCCTGACTTTTCACTGACCTTTAATGGTGCCCATTACAAATATACAAAATGATTTAATGGTCGAGAAAGGGTTAACAAATATAAAACTTTGTGACAATATAAAAGCAGCAATGTAACACACCATAATACCTAAAAACGATACAGGAACTAACTAGCGAGCCACTCTCTGTCTACCATATTGCTCTGGGCTGGGATTGCCCTGGCAGCAGGATGTGCTGGTCTAATCTAATGCCCAGACTTCTGGAATCTAGTTTATCCCCCTTCACATAAAACTTTTATAAATCGTAGCTTTATTTTATTAAAATTGATGAATAATTATTATAGATTACTTTGGTCATTGACTGCTATACCTTTCCACTATTGGCACCCAAGATGGTAAATGGTATGAGTCAAATCTCTCTCCTGTTAAGTGCGGGTATGCAATATATGGGGTGTCAAATAACAGTTGTCAAGAGTGAGTCAACACAAAGTTCATTATTGTATAAAACCAGATAAAGCTTAGTGCTGCAATAAATAAAATTTCACCAACTCAGCAAAAAAAATAACTTTATTACAAAGACAATTTGCTGCATTTTCTTTATATGAATCACATAGGAAGGTGCCTTCAGATTGACATTATTTGTGATAGGAAATAACATTCAACATTTTCTTCCCCATTCAATGATGTTCCAAAACCAATCAAATCATTTGATTTGATTTGATTGATAGATAGATAGATAGATAGATAGATATTGTATTTATAGATAGGTAGCTAGATATTAGATAGCTAGATAGATAATAGACAGATAATTATATATATATATAAAAGATAGATAGATATTAGATAGACAGACAGACAGATTGATTGATAGATAGATACAGTCGTCAACACAACTGTTGAAATGGCTGTTACTTGAAGTCTGATAGTACTCAGAGCTAGACCTAGTCCAACCCCTTCTGCAGAAAATCCAGAGCTGTGGAACTGATACCTGCATTGGATCTATGCCATGTTGACGGGCCCATGTCTGGAATGCTTCCCAAATCTTTGCGTATCTTGATGTTGTGGAAAACTTCCTAGCACTTAGTAGTGTGTCAATCACTCTCTCTGAGCAACCTTGATGACTCAGCTTTGCTCTATCAATTTCCATGCTTCTAGCCTCAAGTTGGCTGGATTCAGGTAGAATAATGCTCCCTGGGAAAAGAGGTTGTACCTGTGTGGTAAGTGGACTGGCAACTGTACCGCTAGCCTCCTCAATAAAGGATACCATGGCCTCCTCGGCCAATCTGGTATCATTACTACAACCTCCATCTTGGATAATGAAATCTTCTTCAATACCCTCGATATCAAGGCAACTAGTGGAAACACGTAGTTCCAGTCCTGAGATAATGCATCTACTGCTTCCGCTTGATTGCCTGAAACACTCCGAGTGTCCAGACTCTATTTCCATTGTCCATCATTGATCTTGAGAGAGCATCCGCTGAACATTCTCCTTCCCTGGATGTATAGGACTGTCAACGCCAACAGATTGTCTTGAGCAAACTTCATTATAAGCTTAATTTGCTTCGTTCCACCCTGTCTTTTAATATAGATGGCTGTTGCTTGGTTGTCCTCACACAGACAGCTGTCCCATGGATCTGTGATCGAAATGCTAACAATGCCTGCTATACTGCCTTCAGCTCAAGATTCTAGAAGGGAGACTGGACAAATCCACCTCAACCCCCTGGTCTAGACAGTCTAGAGTAAGGGCTTCCCAGCCTAGACCTGATGCGTCCGTGTATATTTCCACCCAACTGGGCTCTACCAGGAGAGTCCCCCTTCTCAGGTTGAACAGAGATGTCCACCATCTGAGGTGTTCTTTGAGAGATTTGAAAGAGTTATCTTTTGGGACAGATCTTGAGGATGTTTGTTACACACTGGTCAGCATTAAACTCTGAACCGTCTCATTCTCCAGGATGCCCACTGTGTCAATCCTATAACTGAAGAAGCACTGCCTAAGAAGCACATTAGCCGCTTGGTAGTTGCCCATTTCTGCCTCTGATCTCTGAGGCTTGAACTGTGATCTTCCTGATCCTCTCGGGTGGTAGATAGAGAAGCTTCAGATCTGTGTCGATTGTCGCCCCCCAAGTACACCAATTTCTGTGATGGTTCTAATTGGCTTTCTCCCTAATCACTAGCAATCCAAATTTTGCAGAGTGTTTAATACCTTGTCTCTGTCCTCTATAAGTCTTTTTCTTTGTCTCACAAACCACTACAAGGCCGTCCAGGTAGTAAAACACCTGTATTCCCTGGCATCTCAATCTGGCGATCAGGACCTGGAGGACATCCTTAGGGAGGACGAGAGTCCGAAGGGAAGACAATTGAACTGGAAATGCTGATCTTCCCCGCAAATCACAGATACTGATGGTGTTCTCTCGCTATTGTACGTGCAGTACATGTCTGTTAGGTCGATTGAGTATTTACCAGTCCCCTGGTAGTATTGTTTATTTTATTTTCTGTAAAGTCTCCATTTTGAATTGTTGTACCTTGATGTACTGTTCAGATGTCTGAGGTCCATTATGGGCAGTAATCTCCAGTTGCTTTTGACCAAGAATAAGGGCGAGGAAAACCCTTGACCTCTCTGCTCTGATGGAACTTGGACTATGGCCCTTTCATTGTCAGTTTGCTCACATACTGAAGCAAGCGCTGACGCTTTTCCTGTTTGTTCTGGTTCGATGTTATCACAAAGTGGTCGTTGGTTGGCCTTCTCACAAACTCCAGACAATACCCTCTTGTTACTATGGATATCACCCAGGCGTCTGTCGTGTTCTCTGTCCACACCTCCCAAAAGAGTAGTAATCTGGCGCCAGTTTTTTGTTGGTTTTGGGAAACTTCGGATTCCCCAGTCTTAGGCCTCGAAAAAGGCTAAATTAGCCCGACTTCCAGTTTGAGGGTGTTGAGTATTCTCTCCTGGCTTGTAGAATCTCTTATCTTCACTTTTGCGTTGGAAGGTGTTAAATTGTTGTTTCCTTGGACCTCTCTGAATCTCTTATTACCTTGGGGAAGAAAAGTTTGTGCAAACAGTTCCGACCCTCAAATGGGAAACGGCACATAACGAGATTTTTGACTGAGTATCTGCATTCCAGCCTCTCAGCCAGAACACCCTTCTACTGGTACAAATAGAGCCATTTGCCTGGCCTGAATTTTAACTAGGCTTGCAGAGTGTTCCAAACCGAAGTCCGTTGCTACACAGAACTTAGAGAGGGACTTCACAATGGAAATTCTTTCTCTCCCTGCTTTGATGTCCACTTTGACACACACCACCCTGGGGCATCAACAATTGGTGGCTTCTCCCACATCTTACCTTGTCTATTGGGAAAGGATATAACTTGTTGAACTTCTTCCACTGGCACACTCCTAGAGACTGCAGACAATTGTGTTTTTACCATCTCCTCCACTTCCGTATTGGAAACAACTGTTTCCTTTCTTTTGAAACAGGGAGGAAGTCCTTAGTTGTTCTTCCTCCTCAATATACAGGGTTTGCCTATCATCTTAATTAATGATTCAATCTGCATCAGCTCAAACCCTGAATTCTGACTCATCCTCACTTAATGGCAAAGAGTTGAGGAACTGGCCCATCAGCCTCATTCTGCCTGGGTGGGAAGTATGGATGGTTGCTGCTGTGGGGCAGACTTTTTAAAAGCTTGTTCCACCGCTTGCATTATCCATCCAATAGTCTGGCTCCTGTGATAAAGAGGCAGCTCTAGAGACCTTAGCCGTGGTCTAGCCCTGGTTCGTTCCTCTTCCAGAACCTATTCTCTGCACTCTGCACAAAGCCTTCTTCCTTCCACAGCAGGTCTTTCACAGACTCTACACAAGACCTCATCTTTTCTATCCGTGCTCTTCCTTTTGGTCTTCCCCCCAGAAAATACACTCTGGCTGTAAATGACAAATAATAAGCACTTTAATACCCATAGCCTCTCCCTTTTTGCAGTAGGAAGAAAAATCCACTTACTACCTCCCCTCTGAGTTAGACTCCATTGGCGGCCGGCTAAACAGGTAGGGCCCCTAAACAGGCAAAAATGCTGATTGCTATCAGCTGAGTGTTTCAGGCATTTGAATTTGCAGCCTAGCTTATCTTTAAGCATTCTCGCGAGAGCGTACTTCCAGGTGATGATGTCCCCTATTCGCAACACGCGAACGATCGTTGCTTGCCAAACTGCCGCCAATAGAGGGATCTTGATGGTGGTTTCATAGCCTGAGACGGTGCTGAGATAATGGCTAAGACTTTGGCCAGAGAGAGAGAGGGAGAGAACTATGGCCGGAATGCACAGAGTGTACTTCTTGAGTCCTGGAGCATACAAAAAACTACAACTCCCAGCTTAGACAGAAGAAAAATGACAGCCATTGGTGAGTAGGAGGGTGCTATTTAGCACATTGGGAGGGTCTATCTCATTTCTTCTGTCCCAGCTGGCAGGGGGAGTTAACCCATTAGTGCTGCCTGAGGATGGCCAGGTAACTTGTGGCTTCTACCCACCAGGTGGCGCTGGGTACCAACTGAGCTCAAATGTTCTAACCATGTGCGCCAATACAAGAGTTAGGAGTGTGATCGAGACATCGCACGCTGTTAGTTGGGAGGAGGAGGAGGAGAAGTGGAGACCAGTGAGGTAAGTGCATTTTGTTACCCAGGTGTTCTTTTATTCACAGGGTTGGAACAAGTGATTAATCAGTTATGTAAAAAGTTGTATAGTTGGATGCATATCATCATATCTCAACCATGATTGAGGCTGCCTCACTATGCTTTAGAACATGGGGGCCAACCACAACCGAGGGAAATTTTCTGCCCATAACATCCGTTCCAGTGTCAATGCTGAATGTTCATCAGCACGGTCCAGACGGGATTGACCCTTTATCTTTAATATGTGTACCCAGCTTTACACTTCAGCCTTAATGATACCGTATATGGTGTTTATGAAACATCAAGTAACACCACGTAACGTTTCGCCATTTTATCACAGCTGGATAAAAAATAAATTACAAAATGACATCATAATCACAGATCATCACCAGCAAATACCTATGATGCAGGCATCACTTACAGAGAAAATATGCTAACCTAGATTAACATTTAAGCCCCTTAGTTGCACTGCTTCAAGGGTAAATATCCAGAATGCCTCCTGCTAGGAGGATGTTCTGGGGTCACCACCAATTTGAAGTAAAAGGACATGATCAATCACCATCCAGCGCAGATCAGAGACTTGATGTTTAGCTTCACGAAAATCACTGTCTACTGGACCATGTACCACTGTTTGCCATTCCACCGTAGCACCAAGCCTTGTCACCTCTGACCTGGGAAAGTATGACCTGGGTCCTGGGAGTGTGCAGGATCACTTTTTCCAATTACACTTCGTGTAAATCTACGATAATGAAATTGTAAATTTAAAGTCCCCATAGACTACCATCGTGGTAGTTTACTACCGCACAGTATTTTATGACCGAACCTTTGTTAATTATGACCGTGATAGTACATTAAATATGGCCCCATGTGCTGCCTTACTAGTCATCTTAAACAGTGTCAGGCAATTTCTCCCTACCTCCATACCTTTGACTGCCCCTCTATACTAGTCTCCTATCTACTCTATTTCTCTCCTACTGGGGTTAAGTTAGCAGCAGAGGAGGTCCTTGAATGTAAGGCAATTGCTTCGGTCTGCAGTGCAGTGTATGAGTAAAGCTTTTTTTAAAATACACTTTATTTATACCTGACACTGCTGTCTTAGGACACCATAGAAAAACAGGACATTTAAGAATGTTTGGGACGGCGGGACACAGGTAGCACAAAAGAGACATCCCACCCTGGGGAAAGTGGCTTCCAGGCAGGGTGGGGTATGGGAAGGGGGCATGGCAGGATGACGTGATGCAATGATGTCACCAATGGGGCGGGGCATGGGCGGAGTTAAGGGTGGGACGCAGTGCGTGACATAAATTAGTCACAGAAGGGGCATGGTGGGCAAAAATAGGTGTTCCTGAGGCAGAGACTGCTGGTAAGTTCGGGTAGCAGGAGTTTCGGGTGTTGCTAACTGGAGGAACCAGGAAGCAAGAAATGGGCAACATTGGGCTGTATATGTTTAGCAAAACTTCAAGCCCAGTTGATCTAAATGAATACCACGCGATACCATGACTGTACTTACTTTTTCTCAGGGACATAAGCCCCAAATGCACCATATATTAATCTTCTTCTTAGGTTGTTCCTGCCCTCCGAAGTCTCCGGCCCCTGGGTACCCATATCAGCTGTGGGTAATGGAACACTGACATCTAGACCAAGGGTTAACATAGGTTTTCCCAAGCTCACCATGGAGAGCAGTGGTGTAACTAGATGCAGGGAAAGGTGGTTGTACCGTGTTAGCCACTCAAAATGTTTACAGGGTAACCCTTTTGAAATAAAAAAATAATAAAAGTGGTATAAAGGTGATACCCAAAGCTGCTATGATTATCTTAGTTAGCCAATAAAGGTATCGCCTTTATACCACTTTCGTTATTTTTTTATTTCAAAAGGGTTAACGTGGTTAACTAGGAATCACGGGATCCCCGGCTAAACTATGAGGGGCCCCTACATGCTTCATCCACAGTGGTTTTCTGGGAGGAGGCTATATCGTCATGGGAAAATAAGAAGATGGGGCCTCCCGCGGTTGCCTCCCTGGTAGTTACGCCCCTGGTAGAGAGAATAATCCAGGGCAGGGTGGAAACCTTTGGAAGCCTGGAGCAGGCTGACTGAACTTTTTCATGGGTGGACATGCCCTTTAATAATCTTGTACTTGCAAAATTAATATTTCATGTGTCCAGTTTTTTAAGGGAAATTGTAACATTACTACAAGCCAAAACATCCCCACCATGTACCCCAAACTAGTAATTAGATAAACAAATAACCATTTACTAAATCAGTCTGCAGGTATTGAGGTTCCTTGTTGAAGATGCAGTGCACATAACAAACAGTAGAGGGCGCCAACATCAACATGTAAATTCAGAACCAGGAAGTTGTACTGGAATGTTGTAAAGGACATGGGGCCTGCGGATGTGTGCTGTGCTTGGGAGACGCTGCCAGTACCTATCAATGGGCCTTGGGAGGAACTGACTGCTTTTGAGGTGAGACCCCCGTACAGTGGCGTAACTAGGAATCCTGGGCCCCTCTATCTGTGCTTTATCCACAGTGGTTTTCTGCGAGGAGGCTAATCTGTCATAGGAAAAATAAGATGGGGGCCCCTTGGCTCCCGGGCCCTTGCAGTCACTCCCATGGTGGTTACATCCCGAAACCTGTAAAATATTTAGATCGTGCAGGGCATGAGCAGTCAGTTGACAGCGCAGCCAAACAGCCAATCGGCATGGGGATGTCACACTTGACAGTGCATTGACTTCCCAACATTCCGTATGTTTGGCTGTAGGGATAATGAGGATTGTAGCTCTGTATAGGGAAGGATCAATGGGATTTCACTGTCTAGAGAACCCAAGCACAGGAAGAATGTATATAACGTTATTATATGTTATTAATATAAGAATAAATTGTGTGGAGGCTGGAGACCCCCTCTTGCGCCTACCATTTAAGAAGGCTGCACACGGTGGCTACCTTCCAGGGGAGCAGGGGACTAAGGCCTCGTACACGTATGATATAGAGCACAACACCAGTGGATCAACGTCAACGACTGGCTACACATGTGCAATTATTGGGTGGAATTATTGAGACGGTCATCGCACTCGTGTTCCCATTCGGGCATCAGTACAATATTGTATGTGTGTACAGGGTGTAAAGAAGGGTACCCACTATCCAATATTTCAGGCGGCCAGCATTTAAAGGCCCTGCAACACGGGCTGACTTTTCTAGATTTCGACCAGATCGCTCAAAAATTCGAAACCTGCTTTTTATTTTCCTATCGAAAAAATGAAGACTGGGCCTTCCGATCGTATTTACCAGTGCTGCCCTTGATCGTACAAAAAAAAAGTTTGCACGATTAAAGCTAGCTTAATTGTATCGGTGATCGCCCCGAAATATTGGATGTTTTTTTCTGGGTGCCCTCAACCATTCTGTAGAGAACAGTCAGTCGGAATGAGTACATGTCATGTGTGCACCCATACATTAGTAGATACCTTCGAATTGTGTTTTAGGAAACCTCTTTTAGGCTGAGGCTACATACAACGCATGCAAAAGTGTACTTAACATCCGCTGGTGCTGCAATTCCGATAATGTTCTGTTATCAGAGCGCATGCGAATCGCACAAAAAATAGTGATCGTATACATTCTGATAAGTGGATTGCAGCGCTCCTACGGCCAAAACTAGCATGTAGTTTTTAATGTGCAATTTAAACATGGTAGTGTGGTCTTCATGCTGAGCTTCTAACAACATTTAAGAAAAAATCCTTTTCATTAATGTGAAAATGTTCCATTTATGCTGCAGTTTGAAATGTTGCCAAACCAGTGATACCTGCATTTCATTTTTAGGTCATTGCTAATCATTCGCAATCTGGTGCTTCATTAGCCCTTCCTTATCTTAACATAGACACACTTATTTTCCAGATATGGAGAAACAAGATGGAATTTTAACAGCTCCCACCTTTAGGCAGAAGGAAACATTTCTTGTCTTATTTAATTAAAATGTTTGCAACTACACAATGGGCCACTGTAAAACTGTCATTGATTGATAATTGTTGCATTGACTCATTGTCTCTTAGTAGCTGTTTTTTGGTTTTTTTTACCCAGTATCACCAGAACTAATTGCTGGACCCGGAGCTGCACAAGATCCAAGTGAAGTGAACACATGGTTGCGACTGTCAGGGGTCCTGCTGTATTCCGGGGTCTGCACCTGCTTACCTTATGGCTCAATTATGTAAATAACATTATTATAGTGGACAAAGGCCTATATTGGAATGTAACATTATGTGCAAAGTAGGGAATCCTGTCCCAATAGAGAGAGCCAGCTAGGTCTTCAGTTTCATCTGCAGTTGTGCAAGAGGCCAGGGAAGGGCTGGGGACTGTGCACACAGGAAAATATCCCAAGTGGTAGGTTTGTATGCGAATACGCAGGGGAGGTTCTTGGCCGGGAGCAAGCCCACAGCAGGATAAGTTCCCAGAAACCCAAGATAGCAATATATAATTGCAGTTCGGAACATCTTCATGGAGGACAGATCTTGGAGACCTTTGTAGACCCTACACATAAAGGGAATATGGGCAGATTCTTAAATCATTCATGTGAACCAAATCTTTCATGATGCCAGTTCGAAGTCACTCTATGATTCCAAAACTTGCTTATTTTGTGCCCGTGATATTCTGGCAGGAGAAGAACTGTGCTATGATTATTCTGGAAGATTCTTTAACCAGATGCCGACAGTACAAAGGAGGAATTAAAACAAGAGGAGCCAAGTTCACGTAAAAAGTGCCTTTGTGGGAGTAGAGTTGTTCCGGTTACCTTCCCTATGAAAACTCCTTGTTAAGACTTATCACTGTCCTGACTTTTACTGACCTTAATGGTGCCCATTACAAATATACAAAATGATTAATGGTCGAGAAAGGGTTAACAAATATAAACTTTGTGACAATAAAAAGCAGCAATGTAACACACATAATAACTAAAAACGATACAGGAACTAACTAGCGAGCCACTCTCTGTTCACCATATTGCTGGGCTGGGATTGCCCTGGCAGCAGGATGTGCTGGTCTAATCTAATGCCCAGACTTCTGGAATCTAGTTTATCCCCTTACATAAAACTTTATAAATCGTAGCTTTATTTTTTAAAATTGATGAATAATTATTATAGATCTTTGGTCATTGACTGCTATACTTCCACTATTGGCACCCAAGATGGTAAATGGTATGAGTCAAATCTCTCTCCTGGTAAGGGCGGGTGCAATATATGGGGTGTCAAATAACAGTTGTCAGAGTGAGTCAACACAAAGTTCAATATTGTATAAAACCAGATAAAGCTTAGTGCTGCAATAAATAAAATTTCACCAACTCAGCTAAAAAAATAACTTTATTACAAAGACAATTTGCTGCATTTTCTTTATATGAGTCACATAGGACAGTGCCGTTGATTCACATTATTTGTGATAGGAAATAACTTTCAACCTTTTCTTCCTCATTCAATGATTCGCTGATGTTCCAAAACCAATCAAACGGCAGAGGCTGCACAGCGGAATCCCAGATTGGAGGCTGAGCTGTCAGGTGTATTCTGACTTCGAGCAGCACATCGATACCTGTAGCAATATGACTGAGACAAGAAATAAATGGGAGAGTGTATAAAAATGGTTTTGTTTTTGAAATTTACCTCTAGGAAAAAAAGTTCTGTGTTCCCTGCTTGCTCCTGACTGTTAATTGAAGAATGGGAGGTAAGACATACAGTAGTATACCCCCTGTTCTTCAATTAAAGAGAAAAAACTAACGGAGATTTATCTGTTGTATTCAATTAGATCAACTGGACATGAAATGTAGTTCTTGAAGACGTTTCGCTAGTCATCCGACTGGCTTTCTCAATTCAGAATGACTTGTACAAGAATCTGTGGCAATATGTACCCTGGAAAATCCCAATTAGCATATCACAGCCAGGTGTTAAGGGTGTGATTAGATAGTGGTAAGAGGTGTTATAGGAACGCCCAGAGTAAGGTGTTAAAACAGCATTGTACATGGCAGACAGTTGGTGTCGAACCCCCCACCTATTTAGGCTTGGTTTCTTTATTTTCACATAAAGGTGGGGGGGTTCGACACCAACTGTCTGCCATGTACAATGCTGTTTTAACACCTTACTCTGGGCGTTCCTATAACACCTCTTAGCCACTATCTAATCACACCCTTAACACCTGGCTGTGATATGCTAATTGGGATTTTCCAGGGTACATAATTGCCACAGATTCTTGTACAAGTCATTCTGAATGAGAAAGCCAGTCGGATGACTAGCGAAACGTCTTCAAATAGAGACAGTAGATAGAAGATAGATATTAGATAGACAGACAGATAGATAGATAGATAGAACCAGTAGATAGATAGATAGATATAGATAGACAGACAGATAGATAGATAGATAGATACAGTAGATAGATAGATAGCCAGATAGATATTAGATAGATACATACCGTATATACTCGAGTATAAACCGACCAGAGTATAAACCGAGGTACCCATTTCTACCTAAAAACTAGTAAAAATGATTGACTCGAGTATAAACCGAGGGTAGAAATTAATTGGCAAATTCTAAATTCTCATACCTTGGCCATCCAGATGTTTGGAATCTACAACTCCACGCATGCTTTATTAGCTGGGAGTTGTAGTTTCCAAACATCTACACACTACACACCTCCCCACCATTCAAAGGGTACCTTCTCTCAGTGTGCATCCAGCCTATCCAGTGTGCATCCAGCTCTCCAGTGTCCGGGATTCCGTCTGTAGTGCACTCCAGTCTCCAGTGTCCAGGATTCCTGTCTGTAAGTGCATCAGCTCTCAGGTCCAGGATTCCTGTCTGTAAGTGCATCCAGCTCTCCAGTGTCCGGATTCCTGCCGTGACGGTAAGTCCATCCTGCAAACTGAACCCTGTACATGTCCGCAAATCCCTGTAACATTACGGTACCGGTACTTATCCATTTCGGTAGCCGCGCGCTGAGTCCCTGTACTGTCGCGCGCGCTGACGTGATCCGAGTTATAAACTGAGTTAAAGTTTTCAGGCTGATTTTACAGCCTGAAAAACTCGGTTTATACTCAAGTATATTGGTAGATAGATAAATTAGTACCAATATAGAGATAGTGTGCACTCTACCGTCAAGAACTACATTTCATGTCCAGTTGATCTAATTGAATACAACAGATATACCATGACCTGAGAATGAGATGAATGAGAACCTTCACAAGCATTCAATAAAAGTTCTTATCGCTTAAAATGGTGCTAATTTTGCCCTAACCAATCAGATCTTATTTAACATTTGAAAGCGAACATCTGATTATTTGGGGCAAAATTAGCACCATTTTAAACAATAACTTTTATTGAATAACCCTGTTAGTCTTATTTATGAGTGGAGATACCCTTTTAAGGCTTATTTCACTCTAAACAGTATCAGGTGTTTTATTCTGCCTTGACTTTTTTTCCAGGCAAGAAGTGGAGACAAACTCCTAAAATTGCCTCTCTCACAATAATGGAAATGGCCTATGGGTTGGATTGTGGCCTGAATACAACTCCAGATGCATTTCAAGCAACATTCAGACCCATAGGCATATTTCAGGAAATTTCCATTAAAGTCTAAAATAGGCAAGTTCTGGAGTTTGTTGCTGCTACTTTTAAAGTGTGTGGCAGATTAAATGCCTCAAATTGCTGTGAGTGACAAAAGCCTTGTGGGGCCAATTTATAAAGCAGCTTGTTTCAGCTCTAGAAGTAAAGGTTACACCATGAGCTAAAAATGACTGTGGTATTACAGACTAATTATAGAACACAATTATAAAATTATGCCAAATGCCTTGTCATTTTAGAATGTTATTCCTAATATAGGAAAACGAGCATGCATATTAGCTTGCAATAACATTTTATCAGAAGTTGCCTTATTAAAGGGGAACTGTGGTCTCCATAAAAATGGCATTTATAAAGAAGGCCTTTAAAATATCTCCAGCTTCTAGCTACAATCCATCCAAAGTATCCAGCAGTATAAGGCTACTTTCAGACCAAAGGCAAATGCCGTTCACTGAAATTTTCCTAAAAGGGGTGAAAGAAGCCTAAAGGGTGAGTTTTCTTGCTAGTACTGTGATGTGACATCACCAGTACCACTGCTAGTCATCAGCTGCAGCATAAGCCCCACCCCTGAACTTCTAAATAATTTTTAAAGATAGCCACACGCCTGGTGTCCATAGGGAGAGGAAAGGACAAAGAATGGTTGCAGATCTTTAGCTTCATAAAAGATCGATTTTTGGGGTGTAGGGCTTTTTACACAGCACATCATGTGCCTTTCACAGACTCAGACAGGGCAGACAAAGAAGTTTACAAGCCTATAACTTAAGATACAGATAAGCTAAAGACATCATCCTTAGCTAGTTTGAAAGGTACATTTGAGCTTTTTTAAATAGAGCTCACATATATGGATACCAGTTACCCTGTAATCAGCCTCTTCATTTATTTTACAACCGTGTGTAAATGTGCATACACACGGTTGTAGAGTAAATGATTACTGCATTTTTGAAGTGTGGTAAGGTAAAGAGTGTGAGGGAGGTGATATTGCATAGCCCCTTAAATATTTATGGTGCAAGTTCCATTGGAGGCTGTAGGTACCTCACTCAAAAATTTCTCAGCTCCTTTATGGATACAAAAGAGGCTGTGTGGCTAAATTAATATAAATTGATCCCTTCTCCATTATATGACCTTCTTTAAAATCCCTTTGGCTTAAGCTTGGTACAGGTGGTCAATCGGTCAAACACATGCGAGGTGCGGATAAGGTGCATCAATAGCACATGTGTGCAAGTAATTAGTAAACCCAGGTTTCTACCAGTACCACAGAATTCAGGATGCTTATTGTTTCTTGGATGTGACAGCAGAGGCCAGAAATGGTCCAGAAAGTTTGACCTGTCTCCTAATTAATCACTTAGCTCTATGGCGTCAGAGCTGTGATAATGAAATAGTAATGGGTTATGTCACATGATATCAAGTGATACCTTTATTTGGCTTATTAGCAAATTAGAGATTCCTTATGTTCATTAAACATCAGGTCCTACTGTTTAGACTTATGGTTCAACTGTGATTTTATTATATGAAAAAAATAAGATCAGCAAGTATTTGCAGAAGGCACAGTCGAAAAAGTTTATTTATGTTCCCATTGATTCTCTGCCTTTTACAATTTACTGCTTTATTACCCTTCATTCCAACAGAATATATACAGGGTTTTGAACCGAGAACCGATATCACACTCTATTGCCCCCTTTAGGCAATGCACTGAGCGGCTAGCGGTTCTCAGTGAATTGCGAATAGGGTTTAGTTATTCTGTATCTGCTAGCGTTAAAGATTCCGTATTAAACAGCCGTAATCGGCACAGTACACTGGTTGCGTGACAGTTTTTGCTTAACGCTGCAACTGCCGTTAATTGTGTCTTAAAGTCACATTAACCTTTGTTACAACGTGGCTTTAAGACACAAATAGCCAATAATCTCCCCATTGAAATTAGCATTGTGGATTCTGCAGATTACTAGATTTGCCGTCTTGTTACAGAATGGCCATGACTGGTTACCAAGTAGCTACTCTAGATGGAATGGGGCTAGATAACTTATAGATCATGTGCTATTCTGTGAAATTTGGAAAATATAAAATCCATGTATATTTTAGCATTAGTTCAACTTTAAAGGCTATCTATTACTGGAAACAGCAATTCTTCCCAACTATCACTGTAACATATTTTGTTGATCTTTCCTCTGTTTTTTTAGATTTTTCAAATCTGAAACATCTTACGTTTCACCTCTCAATCTCCCCTACAGTAATACGGTAATAATAATAATACAGTGGGCAGTTTTGCTATAACAGGAATGGTGATGGTAAGTATGTGTAAATTGCATGGTGAGAAATTCCCTCTCCCGGTTCTGGCTCATAATGATTACGGAGCATACTTGACTTCACAGAAATCCATGTCAGATGGAATTCGATAAGAAGTGGGAGTCTGACCAAAACAAACACTGTATTGATGCAGCAACACACACCTCAGAGTATGGCGGACTTACATGTATTAATTTATAAAGTAAGATTGGTAAAAAAGTTTGGTAAGGTTACCCATTAAGGATCAGTTAACTATAGTGGTGGTAACCCCCCCAATCCACCCACTCCTGAGAGTACCTAGGGTGAGGACCTAAATCACCTGAGGAAGGGGACACGTTGTCTTCTTCCTAAACCACTAGGTCCTTACCCCTGGATTCCATCTAGATGCGCTTGCTGTCAGATGCCATCTCATAATGATAGCTCTGAGATTTGTTCCATGGTAAGTCATGCTCTGCATTGGCTAATCTAGGAACAGTCCCGAATTGAGAAAAGGAAGCAGGTCTATACCCAAATTACAAGCCAGTCAGTGACAGCCCGGTATGGGACATCTAGATGGAACCTAGGGGTAAGGACCCAGTAGTTCAGGTCCTAACCATGGGTTCTATCATAGGAGCTGGTGATTTAGGGGGTATAATGGGAGTCTTTTTCGTGCATTTTGTTTTTATAAATAAAGAGGTATGAGTTGCTATTCCTACTTTTTATTCTGGCGTTGTTATAATTAATCAGCAGTTGTAACACTCCTCTTGTGCATGTGCTTTTCTCTTGTAAAGAGTTGCTAATCAGGTCGGGAACAGGGGCATTGACAGCTGATTTAAAAGAAAATAGACCAGAACTGGAGGAAACAACAGCTCCTACCTTCAATATTAATTACAAAATAAAATGAATAAATAGCAAATTTAACAAATAGTTCTCCTTTAAATCAAAAATAAAGGTTTTAAAGTTCAAAACAGTATACTACTGAAATCCCTGCTTCCTGTCTATCAAGGTCACAAGTAAGAAATGGTGACTAAGCCACGATCTTGAGGAGAATGAATGAGTCAGAAAATACAATGAAACAATATCAGGTGGAGAGCTATCAGCAACCCAGTGCAAACAGCCCGATGATGTTATATGCTGATAGCGGCTCTTGGAGCATCGCTACCTGTCGCTTTTCTAATCCGGCACTTTAACGCCAGCTATTAGCTGCCGTTTAAAGTGCCGCAATAGAATGACGCTTTTAGCCTATAACATCACTTGCTGCGGATGCGCAGTTAACTGTTGCGTCAGACGCAAGGAAGGAGTTTAAGTCACGCTAACCAATATAACATCAGAGTAAACTCCAAAACAGGAGAGGTGCACCCTTTGGTTTACCCTGTATACTTCCAGGTATTATAAAAAGTGAAAACATCCACATGTCACTGTTTCACAATATAAATTACAACTTCCTAGGATTTTGTTTTAATTGACTAAAGCTCCCAAGTCACAAGACTGATATTCATAATTTTTTATGTTACACTTGGCAACATCATGCATCCCTGCACATTATACCACAGATCTGCATCCATGAATTCCTGCAGTAAAGATACACATCAACAAATTCTGAACTCTTTGGCCTTTGTGAACTACAATATCCCCATATTCTCTGTTTCAAGGTTCATAACCAACATCCCTTTCCCAAAATGTCTTTGCAAACTAAGAGCATACTTAGAATTAGACTGCATGATAGCTGATGAAGTCATTTTTTTTCTGTGAAGCTGAAATAGGGCAGGAATAGAAATCAGGCAAAGTAGTGATTAGGAATCTAAAATTAACTGTGCATTGTCAGATCTCCTCTATAGGAGCTCCCCGAGGCTTTGCAGTATACTGTCATTTATCTGTCTCCTCACACATCTTGTGTTTACTTTCCAGTGTTCCAAAGAGGAAATTGCTGCTGCACTCTAACAATTACAGACATGAATGATTCAGCTGCTGGCACAGGACAGGATTTATCTGGACGTTTACCCAATTAAGAGAACACATTGGTTATTATCATTTTAAAAGTGAAAAATAACATACAGCTGAGCAGTTATCAATGACTTGCTTGAGGAAATGAATACTGAATGTCTGCCGCTTTATTTACAAAGCTGGATTTTTTAAAAAAGAAACCTTAGCGATCTATTTTTGGTGGTACCATGTTATTAGATTTGCAGAGATACATACATAACCTACTATAGTAAAGTACAAGAAGCAGATACAAACCTTATCCTGGGAGGTAAAAGCCACAGCCATCAAGCAGGAAGTTTCTAGTTTAGAATTGACTGTTACTGTAATCCTTAAAGGCTTACTATACTGTTTTATTAAGTTTTCAGGGAGATTTACCCAGAGCTGCAATCGTTCTGGGTAGATCTCCCTTCCAATATTAAAAAACAATATTAAAATACCGTAAGTTAAAGTACTAATGTAACATATTAGCCTGAAAATAGATAACTGCCTTTTTAATATGAATGTAAACGAACATATAACGACAAGATCCAACTGTCAGTCAGCCCTCCAGATAGAACAAGCTACAAACCCAATCATTCTCACTACGGTATGGAATTTGTAGTTCCCAAAAGCTAGAAAACAATTACCTTGGTACTATTAAAGTAAACCTTCCACCCAGTCTGCATAAACATACCTTATGGCACATGTAGGATCCACCTTTCTTCACTTTGTCTTTTCCAGATGAAGGTCCTTTCTATGGAGACAAACAGGATCAGAACAGTATATTCAGATCAACATCATCCCTTCACACACCGTTCTTTTGCTTCAGGAGTCTGCCTAATACACAGAAACATCGCTGTAACCAAGTGCAGACATTCTTTTTCTCAACATTTCACATACATTGTAAGCATCTTCCTTATGTTTCCAGGAGCAGACATCTATTTAGTTTTATGTATTCAATGCCTGTCTACGTAATAATTGCTTGTTGTGTATTTAATTCATTGCACTTAATCTCCTGTCTTCACCTCTGTAATGTTTGGAAGCACAGCAGTGCTCACCCAAGAGAATATAAATAAAGCTATGCATACATATATTATATGAGTTTGACAAAGAGCCAGTTCATTTGTCTTGTAACTTCTTTTCTGTAATTTAAGTGGGACTGAATCTAGTAAACTGCCCAGCTGGTTTGCATTGTGTGGGGCAGATTACTGGGATGAAGCACTCTGGCAAACACTGGACAGATCTGGCTGCCCAATGTTTATTTTCACAGATCACTATAAGGAACAGGATCATTTGTCATTTGATGCACGTTATCTTGGTATTTACTGTGATTCCACACAGGTCTAAATATGACAATCAAGCGTAATATATAAACAACTGTAAGCACATGACTGGAAGAACTGTATGTGTTCCTGCTATTCACAGCTCACCTACACAGCAGTACAAGTCTGTGTGTTTACTTCCTGTATAGTGGGTGATAGTGAATAGAGGCTGTTTTGTTTCTGTGTTGAGTTGTGACCCACCATCTGGCCAAGCCGCAAGCCCCCTGCACTATATAAAGGGTTAAGGGAATTTAAAGAGGAAAGTACAATGCTTTATGCAGCTGCTGGCAGTAGCTTTCAATAGAGACTGCATAGTATGAGGAAATGAGGGGGCAGAGAGGATTCTCAACAATAATTAGTAATTCAGACACATTGTTTGCACTGCTCCCACACATAAAGAGAGATGTCAGAGCCTTAGAAAAATACCTTTTGTACAAATTCACAACCTTGAGGACTCTGGAGTTCTTCACATTGTTAGGAATGAAAGACATGGATACAGAGCATTAGAAACAAGGCCTTCACTGCAGGTGACCCATAATTGGTTAGGTTATATTTATTGACCAACTGACCACCAAACTGCCCTTTTCATGAAACCAAAGCTTGGCATTTCTTCTTGGATACAACAGCAACAGAGCAGCAAATTGTGAAGTACTTACTGGATTGGTAGTCTCATCTGCAGTATGATGTGTGTTCCACCAATCGGATGTCCACTCCCAGGCATTTCCCACCATGTTATATAGACCATAGCCATTGGCAGAGAAAGCAGTTACCTGGAAAAAAAGATGGAATGGGGCAGTTCCCACGCGTATGATGTTAAAACCTTGTAGGGAGCAACAGATAAAAACATGATAATTGACACCAGCTTGGCAAGTTTGAAAGAGGATTCCTGAATGCAGAAGCAACAAAGAAAGATCAGGATAATGGTATCAACTCAGACACAAATATATAGGGTTTGTTTATTTGCTGTAATTCTACACGGAAGTGAAGTAGAGTGTATTATGAAGTCACATAAATAATGAAGTCCCAAAGAATACAGTGTAGTATTATCCATGAAATGTATTTCTGCAAAAAGTGGTCAAAAGCTAAATATGTGAAAAATGTACAATAAATAATGTCAGCAACCTTTGTTCCCCCAATGATGAATGATGGGATCTGACAAGTTTAGTTGCTTGTTTACAGATGCAACTAAATATTCCTGTAATTGACTGACCAATTATCCTACTTGTCTTCCTATTCCTGACTTACTGTTGTACTTTACTTATTTTACCAAGACACCTTTGCCCCATTACCTATCCTCTTCTGCTTAAAGGGGAACTGTGGTCCAAAAATGACTTTAGGTAAATTGATAGGAATTGCTCTCCTGAGAATTTTTGCAATTTATTTTCATTGTTTATTTTGCATAGTTTTGAAGATATTTACATTTTTGTGTGTGATATGGCAGCAGCATCACCAGGTACCCTGCACTTCCTGCTCTGAAACCATGTCAGTCAATATGCCCTGTGTCTCCTCCTCCCCTTTGAAGCCCCCCTGGTCCCTCCCACTCATGGACCCCATGGTCCCTCCAGTTGCAGATCCCCCTTGGCCCATTCTCTTACAGACCCATGTGGCCCCGCTCACCCGCAGATGCGGTGGCCCCACCCATTTGCGGATGCATAAGCCCCACCCACTCGTGGGTGCATAAGCCCCGTCCACTCGCAGGGTGAGAACTGTGCCTGGAAAGGCAGTTTTCACATAGTGGGAAAGAAGGGCTGTAGATTCCCTTACCTACTCTGTCAGGACTTCACAAAGCAGAGAGGAGGAGGGACTTCCTGTCTCCCTCACACACTGAGGGAGTCTGAGGCTGTACTCGCCGGCGGCACTGTGCAGGAGAAGCATTAGGAATGTCACATGTCAGCCTCCCATTAACTTTCTGGTCAGTCACTCCTTCATATCTTGGGCTGTGGAGCACGTAGAGAGGTGGTTGATGGCTCATTTTAAAGGTAGGAAACTGGCCTTTCATTTAAACTCAACTTGTTTGGAGACCACAGTTTCCCTTCCAAAAATCATTATGATTCAGGACTCTCTGCAGGAAACGAGTGTTGCTCTAATGGTTACAGGAGAAGGTTCACTGCCCACAATTAAAACAATGTTTACTTAACTGCAGGGATTTATTTTAGTTGCAAGATTAGTATACAGTATAAGGGCCCTATAAGGTGGGCAATTTAGTTGTCCTTTAAAACTGTATAGTCATTAGACATTTAGAAGTCAATAGGAGGAATACAATTTGTTCCCACAATACATCTGAATTACCTGTAGATCTAAGGCCTATTTCTGTGTGGCAGTTTAGATCAGGTACAGTATGCATGTGATGCACTTTAGACTGTTATGAAGTGGTTGTGCTACAGTTTAGTAAAGGCTAATAAGCAGGATAATGCTGGTGTGAATTTCAAACAAATATAATAATATATATAATATAATATAAAGTCATTTACTTTTTTGACAGAAACATTATTTATTTACCATATTCATAGGATAAAGGACAACCCAAATTGTAATGCACTTAGCCTCTGTGCAACACGAGACACCATGCTAGTGATTGGGAGGTCTGTAAAGGTTGGTACACACCATACAACTTTCCTCTTGACCAACAGTTCGAGACTTTTGACCGGTCGGCCAGGAAGGACTGTTGGTCGTGGCAAAAGCAGCCATGTCCAAATGTAACCATGACTGGGCGTGCTGTCTCATAGAGAACCGAACGATCTGCCATGGTTTTCCAACCTGTCTAATTGTGCGTTCATCTAAACAAACAGTCAGCAGTCGGTTGCTGCCGCCTCAAGGAATTAGTACAATAATTCGGCCCGACTGACAGTGTGTGGTTGGTCAGGTCGAATTATTGTATAGTGTGTACCTAGCTTAAAGGTGGCCGTACATTACGAAGATTTTACTTACCCAACAAAGTTATCCCACAACATTAAACATATCCTGCCAGAGCTGCCTTTCCATTCTTGTTTGCGGACGGAATCCCATTTATTTTGCAATCACATGTCGTTTGCAAAGAAGAACAGGAAAGGTGGTTCCAGCAGGATCGGTCTAATGTCGTGGTATCGCTCAGTTGGGAAAGTAAAAACTTTTTAGCGTATGGCCACCTTAAGGCAGTGCACACACCATGCAGTTTTCGGCCGATTGATCGATAGTTCAGTGTATCAGTCCGAAAAAATTGCATGGATGTGCAGTGGCCCGCGACGGACCGCTCGTTTGTCAAAACGGCTACTTCTGCCGTTGAACGACAGTCATTCGGTCTGGCTGACCAGTCTCTAATGGTGAAAGGTCGGTAGGGACAAAGGATCCCATGGTGTACCCAGCTTAAGGGTGATTGGGCACCTAGTCAATCCACTACAGCAACAGTAATTAAGGTCATGTGGTACTCACAGGGGATGTCTGTACATATCCGTCTTCTCCAGTGTTTTGGGTTGGAAATTCACCCTGCCAGACATTGGCAAGATGCTCTCCTTTTGGTTGAAGCTTGTTCCCCCATGGAAAGAGCCTTAATCATGAGGCAAAGGGTTTTGTTTAGAATTTTTTTAAACTTTAATAACCCTAACTATTTAGGCTAGGGGTGAAATATTAATTGTTTATCCTGTCTAAGATTTTCCCTTTTCTTTCTCTACTAGTTATTAAATACACAAAGGCAGCATCATATTTTCCAAAGTATTTCACATTCTTTATATGTATTACCATGTTCAGTTGTTATGGAAACAACAATCAACTTTTTCTGCTGCGTGTAAAAAAACTATTTTTAGGCTGAAAGGAAATCTGACAGTTCAGGATGTGCAGTGTGTTATAGAATGCAGAACTGGGGAACTTTTATCTGCTACTGTCTAAGACTGGGTACAGACCGACCAACCGACATTGCAGTGTTATCATTGATTGTGCCAAACGGGAGACAAATTTAGGCTTATAGGCACTAGTGCTACGTATATTTCCATGCGCATTGACTGTGCAGAAAGTTGCTAAATTTCCAAAACTGCAGCATTTAGTCCTCCACTTGCAGACCCTGCACTCAGTGCAAAAAGTTACTCTCTTGCAGATCACTTATAGTATTTATTGCAGAGACAACATCACGCATACATATTACAAGTGTGATATGGTCCCTGCAATAAACACTAGATTTGATTTGCAAGGGCACAATTCTTTCTTTTTGCTTAAGCGAGATACAGATGCGCACGCCAGGTGTGTGTCTGGGCACTAAAACTGATGTAAAGAATTCCATTCTGTAATTGTGTCACTTGATGTTGTAAGTGCACCTTTATGATAACGTAGCAAAGTCATACGTGTGGAAGACATACTGAAATAACTGAAATCTGAGGCCTGTCATGTCTGTGCAGTACATTAACTTACCTGTTTTCCAATCCCCCTCGGCAGGCATATTCCCATTCTGCCTCAGTCGGCAGGCGCTTTCCTGCCCACTTGCAGAAGGCAGAAGCATCATTCCATGATACATGTAAAACAGGATGATCCATCCTGAAAACAAAAGACGTCCAAAGAGAAATTGTCATTCACTGATAGAAATTTGTGCAGAAATGAGTCCCATCACTTATCAGCCCCCAACTGCACATACAGTGTCAAGAATGGGGGAATTTCCCAAGAATAAGATTCAAATTTACACGTTTGTCCCAATCCATTGATTTACTATGGCTGGCGTTACATGGGCCATTGATCATCACCATCTAAATGATCTGGAGTAAGGGCTAGGCCACACTAGCATTTCTCATGAGCTCCGTTTGTGCGTGAGAAACAAAGAGCAGTGCATGTCAATGTGGGTGGTCACCTTGCATGCGCTGTGTGGCGATCTGTTTGTGGAGCGCACGCCCTCCAATTGCACAACATAGTGCAAATCATAGTGCAAACGGACGGTAACACGTGCACTTTTCACATGCGTTGCCCTCTGTCAGTGTGACCTCAGCCTTAATCATTTGAACAGGATGAACAATTTGTTATTGTCTTAAGTCATAAAGCAGAAATATAATTTTCCTGCGATGTTTACAAACACAAATATGTAAAGAAATCTCAGCAATGGTTCATCGACTGCAACCAGACATCCATCCAGTGGTAAATAAACTCCTAACACACTTATACCTGTCTGAGATGTTAGAGTCTGGCCCTTCAGGGTGTCTCCAGTTGGCTCCTTTCACGGGAAGCCACCAGGGTGCAGCAGCAACCTAAATACATTAAAAGAAAATTAAGACAATCTTGCTGACTGCCCCATCCTGGCCTCTCAGGTGTTAAAGGGACAATGTCACAATCACTTTTAATTATCTCACATCACAAGTAAAATGTCCTCAGGCACAAACTGCCAGTCTGTCATTCCTGAACACTAAAAACTTAAAATGGATTACTGATTTTGCTGTGCAGTGTGACGACTCAGTCTAAATAATCTTATTGTAACCGACAGCGCTTCCATATTTAGCACACATGCACACACACGGAACGTGACAATTTTTACAGTGTTCATTTAACCACTGCTACCGAGGGGTTAACTTCAGAATCTCATTGCAATTCGCTTTGTCCCACCTGAATATCTGTATGTTAATTGCTTTGAATCTAATTAGCACAACAGATAATTAGTTGATACATGTAGGCCATCTTAATATACCATCTCATTCTGATCTCAGCTTGTGGGTAGTTAATGCAATAAGATTCTAAGAGAGACTATATTACAAAATATCAGGTTTTCTGGGGACCAACTAGTGTAAGGATCTGCCCTCTAGATGTTTGAAAACTACAACTCCCAGCATTACCCAACAAGCAGTGGGCAGTCAGGTAATGCTGTGAGTTGCTGCTTTTTCAAACATCTGGGGCTACTAGTAGCAGTTGGCTAAACTAGTGTATGGAAAGCTGTCCAATCAGCAGCAAATATGATTTATCACACCCCAGACTGGTGGAGCATGCTGGGATTTGTAGTAAAATGGTAGCTATAGTGACATAACTGATACACAAGTGACAGCATATAATTTTACTGTGAGCATTACACCCAGTCTTTTTCCCCACCCAACACTAACAAGAAAGGTTTGCAGAAACCTTATAATTACACTATATAGAGAATAAAAGATATCGGAAGTCACCATGGAGATTCACAACCACATAAAGGGACAAGGCTAGGAACTGATAACCGATGGCATTGGAAATCACCAATAAGAGATTTCCAATAATAGTCCAAAATGCAAACAGCATCCACTCAAGCACCACAAAGTTGGCAATTGCCTATAATAGGTATGGTAGGTTCAATCCTCACATCACTCTAGCCTCAGGGCTAATATAATCCAAAATATGGAAAAAAATGGAGGAGCACACGACTTCGCACAACAAGTGATTATTTATTAAGTAAAAAGATACAACATTTCGGGGATGTATAGTCCCCTTCCTTAGGTACCTATAGGACTATACATCCCCGAAATGCTTAATAAATAATAACTTAGGGCTAGGCCACACTGCTGCGTTTTTTTCAGATCATTGAAAACGCGGCAACGTACTGAAAACGCGCATTTTTGGTTGTGTTGAGATTGCGATTTGCGTTCCGCATTTTTAATCGCAATCGCATTCGTTTTCCTATACCTAATGAAGAAACCACATGGGCAAATGCAACAAAATCGCACATGAAATTGCATGCGATTCCGTGTGCGATTGTGGCGCAGTGTGGCCGTGCCCTTAGTGTGTTTTTTCTAAATAAACCTGGATTAACACACACAACCAATGGCCATACTGATTCAGGAGTAAGGCACCCCCCACACATAGGCAGTCGACTCACCACGTGGCTTGTGAGCGGGCTGGGAGTTCAACAGGAGCACTTATATATAAGAAGGGTGATGAATCTCTGGATTTGCAGGCAGAAATGTATTTAAATGTGGGGGAAGGGGGTGGATTATAATGAATTATGTACCCCCTACAGAAAATATATAGGATAATAGTTTCCGTATCTCAGAGTTCCATGACCTTTGTTAAAAATAAACTCTATTCACGGATTTGTGGTTTTATACGGTCACAGAACTCATGTTAATGACCTTATAATTTACATTATCCACTATGTAATTTACTTATATAGCATCAATATATTCTGCAGCATTTTACAAATAGTAAGACAACGCTTATCAGTATGTCATAAGCATTGTAGAATTTATCTGCAATATACAAAACTACAATTAAATACCGTATATACTCGAGTATAAACCAACCCGAGTATAAACCGAGGTATCTAATTTTACCTGAAAAAGTAATAAAAGTGAGTGACTCGAGTATAAACCGAGGGTAGAAAATGTGGCCACTATTTTCTTCTGATTCTGTATTGTTTTAAGGCTTTAGTTGCCCTTTAAATGGACAGCAGAACTCTCATACAGTAATAACCAAATTCAGTATGGCTATTACTGTATGGGAATTCTGCTGTTCATTTAAAAGACAACTGCATTTTTATTCCTTGGCACTCCAGATGTGTGGAAACTACAACTCCCAGCATGCTTTATTAGCTGGGAGTTGTAGTTTCCAAACATCTACACCCTCACCCTCCCACCCAGTTCGGTGTGTACCTTCTGTGGGCATAGCACCATCAACTGAAGAAAACATGATCCGGAGAAAAGGTCACCACACATATATATTGTAATGCAGCTGTGAGTGTGAGTAGTTGAGCCGGGACTTACTGTTGATGAATCTTCACCCGACCCGATAACTGTCCACAGTTACAGGGGTTCCTGAATAGTACCTCCGGCTCCACTTAGCTCCGTCATTCCCATTGTCCCAGCACGAACATTTAAGTACATTACTTAAGCAATCCGACTAACGTCACTAATCGGCGCCGGCCAGTGACGTCAGCTGGCGTGCTAGTGCAGGGAATGAGCACGCGGCTGCCAGATTGGTAAAGTAAGTACCGACTCGAGTATAAACCGAGTTCAAGTTTTCAGGCTGATTTTACAGCCTGAAAAACTCTGTTTATACTTGAGTACATACGATACATAAAAATAAATATTTTATAGGAACTGTATACTACGGATCGGATAAAGTATTATTTATTGTAACCAAGCACGTTTCTAGACGTTTCATTTATGACAGAATGATTCAAAATTGATTGTATGGTGTATATATGTGTATATATGTTTTATAGATTTTATTGTAATACTGATGAATTAAAAGCAACATTCTATTATTAATCTTTTTTACATTGCCTATTATTATTATTGCCCCCATTGCTTAGTTACATACAGTTAAGTATCTAGTAGCTAAACACAATAAATTGTATTCCTGAATAAAAGTACCGTATATACTCGAGTATAAACCGACCCAAGTATAAACCGAGGTACCCAATTTCAGCTAAAAATCCTAATAAAAGTTGTTGACTCGAGTATAAACCGAGGGTAGAAACTTGGCATTCAAGATGTTTGGAAACTACAACTCCCAGCTAATAAAGCATGCTGGGAGTTGTAGTTTCCAAACATCTTGAATGCCAAGTGAGGGTGGCATTCAAGATGATAGATAGATAGATAGAATGGTAGAGGATAGAAGATAGATAGAATAGCAGAGATTAGATAGATAGATAGATAGATAGATAGAAGGTAGAGGATAGATAGATAGATAGATAGATAGGCAGAGATTAGATAGATAGATAGTAGATAGAATGGTAGAGGATAGATAGATAGATAGATAGAATGGCAGAGATTAGATAGATAGATAGATAGATAGATAGATAGATAGAGAGAATGGCAGAGATAAGATAGATAGATAGATAAAATGGCAGAGATCAGATAGATAGATAGATAGATAGATAGAGATAGAATGGCAGAGATTAGATAGATAGATAGATAGATAGATAGATAGATAGATAGAATGGCAGAGATTAGATAGATAGATAAATAGATAGATAGATAGAATGGTAGAGATTAGATAGATTTCAGTTTGTACCTCAGTGGGCTCTTCTCCATCCAGGAACTGTGGGCTCTCCTCCATCCAAGGGCTTCCGTGTGCCAGCATTGAAGGTAAGCATTGAAGGTTGCTCTTGAAGGTACCGGTAAGCATTGAAGGTAAGCATTGAAGGTTGCTGCATTCCGGCAGCCGCGCGCTCATTCCTGTACTGGCGCACCGGCTGAGGTCACTGCCCGGCGCCGGGCTTGGCGCCGGGCAGTGACGTCAGGCCGGCGCGCCAGTACAGAGAAAGATCGTGCGGCTGCCGGAATGCTCAGGTAAGCTGTTGACTCGAGTATAAACCGAGTCCGAGTTTTCAGGCTGATTTTTCAGCCTGAAAAACTCGGTTTATACTCGAGTATATACGGTAAAGCACTTATGATGGGAAAATATTGCATTTTCTAAAGCTGGGTAAACACTTTTTGTTTCCAAATCTATTCCATCAGATCTGATAGAATTGTCCCTTTATCATTTTTTATTTTATTATTATTATTATTATTGCTTTATATAGCGCCAACCTCTTCCGTGGTGCTTTACAATTACATAGTCATACATTACATACAGGGTAATACATGTTATACAGTGAGTGAGGAGTTTCTTCCAGCAATACCGTAATACAATAGGAAAGAGGACCCTGCCCAAAGAGCTTACAGACTAGAGGATATGGGGGTGAGACAATAGGTTGCGGGAATCGGTAGGCTGTAAATAGATTGGCAGTGGAGAGTGAAAGGTGGGTTGGATCATATTGGGTAGTAAGAAGGGTAATGTTTAGGCCAGGTTATATGCTTGGCTAAAGAGATGGGTTTTAAGGTTACGTTTGAAGGTGTTAAGGGATGGTGACTAGGGGAGGTGACTAGAGTGGATGAGAGGAGGGTATCGTTTGCAGAGCGGAGGTTGCGCCTGGAAGTAAGTAATGCATTTCCGAGCGTCCCCAAGACCAACGGATGTTCACGGTCAGCCTCGGGTTCGCTCAGAACTGCCCGAATATTTCCCTAGGTATTCAGCCGCAGCTAAAGAAAATCTGCAGTCCCAAACCTTCTCCCTATGCTTTTAAAGGGTATGTCCATCCTAAAAATTAATTTTTGATACATCATTGCCCCTGTCCCCCCAGCCCCAACCGCTATATTTATTCTTTATAGTGCCCCAAACTTTACTTACCTCCCCTCTTTCCTCCACTGCGCTGCCGGCCCTCTGCTTGCGAGAAAATGCAAGCAGAGGGGCGGGACTGGCAGTCGCCTCTGTGATTGGCTGAGCAGCAGCCAATCACGGACGTGGCTGCCGGGAGTTCATTTTGGCGGGGGAAAGAGGGAAGGTAAGTAAAGTTTGGGGAGCTTTCTAAAAGAATAAATATAGCGGTTGGGGCTGGGGGGACAGGGGGAATCATATAACTAAAGGGTTTTAAGCTAAGGGGAGGGAATCCTGAGAGGGAGGGGGAGGGAGGGAGGGGGAGAAAGGCTGCAGTACGCATGCCAAACTTCTCCCGGGGGCCAGGTAGGAGGCAGAGTCCTATATGGACTCTGCTATCCTCCTGGTGGGCAGTTTTTGGGACTTTGGGGGGGGGACTACAGGAGAACCTTATGGAGCTGGGATGTGAGGTAAGGATTAAACTACACTACATGATGGGGCCAGTAGTTGGGGGGATTATAGTTTTGGGGGTGGACATGCCCTTTAAGCTGAGTGTAGGTTGATCTTGAAAAAAAGGCAGACAGAATCTGTATCCACCATAAAAGATATTGGATCCTTCCTGTATTGTACATAAGCTAAACAGAAGAACACCATGTCATAGCATAGTGTGTGCAGTTTGTTTTTCTCTACATATTAGTGTTTACTATTAAAAAAAAAAGCTACCATATTGTTTACCCAAAATGAGGCAAATCCCTAAACAACAGGAGCATCTGTTTCTAATCCCTACATCTGCTCTTCTATAGTTCCTCCGCCAAGGCATTCAATGCCAGCTTTAATTTCTATATAAACAAACATATGATATAAGGAATGATCAGTGTCAATAATTAACTATTACCCAATCCATTATTGTGTCTTCAATAATAAGTGGATGGAAAAATTATTGGCACAGTTCTTCTTTAATATTCAGTATTTTACACCCAAATGCAAAACCAGGGACATGTGTATTTGTTTACATCTAGACGTAAAATATTCTGTACAACTGGGTACACACAGGGCGCTATTTCGTTGCGACTGTAATTTCAATCAGATTGAAATATCATATAGTATGTACACAGCCTATGAGGCAGGATGGAAATGTAAGGGTTGGTACACATGATATAATATTTTGTCTTTATCAACCACCCACACCAATATTTTTGATAATCTGGCCAAAATATTGGGCAGCATTTCCAACGATTTTTAGTTAAAAAAAAAAGGGTGGGGTGACAGTGGGTAAAGCAATTCCTTCCAGACTCCAAATGGCAATCGGAAAGATCCCTGGATCAACTAAAACTATATGTATGAATAGCAGAAATGTTTAATATTATTACATTTCAGATATGATAATATGATATGTTAAGTAGCAGGTCTGTTAAACATAGTTGGCTTATGTGTATCATTAGAATTGGGTCCAGATCCCTGTGGAATTAATAAAAATACCCTGGAGTAGGTTTTCCTTTATTCTAACTTCCTTTTGTGATGTTTTGGCACCTACATTTGACCTGAGAAAGGAACTGCTAAGTGCTGAACTGTTAAAATGAATATATTGATTTAATACTGCAATGCTGTCACAGGTGGACAATTTATTTTTGACATTAGGAAACAATAAAGGACTGATTTAGTTTTTATCCCAAAGTACCCACTACACTAACATTAATAGAAAAAAACATTTAAAAAGTTAGCCGTCCCCATGGGAAGCTCTTTTTAATCTTCCAAAGGAGGAGATTCACACTAAGGTTAGTTACACATGGGCATATATTTCGGGCCTGGACTCTCGCGGCCCAAAGAATATCACATGATCGCCTGTGATCTTCCAACATCCAACCTAAAGACTTATGGGCCTTGATGCAAAATTTGGGCATGGGCCCCACAACACCGCCGCAAACACAAATCTGCACTGCAAACAAAAAATTGGTAAAATGCTTTGTATATAACCACTGGTAAAATAGTTGGCACAAAGACTGGTTTAATGCTTGGCATGCAGACACTGATAAACTGGTTGGGAAACTGGCACTGCACACAGCCAGGCACTGGTTAAATGCTTGGCACACAGACAATGGTAAAAATGCTTTCTACACAGACCACTGGTAAAACAGTTGGCACACAGACTGGCAGTTTTGGAACCTTAGCACAAAATGGGGCCCTGGTGCGGTCGCATCCCCTGCACTCCTGGTAGCTAAGTCCCAGCTTACTTCAAAGGACTTGCTATTCCTTCCTTTCTTTTGTTCCTTGGTACAGTCTGTTCTGTTATTGGACACAGGGCTGACAAATGAATGCATTAAAAATAGATCTCTATTTAAATAGTCTAGCTAAATTAGGTTATGACAAGCTATTATATTAGGTTTTCAATTAAAGTTTGTATTTCATGGTTCTTTAAAGGGACACTAAACTCCCATAATCCAGAAAAACAACTATTTGCCATTTGTTTGTATTATTCACAGGGAGGTGAGAATGCTTATTCTCACCTCCCTGTGAATAATATTACGCTCGAGGAACCTGGAACTTACCTTACCGCAGCTCTACTCGCAGCCGCTCCTTCACTGACAGCCGCTCTGTCCCGACCGCGCGCCCTATCTTAGGCGCATGCGTGCCAATACAAAAGACAGGGCGCGCGATCGGGAGAGAACAGCTGTTCAGTGAAGAAGCGGCTGCGAGCAGAGCGGAGCTAAGGTAAGTTCCAGGTCCCCTGAGCGTAATATTATTCACAGGGAGGTGAGAATAAGCATTCTCACCTCCCTGTGAATAATAAAAACGAATGGCAAATAGTTGTTTTTATGGGTTTAGTGTTCCTTTAAAGTTACAGTGATCTTCATGACCTTACACAAAGAATATATACAGTACTTTGTATTTATGTTTAAATTTAAGATACACTTAAATTTTTCACAACAGCAAGTCCTCCAGTTTCTCACCCAGCGAACACAGTTATGCAGTGAGCTTCATGCAGTAAGACAGAGAAAGACCGACTGATGGAATCTCTCTAATAAGCTGCTAATGTGGAAAAGAGGAAGTGACTGGACTGCTTTGTCTCAGTGAAAGATTTTTTTCTTTGTTGAACTGCTAATCTTTGTGTAGGAAGTGAATTGATGCATCACGGCAGAGAATAAAGTTAATATATTAAAGTTAATATAATTATATTTTCAATAGATTTATGTGGATTAAACCAGCCGCGATGTGTAAATAAAATAAAACCACAGTGAATGACATGTTATTGAAATTCTGTACATGGATTTCAATAACATGAAAGATACAGAAATAACCACAATATTATCACCCATGAGAGATGTTTGCTACTAACCTTAAGGAAGGCAGAGTCACCTTGGGAAATGGTTTAATACATTTAAATAACCCATTTTTTGAATTCCAGAACTAATATATATATATAAAGAAACATAAAGAGATATATAAAAGCCTCATACAAATTGTAGTAGAACAATAGACATGATCAGTTCATGAATTTACTGCAGTAAGTGCACTCTAATGAGTTAAAAGCTTGCATCTCATTCACTGCTAGCAACCAAATCACTTTTCATTCCCATTAGCCATTAAAATGCATTTTTTAAGCTAAACATTAATTCCGAAAATCCTTCCTTAATTTGCCTTACACTGTGATTTTAACAAACTAATTCCTTTCCTGCATCAATACCAGGGACGCTAGAAAATCTGTGAACTTACAGCCTGATGGATGTTGCTTTTCACATCTTCACTTATCAGCCCTTCAAACACAAAAGAGTCACCGAATTTTTCTGCCTATAGAGAGCGAAGGTGAGAATTAGCGTGGTAATTACAATTAGAGGGGAAAAAAATGGAACACAATAAAAGACTACGCTATACAGTACAGTAGGACTACTAGATTCATTTCGATACACAGTACAGTAGGACTACTAGATTTACTTCACTACACAGTACAGTAGGACTACTAGATTTACTTCACTACACAGTACAGTAGGACTACTAGATTTACTTCACTACACAGTACAGTAGGACTACTAGATTCACTTCACTACACAGTACAGTAGGACTAATAGATTTACTTCACTACACAGTACAGTAGGACTACTAGATTCACTTCGCTACACAGTACTGCAGGACTACTAGATTTACTTCACTACACATACAGTGGACTCTATATTTACTTCCTACACATACAGTCGGACTACTAGATTCACGTTCACTCACATTACGCAGGAAAACTACTAGATTTACTTCACTACACAGTACTGCAGGACTACTAGATTTACTTCACTACACAGTACAGTAGGACTACTAGATTTACTTCACTACACGGTACAGTAGGACTACTAGATTCACTTCGCTACACAGTACATTGGAACTGCTAGATTTACTACTAGTCAGTGAGACTACTAGATTTACTTTGCTACTACTAGACAGTAGTGTATGGGCGTTCGGTTGGGAATTATTAATTATGCGACCCAGCGGATCATCAACGATGCCCAACTGAACGGCTGTTTCGCCGACCGAGCACCCATAGACTTACCAATAGTAGGGCGAAATGGCCATTTTTACACTATCGTGTTAAGCATGTCCGGCCTGTGACCTCCCGTTTGTACGGGCCTTAAAAGGCATGTCCAGCCAATAACATTTTTCCTACCCCAAAAGCAGGACAACCCCCCTCCTCAACCCTACTTTAACAAAACTCCCCTGACCTCTACCTGGTGTTCTTAAAAGTAGACATTTACTTTGAAGTTTGCTGGTCCCTCACTGCACGGTATCTACCTACTTGGAAGAGGTGGCTTGTGTAGCTGTTACAAGTCATTGGCCATGATGTCACTGTCATGGTCTTGACCAACAGCTAACACCTGGAAGAGCAGTGGAGCAAGTTGTGTTTACATATATAAAATATACATGCTTCACGGCTGCAAACTTTTTGCTTACTAACCAAACCTGCCTTTTGGTATGAAATGCAGAACAGAGAAATAAATTAAAGGGTAACTGTGGTTTTGGGAGTTAAATATAAGACCTTTAAAATAAACCCTGGATACTGAAACTTGCGAGATGTTATATTGCTGGAAAGGTTTAGCAACCTGAACACTTCCTGCTTTTACTATGTTGTAGTCATGTTCTTAAGGTAGCCAAAGACACTACAATCTGATCATATGATCTGCGGGTTGTACAATTGGATTGCCCGTCGGACAAATTTTTTCAACTGGCCCAATATGAAAAATGATTGGATGATCGGCGATACACAATCTGACGATAATAAGAAATCAGAACATGATACGTCCTTGTAGCATGTACGGCCAGCTTTAGCCTTTGCCTGCATTAAAGGGGAAGTTCAGTGCAAATACATATCCTTTCCAGAAAAAAAGAGCAGTATTTTTTCATCCCAATGACCTTAATCTGCCAATCCAGCATTTTGTCTGTGTATAAATGCAACCGAAATACTGACTTCCTGTTTGCAGGACCCCTAATAGAGACCGGTATGGTCTTGCCCTTGACCCAGTGCCTGGGTTGATTCAGTTGCTCAGTAGAGATCTGAGCATGTTTGACCCATCCAACAGCCAATCAGTAGAAATAACTGTTAGGAACATTCCATGGTAGTGGTGCATCCTGGGAAGAAGAAGGACCGTTAGAACCTAAAATGTCAGCTCACTAATGTCAACAGTAGGGAACAGCAAAGGGTATGAAATCAACTGATTTTTCAAAATGGGAGAGAATATGTAGAATAACTAAGAAGGCATTACACAAACTAACAATTTAACAAATATTGATCATTTCCACTAAACTGTCCCTTTAATAGACCCCCCCTCTCAACTGTCAATTTATTTGTCTGTTTGAACATTCTCTGCAATATATCTGCTATCACTAGAGACACACTTATAATTGATGTACATTTCCTCAGTTAAAGGCACAATCTGTTATTCTAACCTATAATTTAACTGTTTTCTGCATTTGGAAACATCCTTTTGCCAGTTTTCGCAAAGAACCGTTGCTCCTGAATGACCTTAGTATAAAAGGAAGCTTGAACATTGTATTCACAGTCTCAAAATCTCAATTAATTTGCTTGCAGTAAAGTTCAGTTCACATTTGTTTATATTAAATAATATTTAGGTAAAAAAGATCACAGGGAGGGGAGGCAGAATCTGCCTCTTGGGAGAATGACAGCCCATCCACACCTATCCACACACCTTTATTTATAACCATGAGGAAATTTTGCTAGTCGGAGCATAAGGGTGTCAAATGCTTAATGCATTTTTAGTACAGTTAAATCATGGGAAGGCCCTTTTATTTACCCATCCAACTTAAAGGTTATATACACTGGAAAAAGAGTTTTTTTTAAATGCCCATTACTGGAAACTATAATTCTTCCCAACTATCACTGTACCATTATTTTATTGATCCCATTTCTAATCTGAAGATAAGATGCATAAGCTGTCAATTAAGTACCTTATAATAAACCTCTGCTTTGTGCAAGTATTGGATTTTGCTCTTACTGGAAGGGTGTAAAGGTGTATACACAGTGTCAATCTGCAAGATTTTCTTTGACAGATGGGAGTACATACAGTCATGATCGTTCTGCCTACATGTATATAAAAAGTATAGGGAGGACGATCGTGTCTGCCATAATCCCAACGATCGGGGACAATTACCTATACATTAGTACAGGGGGGATGACCACGGGAATTTTCCCAGTCATAGCGACCGAAAAATGGCTGTTTTGGCCATACGCAATATATAGGGCCAATCCTGTCAGAACTGGCCCTAAATTGCTAATGTGTGTACCCAGCTTATCTGTAACTGGATTGGGGACAGTTGGGAAATTCCATGTGTAAGTGCTAGATGATAGTGATTACTGAGCATGCTCAGTTTAAAAAAGGCAAGTCTGAGGAAAGGAGGAGTCGGTTAAGAGAGGGAGGGGGGGGGGAACCTGAGCAAAACAAGTTCTGTATTGAAGGTGTGCAGCAACACACACACACACCTCAGAGTAATTGCTACTTACATGTATTTTATAATAAATTGTGTGGTCAATGGCGCCATTACAGCGGGAATCATTAAGGAAGAGTTGGGATTATTTCTCATGCAGACACACCCTAAATGCCCCATCCTATACACTATACCCAAAATTCACAAGTCCCTGTATGCTCCCCCCGGACGTCAAATTATATCCTCAAAGGGGAGTTTGTTGGAGCCAGTTGGTAAATTTCTGGACACTATATTACAGCCAATTATGCAAAAAACTGGTACATATGTGAAAGATACAGCACATTTCTTAAAACGGATAGGCCAAATAGTTATTCCAGAAAATACAGAAATTTGGTTAGCATCCTTGGATATTTCAAGCCTATATACAAATATCCCCCATGATTTGGGATTAGAGGCGGTACAGAGCATGCTGAATATTAATAATTGTGGGGCAGAACAATACCAAAATTTTATTCTTACGTTGCTCAAGATTGCCAACTGGGATAATGTATTATCAGGTAAATGTACTGAACAGAAGTGGACCGTGTTCAAGGGGATTTTAAGCCAGTTCACATCTAAATTTATACCCTTGGGAAATAAATGTAAAAAAAATAAATCCACGCCCATGTGGCTGAATTCTGATGTAAAGAGGCAAATGGAAAGGAAGAAAAAGGCATTTAAAACCTTTAAGGCCGAGGGAACGGAAAGGGCCTTTAGGGATTATAAAAACTGTAATAAGGAGTGTAAGAAAGCAATCAAACTAGCTAAAATTAATAATGAAGTTAGGATAGCTGAAGAAAGCATCACTAAGCCTAAAATTTTTTTTAAGTACCGTATATTAATAGTAAGAAGATGAGGACTGAGAATGTGGCACCATTAATTAATGGGGATAAGTTAGTTACGGAGGATGGCGATAAAGCAAATGTCTTAAATAATTTTTTTCCCTCTGTATACACTATAGAAGATCCAAGTACAGATATCATAGAGTATAGTAGCAATAATGGTATAAAAGATTCAAGTGCACTTTGGTTAACCGAGGATATGGTACAGAAAGAACTAAATATGGTTAATATTAATAAATCTCCTGGACCGGATAAAATACATCCTCGGGTACTTAAGGAGCTAAGTTCAGTTTTATCTAGGCCATTGTTTCTTATTTTTGCTGATTCCCTCATGTCCGGTGGTGTGCCTCTGGATTGGAAAAAGGCTGATGTTATTCCAATATTCAAAAAGGGTAGTCGTTCACAGCCGGGGAAAGGGAAGCCCCGTGATGTCACTGGACGTCTGGGGCTTCCCTTTAGTGTTCCCCACTTCTTCCATGGTGGTCCAGTGTAAGTAGTAGTCTGCGATCGGTTCCAATCGCAGATACTACTGAGCTATAGCAGCAGGCACTGTGTGCCTGCTTGCTATACTGCAAGCAAAAAAATATTTAGTCCTAGGGGCAATCAGGGGGCATCATTCAAGTGCCCCCCTAGCCCCCTCGATCCCCCCTTGATTTCACAAAAATCCGTTGGGGGGATCAGGAGTTTGCAGCCCCTAATGTAGATCCCCCTCCTCCATTGCCGGTCCCTCGCTGGATCAAATGGTATTCCCGATAAGGGAGACCCCCAGTGATGTCACAGGGCTTCCCCCTTCACTGGAGGTGTTCCCTTACAAGTGGAGGTACTGCAGTGTGATCTCCATTCAGATCACGCTGCAGTAACTGTATAGTACAAGCTGTCATGCTGACAGCCTTACTATACATTTTGTGAATGGAACTCAAAGTTCCATTCACAAATAGGATTTTTTCTAAGTCTTTGCTACTTAGCAAAGACTTAGAAAAAAATGGGGACGAGATCATAATTTGTGATCACTTCTGATCACCAAATTATTGATCTTTGCCAATGAATGAAAAATCACTTCCTGGAAATGATTTCCGGGAAGTGATTTTCCCGATCGGATTTCGAATTGGAAAACGGGCATTTATGCCCGTATTCCAAGTTCGGTATCATTCCCTAAGATGATTTGATGATCATCTTTGGGAATGATCCCCCAAAAAAGGGGAAATGCACGCAAAATAAAATCTAAAGTGATACAAACACACCTTTTTTTTTTTTTTTTACCTAAAAACTATAAATTAGCAAAAAAAATTGTCTTCTCCAAGCCTCCCAATGTCCCTGGTGATATCGCTAAAGTAAACGCGGATCATTAATTGTTCATTTTCAAGGGAAACTAAGCCTATTTTAGTAGGGAATTTTGCAGAGGTACCAAAAAAAGACCGGATTGAATTTTTAGGATCAGTAAAAGTGTGCAAAAACTTGTGGGACTAAAATACCACTAAAAGGGGGAGTGGGGATAGGTGTGGGGGGTGGGTTGTGGCGTTTTTAAATTTTTTCTTGTAATTGCAATTGCGCATGGATCCCATTTGAGCTAGTTGGTGGCCCGTCTCTGTTTGCACCCACCCATATGGCATACCGTTTGATTCAGGACATGTGGGAGATTGCCGTTTAGTGGGTTTTTTTATTTGCCAAGTGGGTTTAGGTAGGATTTCAACCATTGAGTCCTCTTATTTTATTTTTTCACAAAACCTCCTAAAAACACAGAGTTCTTTGGATCACTGGGTCTGGAATTCTTCATGTATGTATGAAAGCATGGCATCGTAACGTAGCTGAAGGTGTGTAGATTCCAAAAATATATAGTTTGTGGGGGGAATTTCCATGTTTCTGGACTGTTTCCTTAGAAAAAGGGTAGGCTGTTCAAATTACAGAGCACTTTGATTCTTTCTTGTAATTGCATTTGTGCATGTGTCCCATTTGAGCTAGTTGGTGGCCACGTCTCTGTGTGCATCCACGCATATGGCATAACGTTTGATTCAGAACATGTGGGAGATTGATATTTAGTGGGGGGGTTTATTTGTGGGGGGCATTTCCAAGTTTTGGGGCTGTTTGTAATTACAGAGCACTTTGATTTTTTTCTTGTAATTACACTTGTGCATGTGTCCCATTTGAGCTAGTTGGTGGCCATGCCCCTGTGTACATCCACGCATATGGCATACCGTTTGATTCAGGGCATTTGGAAGATTGATAATTGACAAGTTTTTTTTACATGACATGGAAATTTGCCATGATTTTAAACTTTGAATTGTATTTTTATAGATTTCCCTGAAAATCTGGTAAAAAAGCGAAATTTTACATGAAACTGAGCCCAAACCATTGGTGGTATGCATAAAGGAATCACACCATTGTGTAGCTGAAGGTGTGTAGATTCCAAGAATATATAGTTTGGGGGGGTATTTCTAATATAGAGGGGTGTTTAGTCTGACAAATCTGAAAAGTTGCTGTAATTGGGCCATTGTTCATTGGCTCACTTTGTGGCTAGTTGATTCCATGTTTGCGTGTTTAACCATACATAGGGCATACCGTTTGATTCAGGACATTTGGGAGATTGATATTTGGTAACTTTTTTTTACATTACTTGGGATTTTGGCATGATTTCTACCTTTGAGAGTGTTTTTTTTCAAATTTTTTAGAAAATCTGCTAAAACTGTGAACTTCTACGAAGAACTGCGCCCACACCATTGATGGTACGAATGAATAAACTACAGAATTTTGAAGATAAAGGTGTGTGGATTCGAGAAATATATGGTTTGTGGGGGTTGTTTTGTAGGGAAAAATTGCAGACTGTTCAAATTCAGATTTGGCTGAATATTTTTGCTGTTTCTGAGCCATTGTGCATTGTTTCACTTTGTGGCTTTTGGCTTCCACGTCCACGTGTGTAACCACACATATGACATACCGTTTGATTCAGGACATTTGGGAGATTGATATTTAGTAACTTTTTTTAGATTCCATGAGGTTTTGGCATGATTTCTACCTTTTGAAGTTGTTTTTTGTTAAATTTTTCAGACAAATGCGAACTTCTACGAAGAACTGCGCCCACACCATTGATGGTATGAATGAACAAACTACAGTGTTACATAGCTGAAGGTGTGTAGATTTCAGGAATATATAGTTTGTGGGGGTTATTTCTAAGTTACTGGGGTGTTTTGTGGAAAAAAACTGCAGACTGTCCAAATCCGGAATTGGCTAAATATTTTTGCTGTTTCTGAGCCATCGTGCATTGTCTCACTTTGTGGCTTTTCGCTTACACGTCCGCATGTGTAACCACACATATGGCATACCGTTTGATTCAGGACATTTGGGAGATTGATATTTAGTAACTTTTTTTACATTCCATCAGGTTTTGGCATGATTTCTACCTTTTGAAGTTGTTTTTTGTTCATTTTTTCAGACAAATGTGAACTTCTACGAAGAACTGCGCCCACACCATTGATGGTATGAATGAACAAACTACAGTGTTACATAGCTGAAGGTGTGTAGATTTCAGGAATATATAGTTTGTGGGGGGTATATCTGAGTTGGGGGGGCGTTTTGTGGAAAAACTGCAGACTGTTCAAATACAAAATTGGCTAATTTTTTTTTGCTGCTACTGACATTTGGCACTGGTCACGCTCTGGGTTAGTTGGTAGCCATGTTTCTGGGTACACCCATGAATGTGGCATACCATTTTATTCGGGAGGGGTTAGGCTTTCATATTTGAGATGCGTTTGAACTTTCCTCCACAGTTTTTAGCTGAAATTCGCATTTGATTTTGTCTCTGATTTTACAGTTGAGGAAAAAAAGGAAAATGTGAGAAAATAACTTACAATTGGACGAAGAGCTGCGTCCGGGTATCTGCATTTTGATCGAAACTAACCTCACTCATAAAATCTTGTGGGTGTGTAGTTTCTAAACATATCTCACTTGTGGGGATATTTTAGTTAATTTGGTAGATATTCTATGTTAACTGTCAGTAGTGGTTATACATTTTAATTTGGTGTAATAATCTTGAAGATGCAGTTTTAGTTTGCGGAGGTCTCCTGTACAGGAAAAGTCGGGTACCTACATATATCTGGTATCGTTGTACTCGGGAGTATCAGAGCTTTTAGAAACAGTAAGATTTTTGTGTGTAACCTTAAGATAACTATAAGTAAAAATAGGAAAAATCCATGAAAATTTGCAAATTTTTCATTTTTTTTTACATATTTTACCCATAATTCCAGTAAAATTTCCAGAAAAGTTACAAAATTCTGTTACCATGTTAAAGTACACTTTGTGCTGAAAAAAACAATGCATAATATTCCTGATTTACTGCAAGGTTTCCTACTGTAAAATTAGTCTAAAGCGATTAAGGGCAAAATCCTGAAAATTCTTCTGGCAGTTAACGCAAAAAAAAATGAAATTCTCCTGGCAGTGAAAGGGTTAAAGGCCTGTAAGTTTAACTTCAGTGGTGGGGAAGATCCTGGAAAGTTTAATAAGGGAACATGTTCTAGAGTATGTTTCAAGGACTGACATTATAAGTAGTAACCAGCATGGATTTAGGAGGAATAGATCTTGTCAAACTAACTTGCTTGGCTTTTATGAGGAAGTAAGTAGAAATTTAGACTCTGGCATAGCAGTAGATGTAGATGAATAAGCTAAGGTCTGTTGGTCTGGGGAGTCACATTTGTACATGGATAGAAAATTGGCTAATGAACAGGATGCAGAGAGTAGTTGTTAATGGGGCTTCATCATTATGGACTAAAGTGCTAAGTGGGGTGCCACAGGGTTCTGTGTTGGGGCCGCTTCTATTTAATCTATTTATTAATGATTTGGAAGTGGGTTTTGTCAGCAAGGTTTCTGTGTTTGCTGACGACACAAAACTTTGTCGACCATTAAAAACTTCAGAGGATGTGCAATCGTTGCAAGGGGATCTAGATAGATTATCACATTGGGCTGCTAAGTGGCAGATGAAATTCAATGTTGATAAATGTAAGGTATTTATCTTGCAGATCCTGTCTGTCATCTTTCAGAAATCTGGAATGTGTGTACCTAGCTTAACTCCTTTCTAGTCCAATGAAAGTAATCACTTGCAACAGTGACAGATCTTTATATGGAGGCCAGAAATGTTTACTGCCAAAACAGGCTAAACAGTAGCTCACTAGAACACAGGGTAGTTTGTAACTGTGCAGTAGACCAGTAATTGTGTGATCTACAGCACTGTACTAAAAAAATTAGAGCCAATTAATATAGGGCACATTACACTAGATACTGATTTCCCATAATCCCAGAACTCATCAAAGTATAATATAATTAGAATTTTCATGAAAGTATGCATTATATCTGTGGGGCTGCTTTTCATTACAGAGTGGTAATAATCAGAGTCTCCACTGGACAAGATACAGAAATCTACTTTCTAATTTTGTCTCCTGGTTCATTTTTGTTTGAGTTTGCACATTTTTGGTGCTATAATGTTTAATAGAATATCAGGGAGATTCAATAAAAGTTCTAATCGTTTAAAATGGTGCTAATTTTGCACCAACCAATCAGATCTTATTTAACATTTGAAAGCTAACATCTGATTGGTTGGGGCAAATTTAGCACCATTTAAAACAATAAGAACTTTTATTTAATAACCCTGTATATCTTTTACTTGTGAAAGTCACATATTTAATATGCATTTATGTAAATTATATATAATATTAGTGACTTACCTCTGTCACATGACCTGTTGCTTTCACAAATTTTGCAAACTCCTTGTTGCTCACTTCATAGATATCCATGTAGAAAGAATCCAGGTTAACCCTGCGGGCAGGACTCTCTCCATCTTGGGGTATAGCAGGCTCATTGGTGCCCATACTGAACACTCCTGAGGGAAGCAGAACCATCTAGTTGGAAAAGGGGAAAGGCAGTTGCTTACATGCGAATAAAATCTAACAGAGTTTAATTCATCTACAGAACATCATGTATGATAACCTAGTACAATAAACTATTCTCTGTATCATGCAAGTCTCCACCTTATCTATTCAAAGAGAACAGTAATAATATATTACTACAGAGATCAACAATGCACTGATTTTTAGAAAGAACTGCCTGATCCACTTGATTAACTGGGCACTATGATGCATAGAAATAATTTTACTCTGGGTTTTGGCTCTACCCAGGGTTTTGTTTAGGAAACCAATATGCTCATCACTTAAACAGATTTATTTACATAAAGGGCAAGTCTACCCCACAAATAAAATTAATAAATTAAATTACCCCCTAAGCATTGATAGTTAGAAAGCTAAGAGATGTAGAAATAAACAGAAATGCTGCCTGATGTTATTTTACCTCTCTGCTTCCTTGTTTTTTAGAGGTAGCAGCTGTCAGTCATGCACTGAGCATTTTTTAATGCATTGGAATGCACCGCAACGCGCTGTATGTCGGTGCCGTTCATTACTATTAGCACAGCTTTTTGGTTTGATGTTTCCGCAACAACGTACCGATGGGATTGGCCATATATCGCTAATGTGTGTACGCCCCAAACCACCATTTCCAATGCCACCTGCGTTGACATCGAAGATGGCCGTTCCGGACATTCTGACCAGAAAATTTCCCTTGGCCGCAGTCGGCCCCCTGTACTAAAGTATGGGGAGTTGGCTGTGATTGTAGGAGTATGGCAGTCACAAACGTTACCCTATAAGTTATATGATCGTGACTGTGTGTACTGCCATCTCAAAGAATCTTGCAGATTGGTACTGTGTGTAGGCAGAAGGGGGAGAGCATCATTTGGCTGCATAACAGATATATAATGTTTCATTTTAAGGTATAGACATGCCCTAAAAAGAGATGAACAGCGAACTATACGTTAGCTGAAACTGTTAAAAGCTTCTTTTAGTGTTGCGCATGGCACACCACAATCATCTATTATCAGTCAACACTGTGGCTACAAAATCTAGGATTACATTTTTGTTGACTACTTTGTTACAAATGGAATCAATACTCCTACTTAAATTATAATGGTTAATGGGCCTGTTTCTTAGCTTTCAGCTGGGGCTATAGGCAGTGCAGTTTAAAGGCTCCATAAGGGCAAGGCCACACTACAACGCACCAAAATCGCACACGCAAGCATGCGCATTAATGCACACAATTCTGACGTGATTGTTTACGTTTGTGCATGCCATTTACCAAAAACAGAAACAGATGTGCAAAAGGCAATGCATCGGAGGTCACATGTTTTTTTACTTCCTGTGATTTCCATTATATTGGAAATCACATGTGGCCTATCCCTAATTAATAACAATCTTTTTAAGAGGAAAAAAAAGCAATACTGTGTGCTGGATTACTGCCATATAAACTGTAACGATTTACTGATCTTTTTACCTTTAATGCTAGGTACACACACTAACGATAAAGCCCCGATACTGTTAGATCCAATGTTATCAGGGCTTTATCGATTGTGTGTAGCGGCTTTCCTGAATGAGCGCACGGCCGTTAAACTTTCCCATCGGCAGAGCGGTCGTTCGGGAAAGACCGAAACTTTCCCTTGTCCGCGGTAGTCTCCCTATAAAGGGAGTCAGCCGCGGGACACAGTCCCAAACGTTTTCCCTATGCTAGGTATATGCTGTGTATAGGGAGAACGCTCGGGACTGTGTGTATAATGATCTTTGAAAAATGACAGACAAAAAAATCTTTCCTGTGTGTACCCACCGTAACCCTGATCTTTTAAGTATCTATTGTAAGTGCCAGTGCCTTACCTGGTCATATACCTGTGCCTGTGTTGTTTTCTTTGAAGACTCTGGCTCATTGGCCTCCCGTGAATATTTAAAAGCTGCTCCATGGTGTGATGTTGACTCACTGTGGCCACCTCGGTTGGCATCATTACAGCCACAATCAGCTAAAACCTTCCTTTGTCCCAGCAACTGAAGTAAGAACAGTACTAACTGAAGACTCCAGCAGACAGACATGCATGGTGCAGGCATGTTGCTCAGGTCATTTGATAGTAGTCAGTTTGCCTTACGAGTGTTATATCTTCAGGAAGGAAATAAAAGGAAAGATCCATTGTAAGAGCATGCTTTCTCATAGAAAAATAGATAAAAATACCCTTGTAATAGCAAAGTGGAAGCCATCATTAAAGCTGGGTACACATAGTACCAATCTTTGAAAAATTGTGTAATTTGTAAGATTCTGTCTGTTATTTTTTTAAGATTAGACTACCCACAATCCAGAGCGTTTTCTCTATAGACAATTTAGGGAGAATGTTCGGGACTGACATATTTCCCACGCCCATGGCTGACTCTATACACCTTAGTACAGGGGGCCGACCGTGGCGGTGGGAAATTTTCTGAACATAAAGAGTGATCCCAAACCTGTCGGAATCGTCCCTTTCTCATTCAAATGCGTACCCAGATTTAGTCATTAAAAACAACAAAAATAAAATCTAACAGTTAAAGGATAATTATAGTGTAACTACAAAAACGAACAAATGATTGGAAGTGTCAGAAAACCACGACTGATTGTGCGGCGACTGAGCATCCTTTGTACTGGCCACCAGTCAGAAAAGCCAAACGGTCGGTCGGGATGAATTGTTGGAAGGTGTGTTTACCCCCTGGGCTTTATTGAGGTGCTGATGCAATAAAAGGTAGAACATTTTGCCTTTGCTACCCAAGGGCCTCTGTCATGGGTGAATTTACACCTCAGAAGCCTGAAGGCACAAAAAGCCTGGAACCCCTTAACCCCACCCCAAAACACAGACCACTCCCCAACCACACACATTTTCTTTTTTTTCTGAAGAAAATAGACTATATAGTGGGTGGAGGGAGATTGACAGCCTCCCCTCAAACTACAGGCACTCTAGACACGTACCTACTGTGCCTAATGGTAAATCTGGGCCTGGTCTCTGTACTGAAACATTCACTTTAAGCATTAACAGTATATTTTAGGTAGCAAGCCATACATCCATCTCCAGTACTTAAAGCAATAGTTCACTCGAAAAGTGAACTATTCCTTTAATGTATTGATTGAAGCCCGGGAGATTAAGGAGCTCTGCTTTACCTCCCGTACTTCAATCAACCCTTTAAAAAGAAAAAAGCTCACATCTCATTAGCTGCTGCAAATAATAAGCACAAGAAAACTTTTGCACCTATTGCATTAGCGCCTGAATTCCTGCCTAATCAGCTGCACTGCTAAGTGGCTACAATTTCACTTTAGGACTTATCTAAATGTTAGGCTGGGTATACACATGGAGAAAATTTCATCCCAATTGACCGCTACGTCCGTGTACTGGACGAGCGAGCGACCAGACCTGTTGGTAAATAAGTCGTTTGTCCCAGCCAAGCAGTCGCTAGTAGCAAACGTTCGGTCGTGACAAAAAGTCCCTATGTTTGTACCCACCTTTACATTTACAATAAAAAGACAGTGGTGAAAAATGTCATCTATATATAGGATTTTGTAAAGCTGATAATATAATATATAAATGTTGAAAACCCCAGTCCAGGGAAGAGAGAACAATTGACCCAATGAAAAGGTTTAAGTGAGACTAGTCACCTAGCTAGCCTGCAAATCAATGGGTAGTAGGGATAGGAAACCAGTAGCCCATTCGGATGTTTGAAAACTACAAACCCTGCAACAGCAGAGGGCCATCAGGGAATGCTGGGAGTTGTAGTTTTAAAACATCTGGAGGGCTACTGGTTGCACATCATGTTACCCAGCTTTGTATGAGTTTTCATAATAAAACATTATATCAATGAAATGTCCAGCACCTAACATGCTGGTCATAAAGGGATGGAAATAAGGTAAAGCACAGTTCACCTATAAGGGTTCATCTGCAGCTCCACTATCCACAGCTACAGCTTAAATAAGGTCTTCTACTTCTGGTACATCACAGGTCACACGGAGGAATCTGACCAATGGCTGTCTAAAGTCTTGAAACGGGCTGACAGGATCTGTCAAATGTTTGTATCTCAATAAAGTTTAGAAGAAAAAAAAACAGTAAAAAAGACAGCAGGCAAGAAAGGGCAATGGAATGCTGAGACAACTAGACAGTGATTACAGAGTTAAAGGGAAGGAAGTGCAGCCTGGAATAATCCATTTAGCTCGGTCTCTCTCCATGTTTATCATTAACCCTGGAAACTAATTCCATGTCTCAGGGAACCTCTACATAAAATAATTACATGTTTAATCTCTATCGCAGTACAGGCATCGAACTACCTCTGCCAACAGCTCTGGGAGGCTCCACACTTCTAGGGTGGTCTTCCAACTTCCCAGGAAATATTCCCACGAGCTAGCCCAGACCCCAGGAAATACTCCCGCGAGTTAGCCCAGACCCCAGGAAATACTCCTGCGAGCTGGCCCAGACCCCAAAAAATATTCCCGCAAGCTGGCCCAGACCCCAGGAAATACTCCCGTGAGCTGGCCCAGACCCCAAAAAATATTCCCTCAAGCTGGCCCAGACCCCAGGAACTACTACCGTGAGCTGGCCCAGACCCCAGGATAAACTCCTGCGAGCGATAACAGAGGAAAGACTGTCTGAGAAACACGGGATGCGGCACTATAGAAGTAAGAAAACATGCTTTGGGGGGATGGGATCCCTAATTTAAAGGGCAGTCCACCCCCAAAACTAAAAATTTAACTCACTACTGGCCCCACTGTTTAGTGTTTAAAAATACTTACCTTACATCTCTGCTCCAAATGGTCCTCTTGTAGTGCTTGTTCAAAATCCCAGTGTAGTGTAGGAGCTGTCAGTACGTCACCAAGTCCCTGCTACTTCCCTGTCCTTACTGAGGTGTTTCACGTGCGCAAAGGAAACCTCCCTCCCACCCGATCTATCTTTTTTGAATGGTGCCCTACCTTTACATAATTTTTCTGAAGTGTAGGGCACCCCATCCCACCCCAACCGCCAGGTTTGTCAAAAAAAAGATCAGAACTGTACTTACATACCTTCATTCCGACGGTGTTCAGTAAAGCCGGCAACCGCCTCCGTGATTGGCTGCCTCTCAGCCAATTACAGACGCAGCTGCCGGTCTGGCACCCTGCTTGCAGTTCCAGCAAGCAGTGGGCCGAGATCTGAGCTTCGGGGGAACGAATGCATGTAAGTACTGTTCTGATCTTTTTTTTGACAATCAAACCTGGCAGTTGGGAGTGGGATAGGGAGCACAACACTACAGCAAAAGTTTTTGTTAAGGGTAGGGTGTATCCTGGAAATAAATGCAGTCATAAATTAATTAAAATAATTATTTATAAAATTTATAAAAATGTAACACATACATCCCTTGTATAAATATATTTATATCTCCATAGGAGATTGCATTGAATTTTTAGGAGCTACCAATGTGATGGGGGGTATTATGATATTACATAGGAAAGTTGTATATGTATGTGTGTACTATCTCACTATTACCATTTAAATGACCATCAGTAAATGTATAGAAAGTATAGCACTTATATTAGGTGCAACACAAAATACATAAACTTACTTACAGAGCTGAGATCCCTATTTCAACATGGTATGATCAAATGGCAGCTTAAACCACACCCGTGTCTGCTCCATATGAAAGGAAGTGTAATCCCAAAAAAGTTTCTGTCTGCTACACACAGGTACCCACCCCTCCTGGGTCTTCCGGGAGTCTCTATCGAATTGGGGTGGTCTCCTGTGAGACCACCCCAATCTCCCGCAACGGAGAGGAGTCCTGAATCTCCTCCCCGTCACACCCCAGACCGCCCATGTCACGCCCCCATCACGACGTGACATATATGACTTCACACCACACCCCTCACCCCGCCCACGGCGTGACGTAAATTATATCACGCTTCACCGCCATGTCCCTCACCCCGCCCACGGCGTGACGTAAATGATATCACGCTTCACTGCCACGTCCCTCACCCCGCCCACGGCATGACGTAAATGATATCACGCTTCACCGCCACGCCCCCTCGCAATGAGAAATGTTTGTTTATACATTAGATTATTAGGGCAAGGCTATTATAATAACACGACGCTGTGAGGTACCTTCTATTATAATGTATGAGGTACCATCACCACTTGCCGTGGTGAATACTAATAAGTATTAACCTAGCATGTTTAGTTTCAACCACACGGTGTGGCAGGATTGCCTGGATCTACTCTCAGACCTACTCTGAGACCTGCAGGATTATCCCACATAGCAAAACATACACACACATAATTTCCATTGTGCACCAACGGGCACACTTTTGCTAGTCAATAAATACATATATAAAAATGCTATCAAATTTATCAGAAGGGTGAAGCTAGAGGCTCAAAATTCATGGATAATTTCAGAACTCTTTCACAGATTTCTTAGAAAAACAATAAAATAGTAACTTGGGGTTTTCAAGTGTCCCTTCCCATTGGTCAGATCACGGACTGTCACTGACAATAGCAGAGGTGCAGCTGATTGGTAAAGTACCCAGGGGTTTCGTGACTCATTCGTCACTTCATCAGAGGGTTCCCTCTGATGAAGTGATGAGTGAGTCACGAAACCACCCCTGGGTTTTTCCAAGTCTTACCTGAGGCAGGCTGCAGGGGGATGCGGCAGGTTTAGGCTAGGCAGGATGGGAACTGAGGGGGAGGTCTCCTGAGGATCGCAATTAGAAGATTCAAAGAGGCCGTCCCAGCTTTCCCCTGCAGCGGAGACAGCCCAGCCCCCTCCCTCCCTCAACACCAGGAACCGACTGGCAACAAGCGAGGGGCAAAAAAATAAATCAACGCTCCCCTATAGACAAAGGACAAACATACAACAAGCTTTGTCTCCTCTCTCTTTGCTGTGGCTGCTGGGTAATTTATGAAATAAACCTGTGGGTATTAGAGGTCAGCTCTCATAATCCTTATTTGGGTTACACGGTCCACACTTTCCATGCTCTGTAGTGCTCAACAGATCTAAACAAGGAAGATGCAGCCTTCTGACAGGCTCATTTAACAGCACAAAGATCCTCCCTCTCCCTGACACAGAACAGGGATTTCAGTGAAGTTTTTCTGCACACATATTTAAATGCTCCTGTCCCTAATATGATAAATTCCTTTGCTTTTCATACAAAAAAGAAAAGCAATCTTTATGCAGTTTATTTCATATCTAGCATGAATGTAAGAAACAGAATATTAAAATGTCCTTAAAAAATAAAAATAAGTTGGGGGATTGAACTGCCAACCTCATCTACACTTTTTATACCCCTACCTCAACAAAGTTTTCATGAGGAAGTCTGGGGATTAGATCTCATGACCTATATAGTAGTATAAGCCAGAAGCAGTCGGGAACTGTCAGGTGACTCAGCAGAGGAGCGAGATTGAGGGTAAGTTTTCTCCCTTAAGGTGCCCATACATTAGTACTTACCCTTCGACTGATCCGCGTCCTTCAATCAATATTCCTGGAACCGCCTTCTTTTTAAGTGAACCTATCCAAACAAGGGTAAGACACCCCAATAGTTCTCCCTCAGGAACTGCAACTTGTAATTAACCTGCACTTCTTCCCATGATGTATTAACTGTTGTAGTACACTGTTGTAACGAGTGCAGGTAAGTTATGCTCTAAAAAAAAATTACTTGCATTGAACAATGCATTTTTATATGTGTTTCCTTCTTCCCATCGTTATAAGGGAAAAACAGACGGAAGGATGTACAGGTTGGGGCCTAAAGATAAGCATGTTGCATGTTCCCATTAATATTCTTCAATAGAATAGTCCTACACTCAATCCTAATTACTTTTAGACAATCAAATGCACAAATAAAAAAAGAAACTGATTTTGCCCTGTTCTGCTTTATTGGGAGAGGAGACTCTAATCTCCTCCCCATCGCACCCCCTTCAGACCTCCACGCCCACGAAACGTCCCGTCATGCCACTAACTCCGCCCCTCTCACCACTAAATGGCTAATTCCGCATCACTGACCCCTCGTTATGCCTCTTCCCCCACCCTGCCATAAACCTTAAACGGCAGGGTGGGATGTCTGCTATTGGGGGAAAGTAGCGGCCATTAGTTGGCTGCCTCTACACTATCTAGATAGTTATCTAACGTATGTATGCATCATGTGCTTTTTCATCCTGGAAATTAAATTCTAAGTCAATATAATAAAACAAAATACTTACAAATGCACCAACACGCCTTCTGCATTCACAGATTCCATACCAGATTACTGAAAGCCTAGGCCTTAAAGGATATCTGCACTGGAAAATATTTTTTTGAAAATTGTCCATTACTAGAAACTATAATTCTTCCCAACTATCACTGTAACATTTTTTTTGTTGATCTGTCCCTATTTCTTTAGATATCCAGTCTGAAACATCTTGTATTTCAGCTGTCAATCAAGTGCTGATAGATATTACTGAGCATGCTTGCCCTCACAGAGCGTCAGATAGTCTGGCAGGGGGCTGGGGGACTGAGCTTGAGCAAAACAAGTACTGGATTGAAGTTATACAGCAACACAAACACGTCAGAGTAAGTGCAGCTTACATCTATTATTTTATTGACTGAAATGTGGCAAAGTAATTTTTTCATTGTAAAATTCCTTTACCAGCATGCACACCATAATAATGTGTGCTGCCGTCATTACATTTATTTACAAAATACAATCATTCTAAATGAAACAATGAATTGCTCAGAAAGTATTGAACTACAGTGGTCTGCAGTCTAATCTGCCATTCACATTTCCTGAGTATTAGAAAATGAATGAGACTCAGAGCAGATTATACTGAGAAGCAATTATACAGAATCCTTCGCTACTATTGAGAATTCCTCCGCTCCACAAAGCCCATATTTACACACAGAGTCAAGTTTTCTCCAAACAATACAAAGCTGTGCATTCTATGCTATTCAGGAGGCTTTCGGTTTATGAAAGTAAATGTAATACACCTTTTTATCTATTCAAATCCTGGCCTTCCTGCTAGTGAATGGCAATTGCGTTACAGTTAGATCTAATCAAAAGTAGTAGTAGTAGTAAAATCCCGGGCCCTGGTTGCAGGTATAATTCTAAAAATAAAAGAAAATGGGTAAATAATAATAATACACTTAATTCCTCCTCCCCTTTAAAAAGTTCTTTCCTTGTATCCCTCCTGCATCTTAGTTTAGAAATGTTGGTCTCTAAAGTGATAAATCAATGGGACAGGGACAATTGTTTAGTTCCAGAGAATGCAGGGGCAATTCTAGGGTTTTTGCTGCCTGACACAAACTTTTGAATGTGGCTAAAACTTTACAATTTTGAACTACCTATCACATAGGTATTTAAAGGGAATGTCCAGCCCAAAAATAACTTCTCTTTAAAATCTTTATTACCCCCCCAAACCCCACTTTCGCATGTGTCAATTTCAAAGATCCCCCATAACTTACTTACCTGACCCGGACCCTTGTCGCTTCTACTCCTGGCTGCTGCTGACAGCCCTCCACCTCCTGGTTGCGGCTGTCAGTTAAGACGTGACGTCACACGCCCAATCGCCTGACACGCCGCACCAGAAAGTGAAGCATCTGTCAGCGTAGAAGTCCCCCCTCCTGTTTTTGCTCGCAACAAGCTCGAAACCGGAGCAGGGGGCGGCACCTAGATGGCGAGGAACCGGGTCAGGTAAGTTATGGGGGATCTTTGAAAACTTTGACACATGCGAAAGTGGGGTTTGGGTTGTAATAAACATTTTAAAGAGAAGTTATTTTTAGGCTGGACTTGCCCTTTAAGCAGTTTCTCAGACAGTCAGTTACCAATAATGTAAATTCCTATATACAGATATTACATCCTTTTCTTAAACAGCTTGTGGTGCCACTACCATATTGCTCCTTTCAGGTTTGTGTTGCTCACTGACACACAGATAAGGCACTTTTTTATCATACAAAAACTCAGTGTCACTGTCACAGTAGAAGGCAAAGGGAAAGGCAACAGATGCTGAGAAGATTCACCACTTTGCTTTTTTTTTTACCACTGCCTGTCTGACGCCTTTCTTCTTCCATGCAGGGGTGCCACCCAAGACAAACGTGTCACTCCGTCTCATGGTAGATAGGGCCCTGAGAGAGTGGGATAAGGGAAGCCAAGCTCTGACATAATTATTATATTTTTGCGAAAATTCCTTAAAATATCCCCGAAAGTGCCATGGAGGAGATGAGGTGTGTAACACACAACTAAACACAACCGAGGGAGGTAATCAGCAGATAAGGCCTGTGATACAGCTTAACACTGAAAGAGACGGGTAATAAATTTGTCCTCATCCCATTGTAATCCGCCATGACTGTCACATGTTTTTACCAGCATTAGAGCTACCTGCACCTACAATACAATGGAAGAGGGTTTCTTAAAGGATGTCCAACAGTTTTAATTTGCCAGGTTAGTCACGGACTAGTCCTGTATTAAAGATAGTGCTGAAGCCAGAAATAAAGACTGTCAGAATCAGTTTTCTCTGGGCTGGTGCTCCTTACAGAAACAATATTGGGAGGTAGGAATTACCAATCCCTGTCCCATGTACATTTCAGTTTAACATTTAGTTCTGTTAAGGACGAGGCCAAACTAATGCGCTTTTAAGCATGATTGGAGAACATGCGATACGAATTTTTCCGCAACCACGTGTGCTCGAATTGCGCAACATTGAACAATCGCAACGCACATGCAAGGCAATGCGCACTTTTGCACCGGAAGAGCGTTGGAGTGTGGCCTCGCCCTTAATCAGCGGTTTATGGACCATGTATCAGGATAAAATAAGTTCCCCTTTAAATGAAAACACATGTGTTAATGAGTGCTATACATCAGTGCATTTTTTTTACAGCACGTAATACAACTGGAGGTGCACTCTTATCCAAACTTCTGGTGCAGATGCCTCAATTGGTTTTCCCTTTAACCATAACTGTGATAGCAGTTGTGATAGCAGTTGTGATGTGAACCACACATCACAAACACAACGTTTCGGGGGAATAACGTGCCCCCTTCTTCAGGAAGGGGGCACGTTCAGGAAGAAGGGGGCAATCCTCTGATTTTTGATGCGTGCATTTTTTTTTTACCTGTGATCAGATAAAAGCAGAACATCGTCACACTGATGCAGGTCAGGGACCTTCAGTCTGTAGCTGAAATAAAATGCCCTGTTCTGGAAATCCTATATAATTGCAAATTGGAGTTTTCAGGCTAAACAGTCAATCTGTTCATTCTCTACACAGTAAGTATTAGATTTGAATTCAAACCTTTTCCATCATTGATTACATTACCATGGTAATGAAAAGGAACTTTGAACACGTCTTGCCACTGCTGGAAAACAGAAAGATAGAGAAAGGCCTGCAGGACATGGGACAGAAAGAAGAATCGCTGAGAGTTGAAAATGCATTGAAATTTGACAACAGATATATTCAGTACATCATATTAACAAACATTAGCAGGGAAACTGCTGCTTCATATATGTACTGTACACTATAAAATACACAGCAATATCAGACTGCACCTGGTGATAAAGGTTTGTGTAAAGATGAAGGATCAGAAGGATGTGACTGTGTCTCAAACCCCTGCAAAGAAATAGGGTCTACATAACCAGTCACTTTGAGGCTGTGGACACATTGGTAATAAGTGTGGTAAAAAAAAGTGGTAATAAGTGTGAATAGTTGCAATCATAATTTTTAGACATCTCACTAAATTGCATTTTTTTACTCGTTCGGTAGTTCGACTCATTATCCAGAATAATTGTTCATTCTCTCGCGAACAAGTCACAGCAATAGTTGAGGGTTGTACCGTGTTAGCCATGAGTAAGAGAAGCGAAGTAGAGCTGTGATACCTTTTATTGGCTAACTAAATAAAAAAATTAAGCAAGCTTTCAGGAGTCCTAAGCCCCCTATGTCCAGCCTGATGAAGGGGGCTTAGGACTCCCGAAAGCTTGAACAAGTCACAGGCATTTATTTAATTGTAAGCACATGGATATTAATAGGTAATTACATTAGCAACTTTAATAATTGGTTTGGTAAGTAAATCATCATTTGTTCAAACAGAGGTGCTTGACCAATCATAATACAGCCAGGAATTAAGAACGTTATTCAGCAACACAAAATAGCACTGGAGACAGGCCTGATGAGTTTCAAGCACAATTGGCCTTTATCAATAAAACTGCTTAAAGGGAATGTTCACCCTTAAAACCAGATATTAAAGGATAATTACTGTCCACATTCTGGCAGAGTAAGGTGGCCCCTCCCGCAATCAAGGCTGTGACAACTGACATCGAAACAATAACTGACTATTGTTTCACCTGCTGCCTCCTCTGCACATGCTCAAGCTTATACAAAGAGGGCAGAGGGAGGAGGCAGATACCTTTGCCAGAAAGGAATACAACTTGCAGTTAAACATTGGTTTACTAATGCATGTAATTAACTGGTAACAATAGCAGCTGGGGTTGTGGGCAGATAACTGACAAGTCACCCGTTTTTTAATGTGGACATGACCTTTAAAACCCCTAAAATTAACTACAGTATTTCCATCTGAATCTTTAATAGTATGTGCAGGCCAGGATTTACCCCTAGTCACAATAGTCACATGGCGTCTGTCATCTCACTTGGCTTCTGAGATGTTTGGGAAAATGATCTGTTTCATTCAATAGGTTTATATACTGAGCGATACAGTGAGCACACAGGCACAGCTGTTTTCTCCAATGCTCTGATATGTTTTAAATATGAACAATGCAATGCAAAGTTTGTCCTTGTTGTTCCCGATCTATTCACTTAAATATAAAAGCCGTGTTTCTTGCTGTTAATTTGATCTTATCACAATTAGGGTATTATAACCATTTCCTATTTATCCAGCGCTGCTAATGTTATGCGGTGCTGTATAAAATCCATTTTAGAAACCATGAGTCATTGTGAAATAAAAATCAGAACAGGTAAGAACATAACTTCCTGTTTGCTCTTTCCAAATAGCGTGCATGTTATATATATTCTTCTGTGGTGTTTTATGGAGGTGGGGGGACAATCTGCTAAGGTGCTGGTGTTTTTATTTGTCTAGCCTAATACTTTACTATGTTTACAGTACTCTTAAAAATAACAAAAAACATTCTTAGGTAAGCAGCATAAAGAAAAAGGATGTATTAAAGGAACCACTAAACTCCTATATACAGTAGACACACAACCGATTAACAGCAACTTTGGCCAACAATTGCATGTGTTTGCAGGTCATAATGGCGCCTTTCATTAATTCCACAGGCCAACGGGAGCTGCCCCACACAAACCATTGTCTGCCAAAGCAGACGTTTATTGGTCATGCATCTGTACAGGCCTTTAACGGTTCCTTTAATACATCATTTTTCTTTCTGCTGCTTGCCTAAGGAAATGTGAAGCTACCCTGGAATTCCATTTTTAAGAGAACTGTAAACATACAGTAGTATGAAAGTGTTGCACATGTGTAAGGGCCTTAGGAAAATGTACTAAACAGGAAATGGATGAAGTTTAAATTGATTCATAACTAGACAATATGTGTGCCACTTTGTGCAAGGGCTAGTCCACACTAGTGCATTTCTCACACGCTTAACAATCACGTTTTGTGATCCATTAGCGTGTGAGAACCACATGCCAGCATATCACAATGTGTGCAATGTGATCCATTTTTGGAGTACATGCGACCAACATTTTTTTGCAAATTGCATGCACTCCGATTATTTGGATTGTTACAGAAATCGCAGACTTTACAAGAAAACAAGGAAAAATAGGTTATTGGTCAACTGACCAGACTAAAAATTCCAGATAGAATGCATTTTCTAATAGACACTGTCCTTGCAGTGTCCCTGCTGTCAATACACACTAACAGCAGAATTCACCCAGTGTCCACGAATAACCTTGATTTACAGCAGAGGGTAAAGTAGTATTAAGATTTCCCAAGGGGAGTTTCGTAACTTTGGACAGCAATGTGCATCATTCACTACATAGTGATGTACATATGGATGGTGTTATAGATTGGAATTAAAATTGATTTTATTGGGATTTTACAGATCTAAACCAATGTGTCCGTAATAAATAGGTTTACATCCCCTTTGCTATAAGATCAATATTAATCTCTGCTGCAGACAATCACTTTCAGAAGTCAGATACACGGTTATTTAACCTGATTAAACATTCGGCTATTTCTCCAAATCTCTAAGGACCAGGTAAAAGCAACCAAGATGCCAATTTCATCCTTGAAGTAACTGCAAAGATCCACAGTGGCTGGAGAAAAAACATATTCCACGGTATAGCTGTAAACCCCGTATGGAGGTCATTTTACAACAGTTATTATAATGATACATCATTTTCTAGCTAGAGCAGATAGTCCAGCCACTTCCTCATTTTCCTCTCCTCACAGAGTAACACCAAGTAGCTCATTGGAGAGTTTTTGAGCAGTTTCAATGCAAGAAACCTCAAGTGAAAGATAAGACATTGAACGATAATGGCTTTCGTAAATCTGCCCATCGGACACTAGTTTATCATCTGTCTTGGGTTATTTCATATCTGCTTGAAGTTTAATTCTGGTGTTCATAATATTTGTGTAAATTAAGATAATATCATGCTGTTTAGTAAGTTAACACTGTAGCACATAAAGTGTGAATCAGGGTGAGAAAATGATGTGTTTTATATTTCATTCACTTTACCAGCACTGCATTAGACTTTGTAAAAAATGAAAAAGTACTAATGAAATCAAGGCCTATTTTTAGATTATTACCAAATATCCTATAAACCTTGGAAGGCCAGCATTCACCATCTACATATTTTCTGCTTGGGGTAGACAGTGTCTGTAACCTACGAGATATTGAGATAGGATAAAGCTGTCCTGCAATAAACAATTGTGTACAGAAACAGATTTTCCTTGCAGGTGTCTCCAGAACCAGATCAAACTAAGTAGACAGACATGAGTTTATACTAGCCATACACATTCAGTATTTTTTGCGATATCAAAGGATTCCACCTGTATCATATTAAGCTTGAAGGAGAACTATCGTGTGTATAAAGTTTATTTTTAAAAAACGGTTAAAAATACTTGGGACAGACATATAGGACTGGTAATCCCTACCTCCAAATATTGTTTCTGTGAGGAGCACCAGCCCAAGGAAAACTGATTCTGCCAGTCTTCCTCCTGGCTTCAGCACTATCTTTAATAAAGGACTAGTCCAGAACTAACCTGGCAAATGAAAACTGTATGTGCTGTATCTCCACAACGAAACAATATTGTGAGGTAGGAATAATCAATCCAACCTCCCGCCCTGGGTAATTTTCCGGTTCATTTTTATAGTATAGTTATCCTTTAAATGGCAACCATAACCCCCCCCCCACCAAAAAATATTTTGCTATGATAAAATCTCTATCCCAGGGAGGTGGGAATAGAATTTCCTACCTCTCTGGGTTGCCACATGTAGATGTATGAGTGGCGAGCTGACAAAGTATCAGTATGTTAGACATAGTTATGTTGGGGGCAAAGTGAAAAGAGTGGTACTGTGACAGCTTACTGCTAGTAAATGACCCACGGGTAGGAGGTAGGAATAGAATTGTCCGCCTCCCTGGTATAGGCATTTTATCATTCCTAAAGTTCTGGTTTTGGAAAACGAATTACCACCTTTACAGAAGGGATTTCATTCTTTCCCCCAGTTGTTGGAGATAAGTGGTTTTCCTGTGGCTATTGGTGTTTAACTATTGTAACATCATGTGTTTCTTTTCAGATTGAAAGTATTTGAAATTTCCTAAAAAAAAAAAAAATTCCAAAATATCCTCTCCTACATAGCAGGAAAGCATCTAGCCAAGGAGTTACTATTGGTACTTTCCATCTATGTAAACCTCTGTGTACTGCTTTTCTAGTGTGTCTATATAGAAAACATTCCTTAGAAAAGATAATATCAACATGAGTTGTTTTCTCTGCAAAGGAAATACCCTTTTAAAGATTGTTCTGTAAGATTCTGTCATCTTTGAAAGACTGGTACAATGTGTACCCAGCCAAGTGTCTGTAAGTCCAAACTGTTCCTATTTTCAATTTTACAATCCAGAAAGTCACCAGTATCCAGCAACCGTTGACCACGACTGACTGGGCTTCCTTGTGAAAACTCATGTTGGGCTGGGGTCAACTGGACTTGAAGTTTAGTTCTTGAAGACGTTTCGCTAATCATCCGACTGGCTTTCTCAATTCAGAATGACTTGTACAAGAATCTGTGGCAATTATGTACCCTGGAAAATCCCAATTAGCATATGACAGCCAGGTGTTAAGGGCGTGATTGGATAGTGGCTAAGAGGTGTTATAGGAACGCCCAGAGTAAGGTGTCAAAACAGCATTGTACATGGCAGTGTCGAACCCCCCACCTCTATTCAGGCTTGGTTTCTTTATTTTCACATAAATGGCCTCCTTGACACCTCTCTTGAACCAGTCATGTTCTTTTGCCATGTTAACAGTACAATCTTTAAAGGTATGTCCTTTATCCTTAAGATGCAGTTACACGTCTGAGTCCTGACCCGAGGAATTGGCTCTTCTGTGCTGGGCCATACGTTGATGCAGTTGCTGTTTGGTCTCCCCCACATACAAATCAGAGCATTCTTCACTGCACTGCACTGCGTATATGATGTCACTTTTCTTGTGTTTTGGTATTGGATGTAATTGCTGCCTCAGTGTGTTGTTCGGTTTAAAGCAGACCGGGATACGGTGTTTATTGAAAATTCTTCTTAATTTCTCAGAGATCCCTGCTACATATGGGATGACCATGTTCTTTCTCCTGTCTTGCTTCACTGTTGGTATTCGTGTTCTTGTCCATGTACAATGCTGTTTTGACACCTTACTCTGGGCGTTCCTATAACACCTCTTAGCCACTATCCAATCACGCCCTTAACATCTGGCTGTGACATGCTAATTGGGATTTTCCAGGGTACATAATTGCCACAGATTCTTGTACAAGTCATTCTGAATTGAGAGATCCAGTCGGATGACTAGCGAAATGTCTTCAAGAACTAAACTTCAAGTCCAGTTGATCTAATTGAATACAACAGATATAAGTGACCCTATTAAACCATTTTGTAGCAAGGTATAAAATGCAAACCACCAGGACAAAATCCTTTGTCTTACATTTTATGGACTCTAAACACACCAGTCCCCTTCACGCACAATTACACACTGCAGAGAAGAGCAGGAAATAAATCCCATAATAAGCAGCAAATGGGTAACTATCTAATACGGACAAAACAAACGTGGGAAGCACAAAATATATTACAGGGCTAAATTTTGACCTTACAGAATGAATCGTGTAATTCAGGTGATGCAGCCTCACACACAGTGACTGAATTGTTCCAGGAAAGGAAAAGTCCAACTTGCCGCTTCATACAGGTGGCCCAGGTACCGCCAGCTCCAGGCAAGTCACAGAAAACACAGCAAAAAAGGGATAGTGGCCCATAATAAACCACCCCTAGAGTTTTGTTACACTTAATATACTCCAGTCCTGGTGTGTGCCAGAAATCCCCCCCCCCCCCTATATTTTCTGCAGTATAAATCCTTCACATCAGCAAAACAGCCAGAATATTGTTCAGTTATTTAGTCATTCAAGCTTGTGATGTAAAAACCATTTGTGTCTCACATCATATCTACATCCAAGCCTTAACCCAGTGATCTGAGCTGTGTTCTCATGGTTTTGCTGATGTGGCTGATTCAGCTGTAGATGTACATTTCTAACCGCAAATTGCTGTATGAAAGCTCACTCTAGCCAACCAAATTATGTGTGTTTCTACCTAATGCTAATGTATATTGACAATGTACTATAATAAAGAATCTGTCACTTTAACATACTGTAAGGTTGTAGTTTACCGTATATATAGATTTATGTACCGTATATTGACAATGTACTGTAATAAAGAATCTGTCACTATAACATACTGAAAGGTTGTAGTTTACTGTATATATAGATTTATGGTATATTGACAATATACTTTAAAAGAATCGTCACTATAACAATACTGTAAGGTTGTAGTTTTAACCGTATATATGATATTATGTACTGTATATTGCACATGTTTTGTAGTAAGAATCTGTCACTAAACTCTGTAAGGTGTAGTTTACTGTATATATAGATTTATGTATATTGACAATATACTGTAATAAAGAATCTGTCACTAAACATAATGTAAGGTTGTAGTTTACCGTATATATAGATTTATGTATTGACAATGTACTGTATAAAACATCTTCACTATAACATACTGTCAGGTTGTAGTTTACTGTATTATAGATTTATGTATATTGACAATATACTGAATAAAGAATCTTTCACTATAACATAATGTAAGGTTGTAGTTTACCGTATATATAGATTATGTACCGTATACTGACACTGTGCTGTAATATAATCTGTCACTATAACAACTGAAAGTTGTAGTTTAATGTATATATAGATTTATGTATATTGACAATATACTGTAATAAAGAATCTGTCACTATAACACTGTAAGGTTGTAGTTTACCGTATAATAGATTTATGTACCGTATATGACATGTTACTGAACAAGGAATCTGTCACTATAACATACTGTAAGGTTGTAGTTCACCGTATATATAGATTTTGTACCGTATGTAGACATGTACTGTAACAAAGAATCTTCCACATAACATACTGTAAGGTTGTAGTTTACCCTATATATAGATTTATGTACCGTATATTGAGCATGTACTGTAATAAAGAATCTGTCACTAAACATACTGTAAGGTTGTGTTTACCTAAATAGATTTATGTACCGTATATTGACAATGTACTGTATAAAGAATCTGTCACTATAACATCCTATAAGGTTGTAGTTTACCGTATATATAGATTTATGTACCATATAGGACAATGTGCTGTAATAAGAATCTGTCACTATAAACAATACTGAAAGGTTGTAGTTTACTGTATATATAGATTTATGTATATTGACAATGTACTGTATAAAGAATCTGTCATTATAACATACTGTAAGTTTGTAGTTTACCATATATATAGATTTATGTACCGTTTATTGACAATGTACTGTAACAAGGAATCTGTCACTATAACATACTGTAAGGTTGTATTTTACCGTATATATAGATTTATGTACCTATATTGACAATGTACTGTAATAAATAATCTGGTCACTATAACATACTGAAAGGTTGTATTTTACCTGTATATATAGATTTATGTATATTGACAATGGCTGTATACATAATCTGTCACTATAACATACTGAGAGGTTGTAGTTTACTGTATATATAGATTTATGTATTGACTATATACTGTAATAAAGAATCTGTCACTATAACATAATGTAAGGTTGTAGTTTACCGTATATATAGATTTATACCGTATACTGACAAGTGCTGTAATAAATAATCTGTCACTATAACATACTGAAGGTTGTAGTTTAATGTATATATAGATTTATGTATATTGACAATATATGTATAAAGAATCTGTCACTAAAACAATACTGTAAGGTTGTAGTTTACCGTATATATAGATTTATGTACCGTATATTGACAATGTACTGTAACAAGGAATCTGTCACTATAACATACTGTAAGGTTGTAGTTCAACCGTATATATAGATTTATGTACCGTATGAGAAATGTACTGTAACAAAGATCTGTCACTATAACATACTGTAGGTTGTAGTTACGTATATGTACGATGTACTTAACAAAGATCTGTCACTATAAACTCTGTAGGTTGTAGTTTACCTATATATAGATTTATGTACCGTATGTGAGCATGTACTGTAATAAAGAATCTGTCACTATAACATACTGTAAGGTTGTAGTTTACCGTATATATATAGATTTATGTACCGTATATTGACAATGTACTGTAATAAAGAATCTGTCACTATAACATACTATAAGGTTTGTAGTTTACCGTATATTAAGTTATGTACCATATTGACATGTGCTGTATAAAAGAACTGTCACTATAACATCCTGAAAGGTTTATAGTTTACTGATATCATAGATTTATGTATATGTGACGAATGTACTGTAATAAGAATCTTCTTATACATACTGTAGGTTGAGTTTACCATATATATAGTTTATGTACCGTTTATTGACAATGTACTGTAAACAAGGATCTGTCACTATAACATACTTAGGTTGTAGTTTACCGTATATATAGATTTATGTACCGTATATTGACAATGTGACTGTAATATATCTGTCACTATAACATACTGAGGTTGTAGTTTACTGTATATATAGATTTATGTATATTGACAATATACTGTAATAAGAATCTGTCACTATAACAATACTGAAAGGTTGTAGTTTACCGTATATATAGATTTATGTATATTGACAATGTACTGTAATAAAAAATCTGTCACTATAACATACTGTAGGTTGTAGTTTACTGTATATATAGATTATGTATATTGACAATTACTGTATAAAAATCTGTCAGCTATAACATAGTAAGGTTGTAGTTTAACCGTATATCTAGATTATGTACCATATATATTGCAATGTGCTTAAAAATAATCTGTCACTAAATAAATACTGAAAGGTTGTAGTTACTGATATATAGATTTTATGTATCTTGACAATATCTTGTAATAAAATCTGTCACTATAACATATGTAAGTGGTAGTTTATACCGTATATATAGATTTATGTACTGTAAATGACAATGTGCGTAATAAAGATCTGTCACTATAACATACTGAAAGTTGTAGTTTACCGTATGCTATAGAATTTATGTTTTTTATATTGACAATGTTTACTGTAATAAAACATCTGTCACTATAACATACTGTAAGGTTGTAGTTTACTGTATATATACGATTTATGATATTGACAATATCTGTAAATAAAAGAATCTCACTATAGCATACTGAAGGTTGTAGTTTACCTATATAGATTTATGGTACGGTATATTGACATGTGCGTAATAAAGAATCTGTCACTCTATAACTACTGAAATGTTAATTTACCGTATATATTAGATTTATGTATATTGACAATTGTCTGTAATAAAAAATCTGTCACTATAACATACTGTAGGTTGTAGTTTACGTAGATATAGATTTAATGTACCGTATATTGACAGATGTATGTACTGTAACAAGGAATCTGTCGCTATAACATACTGTAAGGTTGTAGTTTACCGTATATATAGATTAGTACTATATTGTACAATGTACTAACAAAGATCTGTCACATAAACATACTTTAAGGTTGTAGTTTACCGTATGTAGACAATGTACTGTAACAAAGAATCTGTTCACTATAACATACTGTAGTTGTAGTTTACCTCTATATAGTATTTATGTACGTATATTGACAATGTACTGTAATAAAGAATCTGTCACTATAACATACTATAAGTTTGTAGTTTACCCGTATATATAGATTTATGTATAATTGACAATGGTGCTGTAATAAGAATCGGCATTCATAAACATACTGAAAGGTTGGTAGTTTATACTGTAATATATAGATTTATGTATATTGACAAGTACTGTAATAAAGAATCTGTCATTAACATACTGTAAGGTTGTAGTTTCTCGTATATAAGATTTATGTCCGTATATTGACAATGTACTGTAACGAAGGAATCTGTCGCTAGTAACTACTGTAAGGTTTGTAGTTACCTTATATATAGATTATGTACCGTATATTGACAACTGTACTGTAACAAAGAATCTGTCACTATAACACTGTAAAGGTTGTAGTTTACCGTATTATGATCAATTGAGCTAACGTAAATCAAAGAATCTGTCACATAACAATTGTAAGGTTGTAGTTTTACCGATATTACTCGAGTATTTGTACCGTTACTGACAATGTGCTTAATAAAGAATCTGTCCTATAAACAACTGTAAGGTTGTAGTTTAATGATATATAGTAGATATTGACTAATACATTACTGTAATAAAGAATCGTCCCACTATAACTATACTGTAAGGTTGTAGTTTACCGTATATATTAGATTTATGTACCGTATATTGACAATGTGCTGGTAATAGATCTGTCAACTATAACATACTGTAAGTCTGTAGTTCAACGTAGTATTTACCATTGTACAAGGTGTAACAAAGGAATCTGTCACTATAACATACTGTGTAGGTTTGTAGTTTACCCATTAGATGATTGTAGAATTGAGCTGTACTGATAAAAGAATTGTCCACTATAACATACTGGTAAGGTTGTAGTTTACCAGTATATCAGATTTATTGTACGTAGTTTTATTTGAAATACTGTACGTAAAATGATGTCACTAAAAATACTGAAAGGTTGTAGTTTTACCTGTATATGATAGATTAGTCTGTAGTGACACATTGACGTAATAAAGACTGTACTCGCTATAACACACTGTAAATTGTAGTTACGTTATATATAGATTATGCTTCGTGATACAATGTACTGTAATAAAGAATCATGTCATATAATATACTGTAAGGTTTGTGTTTACCATTTAGATATGTACGTAACACTGATGTACAAAGAATCTGTCACTATAACATACGTAAGGTTGTAGTTTACCTATATATAATTTATGTACCGTATATTGAACAAGTGCTGAATAATAAAGAATCTGGCACTATAACATACTGAAAGGTTTGTAGTTACTGTCCATATATAAGATTTAGTATCTAATAGCAATGTACTGTTAATAATGAAGGTCACATATACAACTGAAAGGTTGTGTAGTTTACCGTATAATAGATTTATGTAACCCTATATGATATATACTGTAATAAGAATCTGTCACTATAAACATACTGTCAAGGTGGTAGTTTACGTACGATTGATGTACGTATACTCAATGTGCTGGTAAAATAGATCTGTCACGTATACATACTGAGGTTTATTTGCATTGTGAAGAGTTTATTCAATGTATGTATAGTGATTGTATTCAATTAGATCTGGCACATCAACTGTAGTTTATTGACGGCGTTACGCTATCATCGACTTTTTTTTTCTCGTCATTCAGATACTTGTTAGACAAGCTCATCCGGTGACATCTATCAACCCTTACATGTAGGATTGCTATTCGGAATCCGGGTACTATATGCAGATGTTTAGTACTATGAGACATGTACTGTAACGAAAAGCCACGATGACAAGATCTGCATAAATACTGTAGTTTTACCCATGTAGACGAGAAAAAAGATTTACTATCTGTAAGTTGAACCTAACGTGTTTATCCTATGACATTACGATAAAGATCTGCAATACATGAAGGTGATGCCGTATAACAGATATTTACGTCTATGAAGAGTATAGCATTCACGATCTTATATAGGTGGTCCGTATTATAGATTTTTACAATATGACATGCTGTGGTTAATACAGAAGAATCTGTCACTATAACATAATGAAAGGTTGTTAAGTTTACTATGTATAGAGTTTATGTTCTAATTGAAAAGTACTGTATTTAAGAATCTGTCACTATACAAATACTGGAAATGGTTGAGTTTACCTTATATTAGATTCTTACGTTATAGTGAACAATGTCCTGTATACAAAAGTTGTCCTATAACACTCATGTAAAGTTTAGTTTACCGTATTATAGTGATTATATCGTGTATATGGACAATGCTTACGAATAAAAGAATCTGTCACTATAACTTACTGAAGGTTGTTTTACCGTATATAATTTTGTATATGCAATGTCCTGTAACAAAGACATCTGTCACTATAACATACTGAAGGTTGATTTGTTCCGTATATATAGATTTATGTCTATTGACAATGTACTGATAAAAAATCTGCACTAATAACATACGTAAGGTTTGTTTAGGTACTGATATATATAGAGTTATGTATAATTCGATAAATACAACTGATAAAAGGAATCTGTCCTTATAACATAATGTAAGGTTATGTTTACCGATCTATAGATTTATGTACCTTATAATTGAACAATGTGCTGTAATAAAATTCTGTCACTATAACAGCCTGATAGGTTGGTTACGTTTATAACTATGTTATGACAATTACTGTAAAAAGATACTGCACTATAACATACTGTAATATGTAGGTTTAGTTATATAACGATTATTACTGATATTGCAATGTACTTGTAAAAGAATCTGTCATTAGAACATACTTAAGGTTGCAGTTTACCGGATATATTAGATTATGTATGATATTGAAAATTACTGTAACTAAAAATCTGTCACTAGAAACATACTGAAAGGTTGGTAGTTTACTGTATATATAGATTTTATGTCTATTGACAATGTGCTGTAATAAAGAATCTTCGCTATAAGCATACTTAAGGTTGTAGTTTACCGTATGTAGACAATGTACTGTAAAAGAATCTGTCACTATAACATACGGTAAGGTTGTAGTTTACCCATATATATAGATTTATGTACGTTATTGACAATGTCTATAATAAAGAATCTGTCACTATACACATACTGTAAGGTTGTAGTTACCGTATGGTAGACCATGTTACTGTAACAAGAATCTGTCACTATAACATACGGTAAGGTTGTAGTTTACCCATATATATAGATTATGTACCGTATATTGACAATGTACTATAATAAAGAATCTGTCACTATCATACTGTAAGGTTTGTAGTTTACCATATATATAGATTTATTGTTCTCGTATATAGACAATTACTGTAATAAAGAATCTGTCACTATAACATACTGTAAAGGTTGTAGGTTTAACCGTTATATATAGATTATGTACCTTATTTGACAAATGAGCTGTAATAAAGATATGTCACTTTAACATACTGTAAGGCTGTAGTTTACGTATATATAGATTTAGTACGTATATTGCAATGTGCTGTAATAAGAATCTGTCATTATAACATCTGTAAGGTTGTAGTTTACCGTATATATAGATTTATGTACCGTATATTGACAATGTACTGTAACGAGGAATCTGTCGCTATAACATACTGTAAGGTGTAGTTTACCGTATATATAGATTTATGTACCGTATTGACAATGTACTGTAACAAGAATCTGTCAACTATACATACTGTAAGGTTGTAGTTTACCGTATGTAGACAATGTACTGTAACAAAGAATCTGTCACTATAACATACTGTAAGGTTGTAGTTTACCATATATATAGATTTATGTACCGTATATTGACAATGTACTATAATAAAGAATCTGTCACTATAACATACTGTAAGGTTGTAGTTTACCATATATATAGATTTATGTATCGTATATAGACAATGTACTGTAATAAAGAATCTGTCACTATAACATACTGTAAGGTGTAGTTTACCGTATTATCATTTATGTACCGTATATTGACAATGTGCTGTAATAAAGATCTGTCACTATAACATACTGTAAGGCTGTAGTTTACCGTAGGTAGACAATGTACTGTAACAGGAATCTGTCACTATAACATCTACTGTTAGGGTTGTTTTACCGTATGTAGACAATGTACTGAACAAAGAATCTGTCACTATAACATACTGTAAGGTTGTAGTTTACCATATATATAAGATTATGTATCGTATATTGAAAATGTACTGTAATAAAGACTGTCACTATAAGATACTGAAAGGTTGTAGTTTACTGTATATATAGATTTATGTATATTGACATGTACTGTAATAAAGAAATCTGTCGCTATACATACTGTAAAGTTGTAGTTTACCGTATTATAGATTTATGTTCAGTGTATTGACAATGTACTGTAATAAAGAAATCTGTCACTATAATATACTTAAGGTTGTAGTTTACCGTATGTGGACAATGTACTGTGTAACAAAGAATCTGTCACTATACATACTGTTAGGTTGTAGTTTACCATATATATAGATTTTGTCCGTTATATTGACAATGTACTATAATAAGAATCGTCACTATACATACTGTAGGGTTGTAGTTTACCATATATTATAGATTTATGTATTCGTATATAGACAATGTACGCTGTAAATAAGATCTGTCACTATAAACATACTGTAAGGTTTTAGTTTCACCGTATATATAGATTTTATGTCCTTATATTGACATGTACTGTAATAAAGAATTGGTCACTATAACATACTGTAAGGCTCTGTAGTTTACCGTATGTAGACAATGTACTGTAACAGGAATCTGTCACTTAACATACTGTTAGGTTTCTTGTGAAGGTTCTCATCATACCGGTCATGGTATATCGTGTATCAATTAGATCAAACTGGACTGAAATGTAGTTCTTGAAGACGTTTCGCTAGTCATCGACTGGCTTTCTCAATTCAGAATACTTGAGAAAGCCGTCGGAGTGACTACTAATCACACCCTTAACACCTGGCTGTGATATGCTAATTGGGATTTTCCAGGTACATAATTGCCACAGATTCTTGTCAAGTCATTCTGAATTGAGAAAGCCAGCGGATGACTAGTCGAAACGTCTTCAAGAACTACATTTCATGTCCAGTTGTTTATCAATTGTCAACAGATATACTGTTTAGTTGGTTAGTTTCACCGTAGTAGACAATGTACTGTAACAAAGAAATCTGTCACTATAAAATACTGTAAGGTTGTAGTTTACCATATATTAGATTTATGTATCGTATATGGAAACGTACTGTATAAAGACAGTCACTATAACTACTGAAAGGTTGTAGTTTTACGTATATATAGATTTATGTATATTGACAATGTACTGTACATAAGAATCTGCGCTATAACATACTGTAAAGTTGTAGTTACCGTATATATAGATTATGTTCAGTGTATATTGACAATGTACTGTAATAAAGAATCTGTCACTATAACATACTTAAGGTTGTAGTTTACCGTATGTCATACAATGTACTGTAACAAAGACATTGTCACTATAACATCTGTAAGGTTTGTAGTTTACCATATATATAGATTTATGTACCGTATATTGACAATGTACTATAATAAAGAATCTGTCACTATAAACATACTGTAAGGTTTGTAGTTTACCTATATATAGATTTTATGAATCGTAATATAGACAAGTACTGTAATAAAGAATCTGTCATTATAACTACTGTAGGTTGTAGTTTACCGTATATAGATTTATGTACTTATATGACATGTACTGTAATAAATGAATCTGTCACTAAACATACTGTAGGCTGTAGTTTACCGTATGTAGACAATGTACTGTAACAAGAATCTGTCACTATAACATACTGTAGGTTGTAGTTTACCAGTATGTAGACAATGTACTTTACACAAAGAATCTGTCATTATAACATACTGTAAGGTTTGTTTTACATATATATAGATTTATGTATGTATATGAAAATGTACTGTAATAAAGAACTGTCACTATAACATACTGAAAGGTTGTAGTTTACTGTATATATAGATTTATGTATATTGACAATGTGCTGTAATAAAGAATCTGTCGCAATATACATATGTAAGGTTGTAGTTTACCATAGATATGTAGAAATGTACTTAACAAAGATCGTCACTATACATACGTAAGGTTGTAGTTTACATATATAGATTTAGTCGTATATTGACAATGTGCTAAATAAAGAATCTGTCGCACTAAAACATACTGTAAGGTTGTAGTTTACCGTAGTAGACAATGTACTGTAACAAAGAATCTGGTCACTATAACATACGGTAAGGTTGTAGTTTACCATATATATAGATTATGTACCGTATATGACATTACTATATAAAGAACTGTCACTATACATCACTTAAGGTGTAGTTTACCTTATTAGTTAGATCGTATATGACAATGTACTGTAACAAAAGAATCTGTCACTATAACATACTGTAAGGTTGTAGTTTACCGTATATATCGATTATGTACCGTATATTGACAATGTGCTGTTAATAAGAATATGTCACTATAACATACTGTAAGGCTGTGTTTATACCGTATATATAGATTTATGTACCGTATATGACAATGTACTGTAATAAAGAATCTGTCACTATAACAATACTGTAAGGTTGTTAGTTTACGCGTAGTATATACGATTTATGTACCGGTATATTGACAATGTACTGTAATACAGAATATGTCACTATAAACTACTGTTAGGTTTAGTTTACCGTCAATGTAGACAATGTACTTAACAAAGAATCTGTCATTATAAACATACTGTAAGGTTTTGATTTACCATATATATAGATTTATGTATCGTATATTGAAATGTACTGTAAAAAAGAATCTGTCACTATACATCTGTAAGGTTGTACGTTTACCGTTATATATAGATTTATGTATATTGACAATTTACTGTAATAAAGAATCTATCGCTTATACATACTGTAAGGTTGTAGTTTCCTGTATATATATTTATGTATATTGACAATGTACTGTAATAAAAAATCTATCCTATAAACATACTGCAAGGTTGTAGTTTACCGTATATATAGATTTAGCATATTGACCAATGTACTGTAATAAAGAAATCATTGCTAAACATACTGTAAGGTTGTAGTTTCCTGTATATATAGATTTAAATTAGAATCATTCTACTACTGTTTGAAATAAAGTATTCTATAATGGTTTTGCCAGATTTTCTTTAAAGGGGTAAACCATTTGAAGGCCTATTAACGTCTCCGAGCCTGGTTCTAAATAGAGCACTGGGATACATTCTATTCTGTTGTTTCTTATGGTAACAGCATGCTTTTATGGGTCTTTTATTTAATGTATTTTAATGAGTCAGGATGAAAGGCGCTTTTGGCTGAAAAGCCTGTTTAATAAAACATTGTTGTTTAAACATCTATGCAATATTCTACGAAAGGGTTTTGCCTTGACAACACCGCAAAACCTCTTTTAAGTCAATAGACTTAAACCAAAGACAAAATACACAACTGGTTCAAAAGAGAGGGGGGAGTGATGGTCCAATATATGTTTTATTCCTTGCATACAAAGATATATCCTGGTCTTATAAATAAAAGGTATAAAGCATGCAGATTAGACCAAAGTGGTCCTAAATCTTGTCTGGGCACTGTTACTGCTGAATGAGGGTCTCATCTAAAGTGCCAGTGGATGAAGCTTGTCTCTTGTTTCTGTAGAGAACTTTCCTTCTAGTTGATGCTGCTGCTGGGACTCTCCTACCTGTATCATCGCTGCATCAAGAATTATGCTGCCAAGTATAGCCAAAGCAAAAATAGACATCTTAAGCTATTGACTGGATTGCCACTAAGAGAAATTGGAAGCCTACAATGATTTTCTGTCAACTGAGATGATCCTTTCTGAATTTAAAGGAATGGCAAAGGTTTTTTAAAAAAACTGTCCTGAAATGATCTTCAATGGGCAGTTTTCCTCTACTCACTCTATTGTCAGGTGGTGACAGTGGTTTTAAAAAAACCTGCTCCATGTGATTTCTCTGAAACTAAAAGGGTATCTAACATCTCAGTTCGTAATTGAGTTTGGCGTTTTCAGTTTTAGTGATTAACGAAGGTAATGGAGCTTTGTATTACCTCCCATTCTTCAATTAAATGATTCAGGAGCCTGGAACAAAGTTACAGATAACTTACCCAGTATCTCGATCCTCCACTGTTCCCTCGAGGAGCTTGCACTATATGCGCTCTCATAGTACTCTGTATTCTTTAGTCGTTCCCAGCCTGGTAACTTAACCTGTAAGCCAACATCAATGGTAGAGGAGTGCTGGAAACTTTGTTCGGATCATATCCTATCGACTCCAGAATGATCTTATTAGAGTAGTCAGTATGTTTATGCTAAATAGATCATGCCAGACACATTTACTTGGTTTTTTATGTGAGTAAGAATTTAGATCAGCAAGCAGTGAATGTAATATTACTTGCAAGCGATGCCCCAACGGGCGCATCGCTACTGATTTGGATTTAAGTCAAGCTACCGATGTTTATCGGATAGTGTGACTTTAACAGCGCAGCCGCCGCAAGCGGGTGTTATATGCCAAAATCTGCATTTTATTGCAGCTGGCGTTGAAAGTGCCGAAAAAAGAACAGCGCCAAGTAGAGATGTTCCGAGCGCCACTATCGGAATATGACATCGCCGGACTGTTTACACCAGGTTGCCAATTGGCGGCGCTCGGTGCATGCCCCTGTTGGACTTTGCTAAAGCTTTGATACTGTGACACATAAGTGACTATGTATAAACTTAAGACGCTGGAATAGAAAAAAACATTGTACATATTAGAGAATTGGTTATTGGATCGCAAACAGTGGGTTAGTGAGCTACATCTATGTGGGCTAAAGTGGTGTGCCTCAGGGTTCTGTACTGGGGCCCTTCTTTTTAATCTGTTTATAAATGGAGTGCCTCATTTTTTTCAATGGGGGGTTTGGGGTATCACCATTTGTATTGTAGACCATGAAAAAAACTGTTTTGAAATATCCACATTTGAGAATTGTTACCATTAGAGTCAATGGTTAAAAAATGTCCACGAAATTTGCCGATAACGCCGTAACGCTCCGCAATTCTTAGCTTAGAGGAGGAGGGAGGGGGGGGGGAGGAAGGGGAAAGGAGGGGGAGAGAGGGGGGGGGTAGAAGAGGGGGGGGGGAAGAGCAAGGGAGGGGAATATTTTTAGAGTGGGAGATGGGATCGTTTATAATAAGGAGTTGGGAAGTAGGTGGGAGGGTAGGTGAGAAGGTATGTAGTGCAAAAGGGGAAAGGGTTTAGTGTGTTGGGATGTAAAAATTTATGTATTATTAAGCAGTGGTGAAAGAGGATGGAATGTTGGATAGGTATATTAGGGTTGTTGTTTATTGGAGTGTTGGAGTTATAAAGTTATGGTTGTGACTGAATGAGGTCGAGAGAGAAATTATTTGTATTAATGAATATTTATTATTAATATGTATATTATTTTTTGTTTTATTTATTGACTTGTATATTATGATTTTATGTTTTTTATATAATATATATATTTATTATTTTAAAATTATTTATTTTATAATATGATATATAAATTATGATGATTGCCAGCCTTGAGGCACTGTTTCATGGGTGTGTGATGATTTACTCTTACCCGATAGAGAATGGGATGAGTGTTTTACAAAATAGAGGCTGATGACAAAAAATTTGCGTGGCTATTAACTGCAGCAACCAGTACCCAGTAAGACGAGGCCACCTAGGACGCACACGTAATGGCACGTTACCATCTGCTTATGTTGCAATCCGTGCAACATTGCACACATCAGCATGCAATTCACAAAAAATAGTGATGCATGCACTCCGAAATAGGAGGGTAACGAAGCAATATGGCTACCCATATTGAATGCCCTGCTCTGATCGCAATTGTTTACAATATTGGCCTAGCCCTTATGCTGGGGCCCAATTACAACCATCGGCAATGCGCTTGATAGAGGGATCAAAATGCAGCATGTTTCACTCACATTACTGTCGTTCAAACTGCGATTTTGCCAACAGTTCCTATGTGATTTAACAAAAAAATGATACTACTGTAATGCACCGACATTTCATTCTCACGCGTATGGATCGCAAAATGTCAACAGAAGCAAATAGAGAAGTAGGGCTATCCACTGATTAGTGCATGAGGACAGACATGAGCAAACTTGTGCACTCTTCTATCAGCCCGGTTTATGTTACTTGCGTTTACAGAATGTTTTAGCAAAAAGTATATTCAGCTAATAAGCTTTATTAGCAGCTTCTCTCTATAAAGAGGCCAGTTGACAAAGCAAGTGTAGCACTGCCAGCCGCTGGCTGTGTTGTGGTGCTTGTTAATGTGCGATGGTGAGCTAGCTGGCTTTGGCATGCTGCCGGATGAATAGCTTCTGCTGTGCTGTGCAGAACTTCTAGTCTGGCAAAGAATTTAAAAGACTGATCAGGCAGAACTGCTACCCACATATAACTGCACAAAGCAATAATGAGATACACTGTAGCCTTACAATGGCGTAACTAGAAATTAACCGGCTCCACTAGTAAAACTATAATGGGGCACCCTCCCTGCTTCATCTGCAACAGTTCCCATGGGGGCTGTAACTGGGGAAGGAAGAGTAATAAGTGGTCCCCTTAAATCACTGTATCTGCTCCCATCGTAGTTACCTTTTCTATGCCTTGCACGCTACCAAACAGATGCAGATAAAAGCCAAAAGTGCTCCTGATTGAAATTCATTAAAAAAAAGCTCTTATGTCCTAATTCTAATGCATGTGATTATATCATGAGTGGAGATCGCAGGCTCATTGGTACTAGATTATATGAACAAAATAGGTTCATGTTAAATAAAATCTCTCTTTCACCACACACTATACCCCGCACACTGCACAAGCTCTTTTTAGAACACTTTCTTAAGGCTGATGTTCACACCAGGCGCTTGTGTATAAATTCCTCCACGTGGAACTGCTGAGAGAGACATCGGCAGCTAAGCTTCATTACTATGCAAATCACGAGTCTATTAGAGGGGCATGCATGGTGTGAACCACACCTCAGCTGAGAGCACAGAATGCTCCCCTTCTAGACTCTCTTTTGCTCCTTTTTAATGGGGGAAAGAAAAGCAGGGCAATCAATCAACACAAAGGCATACATCACAGGAGGTCACAATTAAGACAAAACACTCCAGAATAAGAATACTGTACCCATCGCCACGGGATCAGAGGTCACTATAACAACGTACCGGACCACTGCACATGCACACACATAGACATATGCATGATACAATGCAGTGGTAGTTAATTAAATGATTATCACAATTGTAGATGCATTTAGACAGTGTCAAGAGTTTGATTTAAAAATTACATTTCATCTGAAAACCTGATGAATAATACTTGGAGGTATCCAAATATTTATAAACTGTAACTCTCAACATTCTTTTAGAACCCAGGTCTATCATTCCTATAATTACCCAGGATCCCTGAGAAATGCTAAAGGCCATTAATCATATGACAAAGTTCAATATCTCTACTGCACTAAATAAAGACACGGTCATCCAGTTAAAGGCTCTCTAGAATAGTAGAGGACTATTAAGTCTACATTCTCAGAGTCAGTAATGTTACTCATTAATTCCCAGCATAGCTGCAGAAACTCACCCCACAATCCATTTTGTTCTGCACATGATGCTGATGTGATCCCCTAGTCATAACAAGTTATCACATGTTCTTACTGCATCTGCACAAAAGATGTAATGGGCAGATTAATATGGGACAGTTATTCCAGGAGGTTATAATAGCTCAGTACATTTATATAACAAAGGTAATAAAGCAATCACAGGAAGCCTTCCAGACAATCTCACACTTATCCTACAACACAGGACAACAGAGAGACATCCTACACTAATCTTAGCACAGCAACATGAAATGAATGCATTGGTAGCGCTATGCTCCACTCGTATGGTAGAACTACACATTCCCAGAAAACTTCTAGTTACTGTCAAAACTATCGAACACATGCATTCTGGGTGACTGGACTAGAAATGGTGGGTATTGCTAATCAATATAAGGGTAAGGCAAAGGGCACATGTCCAAGGCCCATAATAATGAAGGGGACCTTAGTCTTGGGAACTATGACATCCTATTTTTTGGAAGTGATTGGGAACTCTTGGTCCAATTATTTTATCAGTATAAAAGATTGGTCCATCCTATGAGCAAAATAAACTATAAATATCCATCTTGTGGCCCTCCAGATGTTGGTAATGTGCAACTCCCAGAAAACCATGGTGTATCAATTAGTTATTACCATTCAATGTCTTATGTTGTGCACCCATTTAATGTCTATATGTCTGTGCACCCATTCATGTCTATAGTCTGTGCACCCATTCAATGTCTATATGTCTGTGCACCCATACAATATATATATATATATATATATATGTCTGTGCACCCATTCAATGTCTATAATAAAAATAAAAAAAGTCATGCACACCTTTAACAGATAACGAGCACTGAAGATCAGTGTTGCATCCAAGTGTGCTGGGTGCACAGAGCAGTTGCCAAATGCAGGTAGTAAATGAAAAAAAAAAAAGAAGCTGGGCACACCAGTCTTAAATCGTAACAGTGTGTTTATTTGTGACATTTCGGCACACCTCCTGTGCCTTCCTCAGACAAAAAATATATATATATTAATATTTTGTCTGAGGAAGGCCCAGGACGTGTGCCGAAACGTCACAAATAAAACACTTGTTATGATGTAGACTGGTGTGCCCAGCTTCTTTATGTTTCATTCAATGTCTATATGTCTGTGCATGCTTCAATGAATATATGTCTGTGATCCATTCAGAGTCTATATGTCTGTGCACCCATTCAATGTCTATATATCTGTGGCACCCATCAATATATATGTCTGTGTACCCATACAATATATATGTCTGGGCACCCATACAATATATTATGTCGTGACCCATACAATATATATGTCTGTGCACCCATAAAATATATATGTCTGTTGTCTGTGCACCCATTCAATGTCTATATGTCTGTGCACCCATACAATATATATATGTCTGCGCACCAATACAATGTCTATATGTCTGTGCACCCATACAATGTCTATATGTCTGTGCACCATACAAAATATATGTCTGGCACCAATACAATGTCTATATGTGTGCACCCATACAATGTCTATAGTCTGGGCACCCATACAATATATATATGTCTGCGCACCAATACAAGTCTATATGTCTGGACCATCATGTTATATGTCTGTGCACCCATACAAATATATATATGTCGCCGCACCAATACAATGTCTATATGTCTGCGACCCATACAATGTCATATGTCTGTGCACCCATACATATAGTCTGGCACCATACATGTTATGTCTGTGCACCATACAATATATATATGGCTGTGCACCCATACAATATATTAGATGTCTGTGCACCCATAAAATAGATATATTATAGGTCTGTGCACCTATTCAATGTCTATAGTCTGTGCACCCAACAATATAATAGATGTATGTGCACCCAACAATGTCTTATATGGATGTGCACCCATACAATATCCTATCATATATATATATATGTTTGTGCACCCATACAATATCTCTATATATATATATAGATGTATGTGCACCCATACAATGTCTATATGTATGTGCACCATATACAATATCTATTATATATATATATATATGTTTGTGCACCCATTTAATATATGTCTGTGACCCATCAATGTCCACATGTCTCTGCACCCATACAATGTCCCATATTCTCTGCACCCTACATTCATATGTCGTGCACCCATACAATATCCATATGTCTGTGCATCAATCCTATGCGTGCACCCATCAATGTCCATATGTCTGTGCACCCATTCAATGTCTATATGTCTGTGCACCCATTCAATGTCTATATGTCTGTGCACCCATTCAATGTCTATATGTCTGTGCACCCATTCAATGTCTATATGTCTGTGCACCCTATTTCTGTCTATATGTCTGTGCACCCATACAGGTTAACGTGTCCTCTTCACATTAGTCCTTTGGGGTACATGCCAGTACATTCCCGGTACTGTATAGCTATTTCTAAAATGATTACTACAATGATTTCAATTATTCATGCACCTGCCTACTGATGTTATTTGATAATTATTAATACGTTATTGCCAAAGTATCTCTCTCCTTGTGCTTTTATGAATTATTGATGAGAAATACAGTCAGTGCACAAAGCAGGGTGCAGCTTTTCATCTCATAGTTAATAAAATAAAGCCCGCCCATCCCTGTATTTAAGGTTCAAAGTCACAGATGTCCATTGTGTGGCCCTCAGGAATTTCTGTCTTTAATGTCTAAAGAGCTAGCTTGAAATCAGAGGTTTTCATCAACATCTTGGAGGGCCTAAGAAAACATTCAGGGAGATTCAATAAAAGGTCTATTGTTTAAAATGGTGCTAATTTAGCCCCAACCAATCAGATCTTATTAATATTCGAAAGCTAACATCGATTGGTTGGGGCAAAATTAGCACCATTTTAAACGATAAGAACTTTTATTAAATAACCCCATTGTGTCTATACACTATACCAACATACTATAGAATTCTATAGAATTATTTCATGACATCTTCATTCATTATTACCACCATATACAGGCAGCCAGTATGATTTATACAGAGAATAATACATCCATGACTGCAAATATAAGGGTATCACTAAGGAGTCACTAAAAGTTCAATACCACCATTAGGCCAAGTGCTTTATAAAGGTCATCAAACTCCAAGGTGCCTTAAAATATCCTTACATTTTAAAGTGCGTGCGGGGTGCATTATCTGCATAGTGTGATATATGCTAACATAGATAAACTCTGACTATACATGATGGCTAGCTAAGTACTGATAAAAACTGGTGACATAGCTAAACACCGATTATAACTGGTGACATGGGAGTGTGGATTATAACTGGTGACATAGCTAAACACTGATTATAACTGATGACATAGCTAAGTATGGATATAATTGGTGCCACCAATATAAACTGATAACAAGCTAACACAGATATAAAGATGACATAGCTAAACATAGCATAAACTGGTGCCATTGCTAAGGACGGTACTGATAAGAATTAATGGCATAGTAATTACTGATTAAAACTGGTGACATAGCTAAGTACTGATTATAATTGGTGACATAGCTAAAACATATAAACTAATGACATAGGTAAACACAGATTATAAATGATATACTAAACATGATATTTAACTGGTGACATAGCTAGATTCAGTACCCAATTAGAATAATGGCATAGCTAATTACTGATTAAAACTGGTGACCTAGCTAAACACTGTATACCTGATGACATACCTAAGCACAGATATAAATGATGACATACCTAAGCACAGATTATACTGATCACAATGCTAACTAATGGCTTAGCTAATACTAATAAAAACTGGTTTCATAGTTAATCACGGCTGTTATAATCAGTGTTTAGGTACTGTATGTCATCAGTTATAATCAGTGATTAACTATGAAACCAGTTTTTATTAGTAATTAGCTAAGCCATTAGTTAGCATTGTGATCAGTTATAATCTGTGCTTAGGTATGTCATCATTTATAATCTGTGCTTAGGTATGTCATCAGGTATAATCAGTGTTTAGCTATGTCACCAGTTTTAATCAGTAATTAGCTATGCCATTAATTCTAATTGGGTACTGAATCTAGCTATGTCACCAGTTATAATCATGTTTAGGTATATCATTTATAATCTGTGTTTACCTATGTCATCAGTTATAATTAGTGTTTAGCTATGTCATCAATTATAACCAGTACTTAGCTATGTCACCAATTATAATCAGTACTTAGCTATGTCACCAGTTTTAATCAGTAATTAGCTATGCCATTAATTCTTATCAGTACCGTCCTTAGCAATGGCACCAGTTATAGCTATGTTTAGCTATGTCATCATTTATAATCTGTGTTTAGCTATGTTATCAGTTATAATTGGTGGCACCAATTATAATCCATACTTAGCTATGTCATCAGTTATAATCAGTGTTTAGCTATGTCACCAGTTATAATCCACACTTAGCCATGTCACCAGTTATAATCGGTGTTTAGCTATGTCACCAGTTTTATTCAGTACTTAGCTATGCCATCATGTATAGTCAGAGTTTATCTATGTTAGCATAATATCACACTATGCAGATAATGCACCCCGCACGCACTTTAAAATGTAAGGATATTTTAAGGCACCTTGGAGTTTGATGACCTTTATAAAAGCACTTGGCCTAATGTGGTAATTGAACTTTTAGTGACTCCTTAGTGATACCCTTATATTTGCAGTCATGGATGTATTATTCTCTGTATAAATCATACTGGCTGCCTGTATATGGTGGTAATAATGAAATGAAGATGTCATGAAATAATTCTATAGAATTCTATAGTATGTTGGTATAGTGTATAGACACAATGGGGGTTATTTAATAAAAGTTCTTATCGTTTAAAATGGTGCTAATTTTGCCCCAACCAATCAGATGTTAGCTTTCGAATATTAAATAAGATCTGATTGGTTGGGGCTAAATTAGCACCATTTTAAACAATAAGACCTTTTATTGAATCTCCCTGAATGTTTTCTTAGGCCCTCCAAGATGTTGATGAAAACCTCTGATTTCTAAGCTAGCTCTTTAAAGACATTATAAAGACAGAAATTCCTGGAGGGCCACACAATGGACATCTGTGACTTTGAACCTTTAAATACAGGGATGGGCGGGCTTTATTTTATTAACTATGAGATGAAAAGCTGCACCCTGCTTTGTGCACTGACTGTAATTTCTCATCAATAATTCATAAAAGCACAAGGAAGAGAGATACTTTGGCAATAAACGTATTAATAATATATCAAAATAACATCAGTAGGCAGGTGCATGAATAATTGAAATCATTGTAGTAATCATTTTAGAAATAGCTATACAGTACCGGGAATGTACTGGCATGTACCCCAAAGGACTAATAGTGAGAGGACACGTTAACCTGTATGGGTGCACAGACATATAGACATGGAATGGGTGCACAGACATATAGTCCATGTCATATGTTCTGTGCACCCATTCAATGTCTATATGTGCTGTGCACCCATTCCATGTCTATATGTCTGTGCACCATTCCATGTCCATATGTCTGTGCACCCATTCAATGTCTATATGTCTGTGCACCCATTCCATGTCTATATGTCTGTGCACCCATTCCATGTCTATATGTCTGTGCACCCATTCAATGTCTATAGTCTGTGCACCCTTCCATGTCTATATGTCTGTGCACCCATTCCATTTCTATATGTCTGTGCACCCATATTACCGTATATATAGATTTATGTATATTGACAATGTACTGTAATAAAACATCTGTCACTATAACATACTGTAAGGTTGTAGTTTACTGTATATATAGATTTATGTATATGACAATGTCTGTATAAAACATCTGTCACTATAACCATACTGTCAGGTTGTAGTTTACTGTATCTATAGATTATGTAATATGACAAGTATACTGTAATAAGAATTTCACTATACATAATGTAAGGTTGTAGTTTACCGTATATATAGATTATGTACCGTATACTGACACTGTGCTGTAATATAATCTGTCACTATAATCAGACTGAAAGTTGTAGTTTAATGTATATATAGAATTTATGTATATTGACAATATACTGTAATAAAGAATCTGTCACTATAACACTGTAAGGTTGTAGTTTTTACCGTATAATAGATTTATGTACCGTATAGTGACATGTTACTGAACAAGGATCTGTCACTAATAACATACTGTAAGGTTGTAGTTCACCGTATATATAGATTTTGTACGTATGTAGACAGTGTTACTGTAACAAAGAATCTCCACATAACATACTGTAAGTTGTAGTTTACCCTATATATAGATTTATGTACCGTATATTGAGCATGTACTGTAATAAAGAATCTGTCACTAAACATACTGTAAGGTTGGTGTTACCGTAGAATAGATTTATGTACCGTATATTGACAATTGTACTGTATAAAAGAATCTGTCACTATAACATCCTATAAGGTTGTAGTTTACCGTATATATAGATTTATGTACACCATATAGGACAATGTGCTGTAATAAGAATCTGTACTATAAAACCAAAATACTGAAAGGTTGTAGTTTACTGTATATATAGATTTAATGTATATTGACATGTACTGTAATAAAGAATCTGTCATTATAAACTGTAAGTTTGTAGTTTACCATATATATAGATTATGTACCGTTTATTGACAATGTACTGTAACAAGGAATCTGTCACTATAACATACTGTAAGGTTGTATTTTACGTATATATAGATTTATGTACCTTATATTTGACAATGTCTGTAATAAATAATCTGTCACTATAACATACTGAAAGGTTGTATTTTACCTGTATATATAGATTTTGTATATTGACAATGGCTGTATAATAATCTGTCACTATAACATACTGTAAGGGTTGTAGTTTACTGTATATATAGATTTTGTATTGACTATAACTGTAATAAAGAATCTGTCACTATAACATAATGTAAGGTTGTAGTTTACCGTATATATAGATTTATATCCGTATACTGACAAGTGCTGTAATAAATAATCTGTCACTATAACATACTGAGGTTGTAGTTTAATGTATATATAGATTTATGTATATTGACAATATACTGTAATAAAGAATCTGTCACTATACAAACTGTAAGGTTGTAGTTTACCGTATATATAGATTTATGTACCGTATATTGACAATGTACTGTAACAAGGAATCTGTCACTATAACATACTGTAAGGTTGTAGTTCACCGTATATATAGATTTATGTACCGTATGAGACAATGTACTGTAACAAAGATCTGTCACTATAACATACTGTAGGTTGTAGTTTACCGTTATGTCACGATGTACTTAACAAAGATCTGTCACTATAAACTCTGTAGGTTGTAGTTCCTATATATAGATTTATGTACCGTATAGTTGAGCATGTACTGTAATAAAGAATCTGTCACTATAACTACTGTAAGGTTGTAGTTACCGTATATAATAGATTTATGTACCGTATATTGACAATGTACTGTAATAAAGAATCTGTCCACTATACATACTATAAGGTTGTAGTTTACCGTATATTAAGTTATGTACCATATGTTGACAATGTGCTGTATAAAGAATCTGTCACTATAACATCTGAAAGGTTGTTAGTTTACTGTATATATAGATTTATGTATATTGACGAATGTACTGTAATAAGAATCTGTCTTATACATACTGTAGGTTGAGTTTACCATATATATAGTTTATGTACCGTTTATTGACATGTACTGTAACAAGGATCTGTCACTATAACATACTTAAGGTTGTAGTTTACCGTATATATAGATTTATGTACCGTATATTGACAATGTGCTGTAATATATCTGTCACTATAACATACTGAAGGTTGTAGTTTACTGTATATATAGATTTATGTATATTGACAATATACTGTAATAAGAATCTGTCACTATAACAATACTGAAAGGTTGTAGTTTACCGTATATATAGATTTATGGTATATTGACAATGTGCTGTAATAAAAAATCTGTCACTATACATACTGTAGGTTGTAGTTTACTGTATATATAGATTTATGTATATTGACAATTACTGTATAAATAATCTGTCACTATAACATACTGTAAGGTTGTAGTTTAACCGTATATTAGATTTATGTACTATATATGCAATGTCTTAATAAAAATCTGTCACTATAACTACTGAAGGTTGTAGTTATGTATATATAGATTTTATGTATATTGACAATATCTGTAATAAAGATCTTCACTATAACATATGTAAGGTGTAGTTTATACCGTATATATAGATTTATGTACTGTATGACAATGTGCTGTAATAAAGATCTGTCACTATAACATACTGAAAGTTGTAGTTTACCGTATTATAGATTTATGTTATATTGACAATGTACTGTAATAAAAATCTGTCACTATAACATACTGTAAGGTTGTAGTTTACGTATATATGATTTATGATATTGACAATATTGTAAATAAAAGAATCTGTCACTATAACATACTGTAAGGTTGTAGTTTACCTATATAGATTTATGTACGTATATTGACATGTCGTAATAAAGAATCTGTCACTATAACTACTGAAATGTTAGTTTACCGATATATTAGATTTATGTATATTGACAATGTACTGTAATAAAAAATCTGTCACTATAACATACTGTAGGTTGTAGTTTACGTATATATAGATTTATGTACCGTATATTGACAATGTATGTACTGTAAAAGAATCTGTCCTATAACATACTGTAAGGTTGTAGTTTACCGTATATATAGATTTATGTACCTATATTGACAATGTACGTACAAAGAAATCTGTCACTAAACATACTTTAAGGTTGTAGTTTACCGTATGTAGACAATGTACTGTAACAAAGAATCTGTCACTATAACATACTGTAAGTTGTAGTTTACCTCTATATATATTTATGTACGTATATTGACAATGTACTGTAATAAGAATCTGTCACTATAACATACTATAAGTTTGTAGTTTACCGTATATATAGATTTATGTATATTGACAATGTGCTGTAATAAAAGAATCTGGTCACTATAACATACTGAAAGGTGGTAGTTTTACTGTAATATATAGATTTATGTATATTGACAAGTACTGTAATAAAGAATCTGTCATTAACATACTGTAAGGTTGTAGTTCTCGTATATATAGATTTATGTCATATTGACAATGTACTGTAACAAGGAATCTGTCGCTATAAACATACTGTAGGTTTGTAGTTACCTTATATATAGATTATGTACCGTATATTGACAATGTACTGTAAAAAGAATCTGTCACTATAACACTGTAAGGTTGTAGTTTACCGTATATAGAATATGTACGTGCAAAAAGAAATCTGTCACTAACATATGTCTAAAGGTTGTAGTTTTACCATAGTATATGATTTTTACCGTATATTGACAATGTACTTAATAAAGAATCTGTCCCTATAACATACTGTAAGGTTGTAGTTTTACCATATATATATAGATTTATGGTATCTTATATAGCCCATGTACTGTAAAGAAAGAATCGTTCCCACTATAAACTAACTGTAAGGTTGTAGTTTACCGTATATATAAGATTTATGTACCGTATATTGACAATGTCTGTAATAAGAATCTGTCACTATAACATACTGTAAGGTTGTAGTTCACCGTAGTAACCATGTACTGTAACAAGGAATCTGTCACTATAACCACTGTAGGTTTGTAGTTTACCGATATTTGTACGACACGACTGTACTGTACAAAGAATTGTCCACTTAACATACTGTAAGGTTGTAGTTTTACCATATATAGATTTATGTACGTATATTTACAAATGTACTGTAATAAAGACTGTCACTATAATTATCTGATAAGGTTGTAGTTTACGTATAATAGATTGTATCTTACGTGACAATGTACTGTAATAAAGAAATCTGTACTACGTATAACACGATGTAAAGTTGTAGTTCACACGGTTATAAATATAGATTTATTGTATCGTGTATTACAATGTACTGTAATAAAGAATCTGTCACTATAACATACTGTAAGGTTGTTGTTTACCGTATGTATAACTGATGTACAAGAGAATCAGTCACTATAACATACGTTAGGTTTGTAGTTTACCTATATATAGATTTATGTACCGTATATTGACAATGTACTATATAAATGAATCTGTGCACTATAAATACTGAAAGGTTGTAGTTACTTCCATTATAGATTTTGTATCCTATGCAAATGTGTCTTAATTAATGAATTGTCACATATCATACTGAGGTTGTGTGTTACCCGTATAGTATAGATTTATGTAACCTATTGATATTACTGTAAAAGAATCTGTCACTATAACATCATGTCAAGGTGCTGTAGTTTACGTGATTGATGTAGTATACTCAATGTCTGGAAAATAGATCTGTCACTATACATACTGATTTTATTTGCATTTAAGATATTCAGTCATGTCATGGTATATGAATTGTACTTCAATAAGAATCACTGGACATACGAATGTAGTTTAGTTGAAGACGTTAGTATATACGACTGTTTTTTTGACCTCATATACAGAATACTTGTGTAGAAAGACCTGGATGCTATATAACCTTAACACCTGTAGGTTGCTAATTCGGAACCGGTATATTGCCGCAGATGTTTGTAACGATGAGACATTACTGTAACAGAAACCAGTTCGGAGGACTAGACGTCAAAATCTGTAGTTAGTACGTTCGATGTACTTAAGAGCACTATATCTTGTTGGTCCAAGTGTTAGTCCTAGATTGTATACTGCAATAAATGAAGTTGAGTGCCGATATTCAGATATTACCGTCTTAAGCGTTAGTCACGATCTTACTTAGGTTTTACTCGTATATATAGATTTTCCAAATTGATGGCCTGTGGAACAGAAGAATCTGTCACTATAACTAATGAAAGGTTGTGAAGTTTACTCATATGTATAGATTATGTATTAATGAAAAGTACTGTAATTTACAGAACGTCATATACATACTGAAATGGTTAGTTTACCATAGTATATCAGATTCTGACCGTTATGTGACCAATGTACTGATAAAAACTCTTCAGCTATAACACATCATGTAAGTTTAGTTTCCGTATCTATAGATTATATCGTGTATTGGACAATGCTTAGAATAAAAACTGTCACTATAACTTACTGTAAGGTTGTATTTACTCCGTATAAATTGTATATACAATTTCGTGTAAAAAGGATCTGTCACTGATAACATACTGAAGGTTGAATTGTAGTTACCGTATATATAGATTTATGTAACTATTGACAATGTACTATAATAAGAATCTGTCACTATAACATACGTAAGGTTGTTTAGTACGCATATATATAGATTTATGTATAATGTATCAAATACAACTGAATAATAAGAATCTGGTCCTTATAACATAATGTAAGGTTTGTTTACCGATTATAGATTATGTACCTATATAATTGACAATGTCTGTACTAAATAATTCTGTCACATAACAGACCTGAAGGTTGTGTTTATGTTTTAGACCTATGTAGACAATTACTGTAATAAGACATATGTCACTATAACATACTGTAGTTGTAGTTGTAGTTTACTAACCGTTATGTATGAATGACAAGTGTACTTGTAAAAAGAATCTGTCACTATAGAACATACTAAGGTTGTGTTTACCGATCATATTAGATTATGTATGTATATTGACAATTACTGTAATAAAACTGTCACTAGAAACATACTGAAGGTGTAGTTTACGATATATAAGTATTTATGTCTATTGACAATGTGCTGTAATAAAGAATCTTCGCTATAAACATACTTAAGGTTGTAGTTTACCGTATGTAGACAATGTACTGTAAAAGAATCTGTCACTATAACATACGGTAAGGTTGTAGTTTACCATATATATAGATTTATGTACGTTATTGACAATGTCTATAATAAAGAATCTGTCACTATACACATACTGTAAGGTTGTAGTTACCGTATGGTAGACCATGTTACTGTAACAAGAATCTGTCACTATAACATACGGTAGGTTGTAGTTTACCCATATATATAGATTATGTACCGTATATTGACAATGTACTATAATAAAGAATCTGTCACTATCATACTGTAAGGTTTGTAGTTTACCATATATATAGATTTATTGTTCTCGTATATAGACAATTACTGTAATAAAGAATCTGTCACTATAACATACTGTAAAGGTTGTAGGTTTAACCGTTATATATAGATTATGTACCTTATTTGACAATGGCTGTAATAAAGATATGTCACTTTAACATACTGTAAGGCTGTAGTTTAACGTATATATAGATTTAGTACGTATATTGACAATGTGCTGTAATAAGAATCTGTCATTATAACATCTGTAAGGTTGTAGTTTGACCGTATATATAGATTTATGTACCGTATATTGACAATGTACTGTAACGAGGAATCTGTCGCTATAACATACTGTAAGGTGTAGTTTACCGTATATATAGATTTATGTACCGTATTGACAATGTACTGTAACAAGAATCTGTCAACTATACATACTGTAAGGTTGTAGTTTACCGTATGTAGACAATGTACTGTAACAAAGAATCTGTCACTATAACATACGGTAAGGTTGTAGTTTACCATATATATAGATTTATGTACCGTATATTGACAATGTACTATAATAAAGAATCTGTCACTATAACATACTGTAAGGTTGTAGTTTACCCAATATATATGATTTATTATCGTATATAGCCAATGTACTGTAAATAAAGAATCTGTCACTATAACATACTGTAAGGTGTAGTTTACCGTATTATCATTTATGTACCGTATATTGACAATGTGCTGTAATAAAGATCTGTCACTATAACATACTGTAAGGCTGTAGTTTACCGTAGGTAGACAATGTACTGTAACAGGAATCTGTCACTATAACATCTACTGTTAGGGTTGTTTTACCGTATGTAGACAATGTACTGAACAAAGAATCTGTCACTATAACATACTGTAAGGTTGTAGTTTACCATATATATAAGATTATGTATCGTATATTGAAAATGTACTGTAATAAAGACTGTCACTATAAGATACTGAAAGGTTGTAGTTTACTGTATATATAGATTTATGTATATTGACAAGTACTGTAATAAAGAAATCTGTCGCTATACATACTGTAAAGTTGTAGTTTACCGTATTATAGATTTATGTTCAGTGTATTGACAATGTACTGTAATAAAGAAATCTGTCACTATAATATACTTAAGGTTGTAGTTTACCGTATGTGGACAATGTACTGTGTAACAAAGAATCTGTCACTATACATACTGTTAGGTTGTAGTTTACCATATATATAGATTTTGTCCGTTATATTGACAATGTACTATAATAAGAATCGTCACTATACATACTGTAGGGTTGTAGTTTACCATATATTATAGATTTATGTATACGTATATAGACAATGTACGCTGTAAATAAGATCTGTCACTATAAACATACTGTAAGGTTTTAGTTTCACCGTATATATAGATTTTATGTCCTTATATTGACATGTACTGTAATAAAGAATTGGTCACTATAACATACTGTAAGGTCTGTAGTTTACCGTATGTAGACAATGTACTGTAACAGGAATCTGTCACTTAACATACTGTTAGGTTTCTTGTGAAGGTTCTCATCATACCGGTCATGGTATATCGTGTATCAATTAGATCAAGCTGGACTGAAATGTAGTTCTTGAAGACGTTTCGCTAGTCATCGACTGGCTTTCTCAATTCAGAATACTTGAGAAAGCCGTCGGAGTGACTACTAATCACACCCTTAACACCTGGCTGTGATATGCTAATTGGGATTTTCCAGGTACATAATTGCCACAGATTCTTGTCAAGTCATTCTGAATTGAGAAAGCCAGCGGATGACTAGTCGAAACGTCTTCAAGAACTACATTTCATGTCCAGTTGTTTATCAATTGTCAACAGATATACTGTTTAGTTGGTTAGTTTCACCGTAGTAGACAATGTACTGTAACAAAGAAATCTGTCACTATAAAATACTGTAAGGTTGTAGTTTACCATATATTAGATTTATGTATCGTATATGGAAACGTACTGTAATAAAGACAGTCACTATAACTACTGAAAGGTTGTAGTTTTACGTATATATAGATTTATGTATTATTGACAATGTACTGTACATAAGAATCTGCGCTATAACATACTGTAAAGTTGTAGTTACCGTATATATAGATTATGTTCAGTGTATATTGACAATGTACTGTAATAAAGAATCTGTCACTATAACATACTTAAGGTTGTAGTTTACCGTATGTCATACAATGTACTGTAACAAAGACATTGTCACTATAACATCTGTAAGGTTTGTAGTTTACCATATATATAGATTTATGTACCGTATATTGACAATGTACTATAATAAAGAATCTGTCACTATAAACATACTGTAAGGTTTGTAGTTTACCGTATATATAGATTTTATGAATCGTAATATAGACAAGTACTGTAATAAAGAATCTGTCATTATAACTACTGTAGGTTGTAGTTTACCGTATATAGATTTATGTACTTATATGACATGTACTGTAATAAATGAATCTGTCACTAACATACTGTAGGCTGTAGTTTACCGTATGTAGACAATGTACTGTAAAAGAATCTGTCACTATAACATACTGTTAGGTTGTAGTTTACCAGTATGTAACAATGTACTTTAACAAAGAATCTGTCATTATAACATACTGTAAGGTTTGTTTTACATATAATAGATTTATGTATCGTATATTGAAAATGTACTGTAATAAAGACTGTCACTATAACATACTGAAAGGTTGTAGTTTACTGTATATATAGATTTATGTATATTGACAATGTGCTGTAATAAAGAATCTGTCGCTATAACATACTGTAAGGTTGTAGTTTACCGTATGTAGACAATGTACTGTAACAAAGAATCTGTCACTATAACATACGTAAGGTTGTAGTTTACATATATAATTTAGTCGTATATTGACAATGTACTAAATAAAGAATCTGTCCACTAATAACTACTGTAAGTTGTAGTTTACCGTAGTAGACAATGTACTGTAACAAAGAATCTGGTCACTATAACATACGGTAAGGTTGTAGTTTACCATATATATAGATTATGTACCGTATATGACAATTTACTATATAAAGAATCTGTCACTATAATCTACTGTAAGGTGTAGTTTACCATATATAGATTATGTATCTATATGACAATGTACTGTAACAAAAGAATCTGTCACTATAACATACTGTAGGTTTGTAGTTTACCGTATATATGATTTATGTACCGTATATTGACAATGTCTGTAATAAGAATATGTCACTATAACATACTGTAAGGTGTAGTTACCGTATATATAGATTTATGTACCGTATATGACAATGTACTGTAATAAAGAATCTGTCACTATAACATACTGTAAGGTTGTTATTACCGTATATATAGATTTATGTACCGTATATTGACATGTTCTGTAATAAGAATATGTCACTATAAACTACTGTTAGGTTGTAGTTTACCGTCAATGTAGACAATGTACTGTAACAAAGAATCTGTCATTAAACATACGTAAGGTTTTATTTACCATATATATAGATTTATGTATCGTATATTGAAATGTACTGTAAATAAAGAATCTGTCACTATACATCTGTAAGGTTGTAGTTTACCGTTATATATAGATTTATGTATATTGACAATTCTGTAATAAAGAATCTATCGCTATACCATACTGTAAGGTTGTAGTTTCCTGTATATAATTTATGTATATTGACAATGTACTGTAATAAAAATCTATCCTATAACATACTGCAAGGTTGTAGTTTACCGTATATATAGATTTAGCATATTGACAATGTACTGTAATAAAGAAATCATTGCTAAACTACTGTAAGGTTGTAGTTTCCTGTATATATAGATTTAAATTAGAATCATTCTACTACTGTTTGAAATAAAGAATTCTATAATGGTTTTGCCAGATTTTCTTAAAGGGGTAAACCATTTGAAGGCCTATTAACGTCTCCGCAGCCTGGTTCTAAATAGAGCACTGGGATACATTCTTTCTGTGTTTTTATGGTAACAGCATGCTATTTATGGGTCTTTTATTTTAATGTATTTTAATGAGTCAGGATGAAAGGCGCTTTTTGGCTGAAAAGCCTGTTTATAAAAACATTGTTGTTTTAAACATCTATGCAAAATTCTACGAAAGGGTTTTGCCTTGACACACCGCAAAACCTCTTTTAAGTCAATAGGACTTAAACCAAAGACATAAATACACAACTGGTTCAAAAGAGAGGGGGGAGTGATGGTCCAATATATGTTTTATTCCTTGCATACAAAGATATATCCTGGTCTATAAATAAAAGGTATAAAGCATGCAGATTAGACCAAAGTGTCCTAAATCTTGTCTGGGCACGTGTTACTGCTGAATGAGGTTCATCTAAAGTGCCAGTGGATGAAGCTTGTCTCTTGTTTCTGTAGAGAAACTTTCCTTCTAGTTGATGCTGCTGCTTGGGACTTCCTACCTGTATATCGCTGCATCAAGAATTATGCCTGCCAAGTATAGCCAAAGCAAAAATAGAATCTTAAGCTATTGACTGGATTGCCACTAAGAGAAATTGGAAGCCTACAATGATTTTCTGTCAACTGAGATATCCTTTCTGAATTTAAAGGAAGGCAAAGGTTTTTTAAAAAACTGTCCTGAAATGATCTTCAATGGGCAGTTTTCCTCTACTACTCTATTGTCAGGTGGTGACAGTGGTTTTAAAAAAACCTGCTCATGTGATTTCTCCTGAAACTAAAAGGGTATCTACATATCCTGTCGTAATTGAGTTTGGCGTTTTCAGTTTTAGTGATTAACGAGGTAATGGAGCTTTGTATTACCTCCCATTCTTCAATTAAATGATTCAGGAGCCTGGAACAAAGTTACAGATACTTACCCAGTATCTCGATCCTCCACTGTTCCCTCGTGGGCTTGCACTATATGCGCTTCATAGTACTCTGTATTCTTTAGTCGTTCCCAGCCTGGGTAACTTATACCTGTAAGCTAACATCAATGGTAGAGGAGTGCTGGAAACTTTGTTCGGATCATATCCTTCCGACTCCAGAATGATCTTATAGTAGTAGTCAGTATGTTTATGCTAAATAGATCATGCCAGACACATTTACTTGGTTTTTATGTGAGTAAGAATTTAGATCAGCATAGCAGTGAATGTAATATACTTGCAAGCGATGCCCCAACGGGCGCATCGCTACTGATTTGGAGTTTAAGTCAAAGCTACCCGATGTTTATCGGATAGTGTGACTTTAACAGCGCAGCCGCCGCAAGCGGGTGTTATATGCCAAAATCTGCATTTTATTGCAGCTGGAGTTGAAAGTGCCGAAAAAAAGAACAGCGCCAAGTAGAGATGTTCCGGCGCCACTATCGGCACTATGACATCGCCGGATGTTTACACCAGGTTGCCAATTGGCGGCGCTCGGTTGCATGCCCCTGTTGGACTTGCTAAAGCTTTGATACTGTGACACATAAGTGACTAATGTAAAACTTAAGACTGCTGGAATAGAAAAAAACATTTGTACATATTAGAGAATTGGTTATTGGATCGCAAACAGTGGTTAGTGAGCTACATCTATGTGGGCTAAAGTGGTGTGCCTAGGGTTCTGTACTGGGGCCTTCTTTTTAATCTGTTTATAAATGGAGTGCCTCATTTTTTTCAATGGGGGGTTTGGGGTATCACCATTTGTATTGTTGACCATGAAAAAAAACTGTTTTGAAATATCCAATTTGAGAATTGTTACCATTAGAGTCAATGGTTAAAAAATGTCCGCGAAATTTGCCGATAACGCCGTAACGCTCCGCAATTCTTAGCTTAGAAGATAGCCAGACCACACTTCTCCTATATGCCCTGCACGTCCTGTACCCGATTTCATGTCTTCTAATTCAAAAATCTGTGGGAGGAAATACGTCCAATAAAAAACTATATATATTGAGAATTTTTCTAGTATTAATAATACATAGACTGTATTTCTGGTTTACGGGGATCTATATAACTATAATTGAGAATTAACTGGTATTAAACATCTACTGTATTTCTGGTTGGTACAGAGATACATTTAATATTGGGAATTACTGTTATTCATACATATCTGTAGTTCTGGTTGGTACAGAGATACTATATACTTGAGAATTTCTATGTTTAATACATATACTAAGTTCTGGTTTGGTACAGGATACTATATAATATTGAAATTTACTGGTATTATAGCATAGACTTGTACGTTCTGGTGGTACGGATAATACTAATAATATGGAGAATTACTAGTATTAATACATATTACTGTAGTTTTTGGTTGGTACAGGGATACGATTAATATTGAGAATATACTGGTATTAATACATATCTGGTAGTTCGGGTTGGTACGGGATACTATATATATATTGAGAACATTACTGGTATTAATACATATACCGGTATTTCTGGTTGGTACAGGGATACTATATAATATTGAGAATTACGTTATTTAATACATATTCCTGTCGTTCTGGTTGGTACGGACATACTATCATCAATTGAGATACTAGTATTAATCATATACTGTATTCCGGTTGGATACAGGGATACTAATATAATATTGAGAATTACTGGTATTATTACATATACTGTCTTTCTGGTTGGTACAATGGATACTATATAATATTGAGAATTACTGGGATTAATACATATACTGTAGTTTCTGTTGGTACAGGGATACATAATAATATTGAGACTTACTGGTATTAATCCATTACTGTAGTTCTGGTTTGTACAAAGGGATACTATTAATAATAATATTGAGAATTCTGGTTTAAATACATCTACTGTAGTCCTGGTGGTAACAGGGATACTATATAATATTGAAATTACTGGTATTAATACATATACTGTAGTTCTGTTGGACATGAATACTAATCTAATATTGAGAATTTACTGGTATTAATACACCTACTGTAGTTCTGGTTGATCCAGGGATACTTTCTATTGCAGTTTTGGAGTCAGGAAGGACTTTCCCCCTTGTTTTAGAGCTGTTTTTTGCCTTCCTCTTGGATCACATGTTAGGTAGGTTAACAAGGAAGAGTGAAATAGGCGGACTTGATTACATAATGTCTTTATTCAACCTCAATTACTAATGTACTATGATACCATCCAAAATGGATCTGTTGTATGTGTTAACCCCAATGGTAGTCAAACCCCATAACTCTAGGCCTTAGATATCCAGAACCACTTACACCATTATACAAATGTACATATGGTAGATGTGTTAATGTTTTTTATAATTTTATGAGGTGGTGGGTCAGGGGTAAGTGCTTACCTGCTTCAACGCTCCCGCGACGGGTCCGCTGGCTAACTTCGGGAATTACTCAGGCTAATCTACATCATACGTCTTACAAATCGGCTCTACTTCCCCATTCCTCCTTCATGCAACGACACGTCCTCCCTCCGCTCGCGCACACACGCTCAGATATATGCACCTCTCCTCAGCTCCTGCAAGTTCCCAGATTGGGGAGGAGAAATCCAATTAATTCCAAACTACCCTATTCCCTGCATCAGACTCAGTCTTTCCATTCCCCATTGGTCCCTCTCACCATTTTAAACCCTTGTCTGTTAATAGCTTTTGGTTGTCCTTTCGTTTGGCCTCAAGTTTCTGGTTTGTCTGTTACTCTAGTTGTTCTAGTTTTGGTCATCTAGCCCCATGTCATTTTCCTTTTGTCTTGCTCTTTTCCGTTTATCTTCCAGTTCCGGTTTCAATTGACGTCCGCGGGTTTTCTTGTGTATAACCCGCCTCAGCAACCTATACCTTTTCGCTCTAACCTTTGGGTAACATGTAACAGCAAGGCGCGACTAGTCTCCTGATTATCAGGTGCTGGTCTATGGTGAAGATAGTGGTGTAGATTGGGGTAATAGGTGCTGAAGGTATACCCAGTGACTCCGGTCGTCACAGGTGGTTAATATTGTAGTGTACAAGATGTAGAGCCTTTCCAAGATATGGGTATTGCGCCTTGTGAGTTTGTTGAGTGACCCATACACGATAATAAACGTTTTGGACAAAACCGATCCCTCTACCCTTTAAAAGTGATTGCTTAGGAAGCCTGGGACCACCCTGTGTCATGGGTAGTAAACAACAAGGTTCGTAGGGGGTGTCGTGTGCTTGGGGTGGGGAGGTGGGGTGTGGGTTCTTCAGGTTGGGGCTTTTGCAAAACAAAGTGGGATTAGCACTGTTGGGTGGACGCTTGTGTGTGTGTTCGTGGTGTCAGTTGTTAGAGTCGTTTTGTGGGTGTCTTTTCATCTATGGACTTTAAAGGACTTGGACTATTTTGACGGGGTCCAGGGTCTGGTGTCTTAAGAGGGTGGAACGGGGACCCCGGAGGGTTGTGGTGGCTCCTGCACAGGGGGGGGGGGGGGGGTGGGGAAGGGACAGGAAGGGAAGGGAAGACAGAGCGCCGGACGGCAGCGGCAGGAACGAAACCCCACGGAGGGGGGCGGGGGAGAGGACCCGGGCCAACAGACCGGAGCGGGGGGGGGCCAGGAGACCGGGGCGGTTCCTATTGTGAGAGCAGTTTTGTAAAGGCGTAGCTGTTACAAAGCATACTATTGAACAAGGAGACCGCCCCATCATGGCGCGTCTCAGTTGTGTAGGGTGTAAATCGAGCCAGACTCCTCATTTGGCTGGAACGTCCTTCCTGTGATACCTTGACTAGGGTCTGTGGGGAATGTTGCTGCGCATAGGGAAGTTGGGAGGCATGTGTAGTCATTGAGGTAGCGAGGGGGAGCAATTAGGGACGCAGTAGAAGAAGAGGAGACTGCAACGTGTATTCCGTATGATGGTGGTTGGAGGAATAGGGGTGGGTGACCTGGCGTGGTTCCACTTACGGGTCGGGGGAGGAACAGGGGGGGGGGGGTGGTGGGGGTGAAAGGTTGGGTGTTGGGTTGTTGCGCGTGCCAGTTTCTGGTCGGAAGGGGGATGGGTGGCGGGCGGTAGGTCAAGGGGGGCGGGGGGAAATGTGTGTCGAGGCGGTCACTCGTGGAGAGAAGTAGAAAGGCTGAGGGGTGTCAGCTGGAGGTTTGGATCTGTGGGGAAGACTAAAAACAGGGCACGGATAGATGAGCGGGGCTCCATAAGGGCAAAAGGTAGGGGGTGGTTCGCCCGTGGGGGCGGGACCCCGCGGGTGGGGATGACGGGTGTGTTGGGGTGATGGTTTGTTTGGTGGGTGGTGTGGTTTGTGTGGGGGGGGTGGGGTGGTGGGTGGGTGACTCTACGTGCGGGGGGGGGTGGGGGGGGGGAATTGCGGGGTGTGGGGGGGGGGTGGGGGTGGGTGGGGGGGGGGTGGTGTGGGGGTTGGGGGGGGTGGGGGGGGTGTGTGTGGGGGTCTATGTGCACTTAAGCCTTAAATGTAGAACCTAAACTTCATTGTTTTTCAGAGCCTAATGTGAAAGTGTTTGCTCCCCAGAATACCTACACTTTGAAAGATTTTGCTGCGAGTTATGGCATGTATGATTAAGTAATATTCGTAACAAAGGAGGCGTCCAATGTTGTTGCCAGTACAAACCTCATAGCCCTGTTGGCTTCATTAACCCGCCCCCTGAACTCCCAGGATTTCACTGTCTCCTATGTGCAGAAGTTTCTTAGCTCTCTTTCTAGCGAAAGATAACGGTTTTCTAAATGTACCTTGGTCACGCAGTTGAGTTGCTGGTGGCGGCACGATGTAAATGCGGTGTTGTTTTTAGGAATAACCAGAACCAAGATGTCACCAGTTCAAATCTCCCTAGTTTACTTATAAACAATATAACAATCTACTGCGTACTCGGCGGAGTTTAGTGCTTTTTTGTTTGGTTTGTTTCCATGTTTCTACAAAAATATGAAGTTTCTACATATGTCAACTTTATATATACGATCTGTTATTTTATGACCAACCACATGAATTTCTGACGTCTTCCAGTACAACTATCTGTTGTATTCAAATTAGATCAACTGGACTTGAAGTTTTATGTCGTTGTTACCAGACGTGTTGCTGGTCGCTATTTGGTCTCCGTGTGGCACCACTAACACCACGTTGTACTGGCTTTCTCATTCAAGTGCCCCCTGTACAAGAATCTGTGGCAATTATTACCCTGGGAAAAGACAGGGTGTTTGTGGGAACTACGTTGCCCAGAAAACACAATGAATCGGTATAACCCAAACATCAAATTTTACAAGGGAATAGGTCCAAAACAACAATCTGGGCTTTCTTGGACTGGCTTGGTAGAAGTCAGGGAGATGTTAAACTGAAGTAGAGGTTTTACAGCAAACCAGACGAACTTCACCGGGGGTTGTGTTTTGTGGGGGGACGGAGCTATTGTCGATTGTGATGGGTTGATTGTCATGTGTTTGTGTGTGAGGCTGTTGGTTTCTACCTCACACCATGTCTGTTGTGTTTGTTGTTGGGGGGGGGGTGTTTGACCCTTAATCACACGCTGGGGTCAGCAAACCCTGCAACCAGAGCGGACATCGCTGCGGCACTCGCACATGCCGATGCGAAGGCTACAGAAGAACATCTCAGAGGAGCCCTTAAAACGTGTGGATATTATCAGACTGGGCCTTGGGGTCAAAAGACGCAGAAGAAACACTACAAAAAAGAACAAACCGAATACCACAGTGGAAGGGGAAGCAAGACAGAAGAAAGAACCATGGTCCTCCATATGTAGCAGGGGTCTCTGGAAATTTAGAAGAGTTTTCATTCAAAAACACCGTTCCCTGTCTGCTTTAAACGAGCAACACGATGGAAGGCCGCAATTGGTACATCCGAAAGACCTCAATCTGAAACACAAAAAAGCGACACATCATATACGCAGTGCAGTGCAGTGAAGACTGCCTCTGATTTTTTGGGGGAGACCAAACAACAACTGCATCACGTATGGCCCCGGCACATAAGAGCCAATTCCTCCCTCGGGTCATGACTCAGCGTTTACCTGCATCTTAGGATAAAGGACATACCTTTGAATATTGTAATTTTAACATATTGGCAAAGGAACGTGACTGGTTTCAAGAGAGGTTTTACGGAGGCCATTTAATGTGACAATTAAGAACCAAGCCTAAATAGAGTTGGGGGGGTTCGACACCATCTGTCTCGCATGTACAATGCTGGTTTGAACACCTATCTGGGCGTTTCCTATACACCTCTTACCCCTAATCGAATCACGCCGCTTAACCCTGGCTGTGTATGCTAAATTGGGATTTTCCCCCAGTGTACATAATTGCCGACAGATCTTGTACATCTTCTGAATTTGAGAAAGCCATCGGAATACTAGCGAACGTCTTCAGACTAAACTTCAGTCGCAGTTGATCTAATTGAATCAACAGCTATACCATGACCTGGATGAATGAGAACCTTCACAACAATTGAACTTTATTTTTACTTCATTTACTTCTAATCGATTTGAGAGTTCACATGTGGGCAATGTTCCTTCCTGACTTATTGGGACACAGGTTTGATCCCCATGTGGGCCATAGAGGTAAAGAACCTTTCTTTTTAGAAAGACACAGTTAGAAGGTTGTGGTTCGATTCCCCGTTTATACTTACTTTCATTTTTTTGCTGAAATGTTAAATGTTCGGTTTCTTTCATCCTGCGGCACAGACATCATGGCAACAGATTAGTTTTTTTCTTTTCTTTTTCGTATGAAAAGCATAAGAATTTATCATTGTTAGGGACAGGCGGATTTCTAATGTGTTGATACAAAACTGCATGATATCTGTGGTTCTGTGTCAGAGGTAGTGATCTCTCTGAGCTGTAACATGAGTGGCTGTCAGCTTCCATGAAGCAAGACCTGCAGTTTCCTGTGGAAGGTCCGGCCGCACACATAGCTGGGTGTTTCCCAGATAATGTGATTATGGGAGCTGACCCTTAGGTTACACTACAGGTTATTTTTCATAAATCGCCCAGCAGCACAGCAAAGGGAGACATGAGACCACGCTTACTGTGTGTTTGTGATGTGCTCTGTCTAATTGAGACAAGTTGTCTTGGGACTTTAGTTTCCCTTTAAATTAATGAGATTGCTTGCAGACCTTAAAGGAATCGTTCAACAAAAAAAGTGTTTAAAGCCGTGATTGGAAGACTGGGAGTAAAGACCTATTCCTTACCTTCCATTCTTCAATAACTTGACCAGGATCGAAGGTAAGGTATAATGACCCTACCTCGCTGCACAATCCCCCACAGCTCAGTTGGAATTGCCGACCGCTTCCTGGTTTATGTTTACTATAGTGCGCCTTAATCCGTGCATGCGCGCTATATTGAAACTAAACCAGGACGTGGCGGGTCCCTTGTCAACCCTGCGTGCGGTGGGATTGTCCTAGAGGAATGGAGACTTCTGGTTAATTTCCATGGTAGAACCTTACAAATGCTTTACACCTAATAAAAAGGTTTTACAAACAAAGCATTAAAAAAGAGCTAACTGCCAAAACGTAGCGAGCCAACGACAGCCGTTTCGACTTTATTGAGCCATCATCAGTGTAGTGTAGGCCTCTGTAAAGTTGATACGCAGAATTCCATTGGCTTCCCGACGCTGCTGGTGATAGTTTGTGCTATCTCTCACCGCTGCATCTTCAATGACCTCAGCCACATTTGTGATTGGCCCCGCGTCTTTATCCAATCACAGCTGGTCCGCCCCAGCTGCTCTACTTTCCACAAAACTTTTTCCATTTTTTTAAAAGAATATTATGGCAGTTGGGGGTGGGCAGCCTGGACCTACTATGTGACAAGATAATTTTCATGCCCCTTAAAGCATATATAATGTTCGTACTAATGTTGCAAACATGGCACTATATTAAGGGGCATGACCTAAACTTTGTCAGAAGCTGGGCGCTGCTGCCATGTTTTGCACGTTTACTACTGACCTCACGTATGCGTTTAACTTGACTATAAAGGTTTTTGTTTTTATGATCAACTGCCACTTTCTTTATTTTTCTATATGCATACATGTGAGGTAGAAATCGCTTGGAACCCGGCATTGGGGCGGAGCCTTTGCAGAGCCTCCATCCTCTTATCTGTCAGGTGCATTCCAAATAAGTTTCCCTTCCCTGTTGGATGGTCCTGTTAAATGAACACTATAACTGAAAATGACTTTTGCCTCATCTAAATCTATAATTGAATACATGTAATAGCACTTTGCGTGTATTGCTGCATGCCTTCAATCCAGCACTCATTTTTGTTAGGAGCAGTACCCCCCTCCCTCTTTTAACCACTCCCACTTCCATCCCGCCTGATTTTTTTCCCCCCACAACCACTGTCAAGCCTGCACACATCATTCCAACTGTCAAAACGGGTCTGTCACCATTCAGTTACAGTAAAACACTCACAAAAGAAGAGTTTTTTGAGGCAGGAACTTGATTGACACTAACTATAAGAAAGTTTTAGATTGGATTATCTAAAGAAATAGGGGCAGATCAACAAAAAAATTATACAGTGGTGGTTGGGAAGAATTCTAGTTTTCCAGTTATAGTCAATTTTAAAATAACCTTTTTTCGGTAGAGATCCCTTTCAAAGCAATCAGATTATTGTTGTTTGTGGCCATACACTGCAAACACCATCAGTTCCAACAGGATTGCTGAATATCAATGTGTAGGGTCAGCTTAAACAAAATGGCAAGTTGTAAAAGGGAAATAAACATGAAGACCAAGAAAGCAATATGAACAAACTAAAGTGGCCAGACACGATATACTGAAAAACCTCTTGGATTTATACCCTGGGAAACCTCAAGGGTCGTGTTAGGGGGGATTACCGGTACCTGGGATCCCCCCTTTCTGTCTCTCAGGGCCAGTCCTGCTGTTCTATTCAACTTCTTTCTCCCACTGTCCATAACTGTTACATATACTGTTACATCGACTGTTACTATTGTTAATTGAGCTGTGACTGAGTAGGGAACTAAGTAATTGAAATTTTTCCATCTTGTCGACGTTAGCATGAAACGACAGTATTTGTCTCAGCTGGCCTCTCTCTAGTGGCAAACGGTCAGGGCGGGACAAAAATATCCCCCAATGTGCACCCGCCTAACTCAAACGACACTAGCAATGTGGAGGTTGTTTGAGTCTGTGAGTATACTATGTTTCCTGAATAACTGAATATTTTAATTTTTTATTGTTCCAAATGACTTATTTATAAAACTACAGTGCCTACATCTTGTGGATCTGCTGCAGCTTCAATATGCCAGGCACATAATTAAAAACTGTACCTCCAATGGCTAATTCATTAGCTGTGCTCTAGGATGCCTCCCCTTCAATTAAATTCCTCCAGCACCTAAAAAACCTACAGCTTCAATATGGAAATCCATCCATCCCCTTAGGGCATCATAAACAGCCCTTCTTGTGTTTAATACTAAACTGTTGGCACAACTTAACTTTTCTCATTTGCAAACATCTGGAGATTGAGGGTTCCGAACTGTGTCTAACCACATGAAAAACAAAGACAGCTTAAAAATACATGCACACTGTAGGGTAAGCTGGCTCCCCTGGTACTTATGTAAGAATCCCCCCCCCCCTTTCAACGGTCTCTCTCCATCATCTCGAATCAATTTTTAGGCTAGCAAAGTTGTCTGGATGGATTGATGTCTTTATTCAACCTCCATTACTATGTAACTATTCTAGAAAGTTAGACTCACCGTACATTGTGTTCTTTGTATGGTAGTGTAAGGGAGAGATTGAACCGATCTTGGACTTTTACCATACCTTTGCTGGTTTTCAGTAAGGTGCCTGCTTGCCAGTGAATACCAGTGATTTTAAGCCCATGTTTTCAATGGTGTATATATAGATTTATGTATATTGACAATATACTGTAATAAAGAATCTCACTATAGCATACTGTAAGGTTGTAGTTTACCGTATATATAGATTTATGTACTGTATATTGACAATGTGCTGTAATAAAGAATCTGTCACTATAACATACTGAAAGGTTGTAGTTTACCGTATATATAGATTTATGTATATTGACAATGTACTGTAATAAAAAATCTGTCACTATAACATACTGTAAGGTTGTAGTTTACCGTATATATAGATTTATGTACCGTATATTGACAATGTACTGTAACAAGGAATCTGTCGCTATAACATACTGTAAGGTTGTAGTTTACCGTATATATAGATTTATGTACCGTATATTGACAATGTACTGTAACAAAGAATCTGTCACTATAACATACTGTAAGGTTGTAGTTTACCGTATGTAGACAATGTACTGTAACAAAGAATCTGTCACTATAACATACTGTAAAGTTGTAGTTTACCCTATATATAGATTTATGTACCGTATATTGACAATGTACTGTAATAAAGAATCTGTCACTATAACATACTATAAGGTTGTAGTTTACCGTATATATAGATTTATGTACCATATATTGACAATGTGCTGTAATAAAGAATCTGTCACTATAACTACTGAAGGTTGTAGTTTACTGTATATATAGATTTATGTATATTGACAATGTACTATAATAAAGAATCTGTCACTATACATACTGTAAGGTTGTAGTTTACCATATATATAGATTTATGTATCGTATATAGCCAATGTACTGTAATAAAGAATCTGTCACTATAACATACTGTAAGGTTGTAGTTTACCGTATATATAGATTTATGTACCGTATATTGACAATGTGCTGTAATAAAGAATCTGTCACTATAATACATACTGAAAGTTGTAAGTTTACTGTATATTAGATTTATGTATTTGACAATGTGCTGTAATAAATCTGTCACTATACATACTGAAGTTGTAGTTTACCGTATTATTTTATTTATATTGACAATATACTGTAATAAGAATCTGTCACTATAACATAATGTAAGGTTGTAGTTTACCGTATATATAGATTTATGTACGTATACGGACAATGTGCTGTAATAAATAATCTGTCACTATAACATACTGAAGGTTGTAGTTTACCTGTATATATAGATTTGTATATTGACAATTTGCTTGAATAAAAATCTGTCACTATAACATACTGAAAGGTTTGTAGTTTACTGTATTAAGATTTATGTATATTGACAATATCTGTAAAAGAATCTGTCCACTAACATATGTAGGTTGTAGTTTTTACCATATAGATATTATGTATCGTAATTGAAAATGTACTGTAATAAGACTGTCACTATACATAACTGAAAGGTTGTAGTTTACTGTATATATAGATTTATGTATATGACAATGTGCTGTAATAAAGAATCTGTCGCTATAACATACTGTAAGGTTGTAGTTTACCGTATGTGACAATGTTACTGTAACAAGAATCTGTCCACTATAACATACGTAAGGTTGTAGTTTACCATATATATAGATTTATGTACCGTATATTGACAATGTACAATAAAGAATCTGTCACTATAACATACTTAAGGTTGTAGTTTACCGTATGTATACAATGTACTGTAACAAAGAATCTGTCACTATAACATACGTAAGGTTGTAGTTTACCTATATATAGATTTATGTACCGTATTGACAATGTACTATATAAGAATCTGTCACTATAACATACTGTAAGGTTGTAGTTTACCATATATATAGATTTATGTATCGTATTAGACAATGTACTGTATAAAGAATCTGTCACTATAACATACTGTAGGGTGTAGTTTACGTATATATAGATTTATGTACCGTATATTGACAAGTACGGTATAAAGAATATGTCACTATAACATACTGTTAGGTTTGTAGTTTACCGTATATAGACAATGTACTGTAACAAAGAATCTGTCATTATAACATACTGTAAGGTTGTAGTTTACCATATATATAGATTTATGTATCGTATATTGAAAATGTACTGTAATAAGAATCTGTCCACTATAACATACTGTAGGTTGTAGTTTACCTTTATATAGATTTATGTATATTGACAATGACGGTAATAAAGAATCTATGCTATAAACATACTGTAAGGTTGTAGTTTCCTCTGTATATATATTTATGTATATTGACAATGTACTGTAATAAAAAATCTATCGCTATAACATACGCAGGTTGGAGTTTACCGTAATATGATTAGATTTGAATTGACAATGTACTGTATAAAGAATCTATTGCTATAACATACTGTAAGGTTGTGTTTCCTGTATATATAATTTAAATTAGATCATCTACTACTGTTTGAATAAAGATTCTATAATGGTGGCCAGATTTTTCTAAAGGGGTAACCATTTGAAGGCCTATTAACAGTCTCCAGCCTGGTTCAATAGAGCACTGGGATACATCTATTCTGTTGTTTCTTATGGTAACAGCATTGACTATTTATGGGTCTTTATTTAATGTATTTTAATGAATCAGGTGAAAGGCTCTTTTGGCTGAAAAGCCTGTTTATAAACTTGTTGTTTTAAACATCTATGCAAATTCACGAAAGTTTTTGCCTTGGACAACACCGCAAAACCTCTTTTAAGTCTAGGACTTAACCAAGACATAAATACACAGACTGGTTCAAAAGAGAGGGGGAGTGATGGTCCAATCATATTGTTTATATTCCTGGCATACAAAGATATATCCCTGGTCTTATAAATAAAAAGGTATAAAGCAGCAGATTAGACCAAGTGGTCCTAAATCTTGTCTGGGCACTGTTACTGCTGAATAGGTCCATCTAAAGTGCAGTGGATGAAGCTTGTCTCTTGTTCTGTAGAGAACTTTCCTTCTAGTTGATGGCTTGCTGCTTGGGACTTCCTACCTGTATCATCGCTGCATCCAAGAATTATGCTGCCAAGTATAGCCAAAGCAAAATAGCTACTCTTAAGCTATTGACTGGATTGCCACTAAGAGAAATTGGAAGCCTACAATGATTTTCTGTCAACTGAGATGATCCTTTCTGAATTTAAAGGAATGGGCAAAGGTTTTTTAAAAAACTGTCCTAATGATCTTCAATGGCATTTTTTCCTCTACCTACTACTATTGTCAGGTGGTGACAGTGGTTTTAAAAACCTGCTCCATGTTGATTTCTCCTGAAACTAAAAGGGTATCTACACTGTCGTAATTGAGTTTGGCGTTTTCAGTTTAGTGTTAACGTGAAATGGAGCTTTGTATTACCTCCCATTCTCAATTAAATGATCAGGGCCTGGAACAAGTTACAATACTTACCCAGTATCTCGATCCTCCACTGTTCCCTCGATGACTTGCACTTATGCGCTGCATCATAGTACTCTGCTGTATTCTTTAGTCGTTCCCAGCCTGTATACTAGACCTGTAACCTAACATCATTGGTAGAGGAGGGTGCTGGAAACTTTGTTACGGGATCAATCCTTGACTCCAGAACTGATCTTTATTGTAGTAGTCAGTATGTTTATGAGAAATAGATCATGCCAGACACATTTACTTGGTTTTTATGTGAGTAAGAATTTAGATTCAGGCATAGCAGTGAATGTAATATACTTGCAAGGCGATCACCAACGGGCGCATCGCTACTGATTTGGAGTTTAAGAGTCAAGCTAACCGATGTTAATCGGATAGTGTGACTTAACAGCGCACGCCGCAAGCGGTGTATAATGCCAAAATCTGCATTTTATTGCAGCTGAGCTGGCGTTGAAAGTGCCGAAAAAGAACAGCGCCAAGTAGAGATGTTCCGAGCGCCCAATCGGCATATGACATCGCCGGACTGTTTACACCAGGTTGCCAATTGCGGCGCTCGGTGCATCCCCCTGTTGGACTTTGCTAAAGCTTTTGATACTGTGACACATAATGACTAATGTAATAAACTTAACTGCTGGAATAGAAAAAAACATTTGTACAATTAGAGAATTGGTTATTGGATCGCAAACGGTTAGTGGAGCTACATCTATGTGGGCTAAAGTGGTGTGCCTCAGGGTTCTGTACTGGGGCCACTTCTTTTTATCTGTTTATAAATGGAGTGCCTCATTTTTTCAATGGGGGGTTGGGGTATCACCATTTGTATTTATGACCATGAAAAAAACTGTTTTGAAATATCCACTTTGAGATTGTTACCATTAGAGTCCAATGGTAAAAATGTCCGGAATTTGCCGAAACGCCGTAACGCTATCCCCATAGATTTATGTACCGTATATTGACAATGTACTGTAATAAAGAATCTGTCACTATAACATACTATAAGGTTGTAGTTTACCGTATATATAGATTTATGTACCATATATTGACAATGTGCTGTAATAAAGAATCTGTCACTATAACATACTGAAAGGTTGTAGTTTACTGTATATATAGATTTATGTATATTGACAATGTACTGTAATAAAGAATCTGTCATTATAACATACTGTAAGGTTGTAGTTTACCATATATATAGATTTATGTACCGTTTATTGACAATGTACTGTAACAAGGAATCTGTCACTATAACATACTGTAAGGTTGTAGTTTACCGTATATATAGATTTATGTACCGTATATTGACAATGTGCTGTAATAAATAATCTGTCACTATAACATACTGAAAGGTTGTAGTTTACTGTATATATAGATTTATGTATATTGACAATGTGCTGTAATAAATAATCTGTCACTATAACATACTGAAAGGTTGTAGTTTACTGTATATTATATTTACTGTATATTGACAATATACTGTAATAAAGATCTGTCACTATAATAATGTAAGTTGTAGTTTACCGTATATATAGATTTTGTACCGTATACTTGACAATGTGCTGTAATAAATAATCTGTCACTATACATACTGAAAGGTTGTAGTTTACCGTATATATAGATTTATGTATATTGACAATGTACTGTAATAAAAAATCTGTCACTATAACATACTGTAAGGTTGTAGTTTACTGTATATATAGATTTATGTATATTGACAATATACTGTAATAAAGAATCTGTCACTATAACATAATGTAAGGTTGTAGTTTACCGTATATATAGATTTATGTACCATATATATTGACAATGTGCTGTAATAAATAATCTGTCACTATAACATACTGAAAGGTTGTAGTTTACTGTATATATTGTAGTTTACCGTATATATAGATTTATGTACCTTATATTGACAATGTACTGTAATAAAGAATCTGTCACTATAACATACTGTAAGGCTGTAGTTTACCGTATGTAGACAATGTACTGTAACAAGGAATCTGTCACTATAACATACTGTTAGGTTGCTTGTGAAGGTTCTCATTCATCCAGGTCATGGTATATCTGTTGTATTCAATTAGATCAACTGGACATGAAATGTAGTTCTTGAAGACGTTTCGTGCCTATTTTTTCAATGGGGGGTTGGGGTATCACCATTTGTTTTATGACCATAAAAAACTGTTTTGAAATTCCACTTTGAATTGTTACCATTAGAGTCATGGTAAAAAATGTCCGGAATTTGCCGATAACGCCGTAACGCTTCCGCAGATTCCTTAGCTAGAAGATACCACTTCTCCTATATGCCCTCACGTCTGTACCGAATTTCATGTCTCTAGCTCAAAAAACTGTGGGAGGAGATACAGTCCAAAAAAATACTATATAATATTGAGAATTCTAGTATTAAATACATATACTGTAGTTCTGGTTGGTACGGGAGATACTATATAAATTGAGAATTACTGGTATTAATACTATACTGTAGTTCTGGTTGGTACAGAGAACTTATAATATTGGGAATTACTGTTATTAATACATATACTGTAGTTCTGGTTGGTACAGAGATACTCTATAATATTGAGAATTTCTAGTATTAATACACTATACTATAGTTTCTTGTGGTACAGGGATACTATATATATTGAGAATTACTGGTATTAATACATATACTGTAGTTCTGGTTGGTACGGAGATACTATATAATATTGAGAATTACTAGTATTAATACTATACTGTAGTTTTGGTTGGTACAGGGATACGATATAATATTGAGAATTACTGGTATTAATACATATACTGTAGTTCTGGTTGGTACGGGATACTATATAATATTGAGAATTCTGGATATAATACATTACTGTAGTTTCTGGTTGGTACAGGGATACTAATAATATTGAGAATTTACTGTTATTAATACATATCCTGTAGTTCTGGTTGGTACGGACATACTATAATATTGAGAATTCTAGTATTAATACATATACTGTAGTTCTGGTTTGTACAGGGATACTATATAATAGTGAATTACTGGTATTATTACATATACTGTAGTTCTGGTTGGTACAGGGATACTATATAATATTGAGAATTACTGGTATTAATACATATCATGTAGTTCGGGTTGGTACAGGGATACTATATAATATTGAGAATTACTGGTATTAATACATATACTGAGTTCTGGTTGGTACAGGATCTATATAATATGAGAATTACTGGTATTAATACATACTGTAGTCCTGGTTGGTACAGGGATACTATATAATATTGAGAATTACTGGTATTAATACAATACTGTAGTTCTGGTTGTACAGGAATACTATATAATATTGAGAATTAGGTATTAATACACATACTGTAGTTCTGGTTGATCCAGGGATACTTTCCTATTGCAGTTTGGAGTCAGGAAGGAACCCTTTTTTACTGTTTTTTTGCCTTCCTCTGGTAACAAATGTTGGGGTAGGGTTAAAAAGGAGAGTGAATAGTTAGGACTTGATGGACAATGTCTTTATTCAAACCTCAATTACTATGTTACTATGATACCATCCAAAATGGATTCTGTTGGATGGGTGAACCCCATGGTAGTCAAACACCATAACTCTAGGCCTTAGGATATCCCAGAAACCACTTTCCCAATTATACAAATGTACATATGGTAGATGTTTTTTAGATGTTTTTTATAATTTTATGAGGGTGGTGTCAGGGGTAAGTGCTTACCTGCTTCACGCTCCCGCAGACGGGATCCGCTGCTAACTTCGGGAATTCTCAGGCTATATTCCATCAGTCTTACATCGGCTCTTTGGCGCCCAGTTCCTTCATGCACGACACGTCCTCCTCCCGCGCACCCGCTCAGTATATGTCACCTCTCCTCAGCTCCCAGATTGGTGGGGAGATCCAATTAATCAAACTACCCTATTCCTGCATCAGACTCAAGTCTTTCATTCCCCATTGGTCCCTCTCACCATTTACCCTTGTCTGTTATAGCGTTAGGTTGTCCTTTCGTTTGGCTCTCAAGTTTTGGTTTTCTGTTACTCTAGTTGTTCTAGTTTTTGGTCATCTAGCCCATGTCATTTCTTTTGTCTTGCTCTTTCCGTTATCTTCCAGTTCCTGTGTCAATTTGACGTCCGGGTTTCCTTGGTGTATACCCGGCCCAGCACCTATACTTTCGCTCTAAGACCTTGGGGTAACAGTGTACAGCAAGGCGCGACTAGTCTCCTGATATCAGTGCTGGTCTATAGGTGAAGATAGTGGTGATAGATTGGGTATAGGTGCTAGGTATACCCAGGGACTCCGGCTCGTCACAGGTGGTTAATATTGTAGTGTAAAATGTAAGACATTTTCCAAGATATGGGTATTGACAGCCTGTGAGTTTTTTGAGTGACCCATACACAGGATAATAACGTTTTGGACAAACCTGAGCCCAGTCTACCCTTTTAAGTGATTGCTAGGAAGCCTGGGGACCACCCTGTGTCAGGGGTAGTAACACCGCTATTGGAAAGCTTTTGCAAACAAGTGGATTATCACAGTTACCTTTTTGGTGCAAGGACTCTTTTCATCTATGGAACTTTTAAAGGACTTGGACTATTTACCCCAGTATTAAGTATTTTTAAAACTTTTACCCCTTTATTTTACGATTGTTAATGAGGAATGGAGGTAAGACATAGCTCCTTTAACTTCTTCTCATTTAAACTGAAAACCCCAAACTTAATTTTGGCAGTGGAGATACCCTTTCCACAGTACCTGATCTTTTTGGGCCAGGAGACCGGGCGGTTTCCTATTGAGAGCAGTTGTAAAGCAGTAGCTGTTAAGCATACTGATTGAACAAGGAGACTCTGCCCAATCGTGCTCTCTCATTTGTGGTATGTAAAAAAAAGACATTTGCTACTGACCTGTATGTGATCCTTGAACTATGTCATTGTAATGTGTGTAATAAAGTTGGGAGCATTTAGCATTGAGGCTAAAGCAATTATTGACAGCAGTAGAATAATAGATAGACTGCAGACTGTTTATTTTTGTAGGAAAGGATAAAGGATATCTGGGAGAACAGGTAAATTATCTAGCAATGTTAAAAGTATGCGTTGTAGGGTCAAAGGCTTTTTATGCAGCTGCACTCTTAATAGGAAAGATGATTTAGGGAAAAACTGTATGAGAACAGCATATAGATTAGTGCTGTCAAAATTTGCCCTTCGGACCCCGTTAGTACTGTATGTATGTACCCAGCTTTACCTTAAAGGAGAACTAAACTTCATTTTTTCAGATCCTATGTGAAAGTTTTTCTCCCCAGAATACTACACTTTGAAAGATTTTTCTCTAGTTATTTGCATTTAGTAGATATAGTATAGATTCTGTAACAAAGGAGGCTTCCATGTTGTTCCAGTACAACTCATAGCCCATGTTGGCTCAAATAACCACGCCCCGCCCCCTGACCCCAGGATTCACTGTCTCTATGTGCAGAGTTTCTAGCATCTCTTTCTAGCGAAAGATAACGTTTCTAAATGTAACCTTGGTCACAGTTGAGTGCGGTGGCGCACCATTAAAATGCTGTGTTTAGGAATAAACAGACCAAGATGTCACAAGTTAAATCTCCTAGTTTACTTATGAACAATATATAACATAGTCTACTGCCTGAGTTTAGTGTCTTTTTTGTTTGTTTGTTTCCATGTTTCTACAAAAATATGAATTTCTACAATGTTACAAACTTTATATATAGCAGATCTGTTATTTATGTACCAACCAGCTGAATTTGCTGACAGTCTTTCCCGTATACAAACATATAGATTTATGTACCTTATATTGACAATGTGCTGTAATAAAGAATATGTCACTATAACATACTGTAAGGCTGTAGTTTACCGTATATATAGATTTATGTACCGTATATTGACAATGTACTGTAATAAAGAATCTGTCACTATAACATACTGTAAGGTTGTAGTTTACCGTGTATATAGATTTATGTACCGTATATTGACAATGTACTGTAATAAAGAATATGTCACTATAACATACTGTTAGGTTGTAGTTTACCGTATGTAGACAATGTACTGTAACAAAGAATCTGTCATTATAACATACTGTAAGGTTGTAGTTTACCATATATATAGATTTATGTATCGTATATTGAAAATGTACTGTAATAAAGAATCTGTCACTATAACATACTGTAAGGTTGTAGTTTACCGTATATATAGATTTATGTATATTGACAATGTACTGTAATAAAGAATCTATCGCTATAACATACTGTAAGGTTGTAGTTTCCTGTATATATAGATTTATGTATATTGACAATGTACTGTAATAAAAAATCTATCGCTATAACATACTGCAAGGTTGTAGTTTACCGTATATATAGATTTATGCATATTGACAATGTACTGTAATAAAGAATCTATTGCTATAACATACTGTAAGGTTGTAGTTTCCTGTATATATAGATTTAAATTAGATCATTCTACTACTGTTTGAAATAAAGAATTCTATAATGGTTTTGCCAGATTTTTCTTAAAGGGGTAACCATTTGAAGGCCTATTAACAGTCTCCAGCCTGGTTCTAAATAGAGCACTGGGATACATCTATTCTGTTGTTTCTTATGGTAACAGCATTGACTATTTATGGGTCTTTATTTTAATGTATTTTAATGAGTCAGGATGAAAGGCTGCTTTTGGCTGAAAAGCCTGTTTATAAAACATTGTTGTTTTAAACATCTATGCAAATTCTACGAAAGGGTTTTGCCTTGGACAACACCGCAAAACCTCTTTTAAGTCAATAGGACTTAACCAAAGACATAAATACACAGACTGGTTCAAAAGAGAGGGGGGAGTGATGGTCCAATCATATTGTTTTATTCCTTGCATACAAAGATATATCCCTGGTCTTATAAATAAAAAGGTATAAAGCATGCAGATTAGACCAAAGTGGTCCTAAATCTTGTCTGGGCACTGTTACTGCTGAATGAGGTCTCATCTAAAGTGCAGTGGATGAAGCTTGTCTCTTGTTTCTGTAGAGAACTTTCCTTCTAGTTGATGGCTGCTGCTTGGGACTTCCTACCTGTATCATCGCTGCATCCAAGAATTATGCTGCCAAGTATAGCCAAAGCAAAATAGCTACATCTTAAGCTATTGACTGGATTGCCACTAAGAGAAATTGGAAGCCTACAATGATTTTCTGTCAACTGAGATGATCCTTTCTGAATTTAAAGGAATGGGCAAAGGTTTTTTAAAAAAACTGTCCTGAAATGATCTTCAATGGGCAGTTTTCCTCTACCTACTACTATTGTCAGGTGGTGACAGTGGTTTTAAAAAACCTGCTCCATGTTGATTTCTCCTGAAACTAAAAGGGTATCTACACTGTCGTAATTGAGTTTGGCGTTTTCAGTTTTAGTGATTAACGAGAGGTAATGGAGCTTTGTATTACCTCCCATTCTTCAATTAAATGATCAGGAGCCTGGAACAAAGTTACAGATACTTACCCAGTATCTCGATCCTCCACTGTTCCCTCGATGGAGCTTGCACTATATGCGCTGCATCATAGTACTCTGTATTCTTTAGTCGTTCCCAGCCTGGTAACTATAGACCTGTAAGCCTAACATCAATGGTAGAGGAGGTGCTGGAAACTTTGTTACGGGATCATATCCTTGACTCCAGAACTGATCTTATTAGTAGTAGTCAGTATGTATTTATGAGAAATAGATCATGCCAGACACATTTACTTGGTTTTTATGTGAGTAAGAATTTAGATTCAGGCATAGCAGTGAATGTAATATACTTGCAAGGCGATGCACCAACGGGCGCATCGCTACTGATTTGGAGTTTAAGTCAAGCTAACCGATGTTATATCGGATAGTGTGACTTTAACAGCGCAGCCGCCGCAAGCGGTGTTATATGCCAAAATCTGCATTTTATTGCAGCTGGCGTTGAAAGTGCCGAAAAAGAACAGCGCCAAGTAGAGATGTTCCGAGCGCCACTATCGGCATATGACATCGCCGGACTGTTTACACCAGGTTGCCAATTGCGGCGCTCGGTGCATCCCCCTGTTGGACTTTGCTAAAGCTTTTGATACTGTGACACATAAGTGACTAATGTATAAACTTAAGACTGCTGGAATAGAAAAAAACATTTGTACATATTTAGAGAATTGGTTATTGGATCGCAAACAGTGGTTAGTGGAGCTACATCTATGTGGGCTAAAGTGGTGTGCCTCAGGGTTCTGTACTGGGGCCACTTCTTTTTAATCTGTTTATAAATGGAGTGCCTCATTTTTTCAATGGGGGGTTGGGGGTATCACCATTTGTATTTATGACCATGAAAAAAACTGTTTTGAAATATCCACATTTGAGAATTGTTACCATTAGAGTCAATGGTAAAAAATGTCCGGAAATTTGCCGATAACGCCGTAACGCTTCCGCAGATTCCTTAGCTAGAAGATAGCACACTTCTCCTATATGCCCTGCACGTCTGTACCGAATTTCATGTCTCTAGCTCAAAAACTGTGGGAGGAGATACAGTCCAATAAAAATACTATATAATATTGAGAATTTCTAGTATTAATACATATACTGTAGTTCTGGTTGGTACGGGGATACTATATAATATTGAGAATTACTGGTATTAATACATATACTGTAGTTCTGGTTGGTACAGAGATACTATTTAATATTGGGAATTACTGTTATTAATACATATACTGTAGTTCTGGTTGGTACAGAGATACTATATAATATTGAGAATTTCTAGTATTAATACATATACTATAGTTCTGGTTGGTACAGGGATACTATATAATATTGAGAATTACTGGTATTAATACATATACTGTAGTTCTGGTTGGTACGGAGATACTATATAATATTGAGAATTACTAGTATTAATACATATACTGTAGTTTTGGTTGGTACAGGGATACGATATAATATTGAGAATTACTGGTATTAATACATATACTGTAGTTCTGGTTGGTACAGGGATACTATATAATATTGAGAATTACTGGTATTAATACATATACTGTAGTTCTGGTTGGTACAGGGATACTATATAATATTGAGAATTACTGTTATTAATACATATCCTGTAGTTCTGGTTGGTACGGACATACTATATAATATTGAGAATTACTAGTATTAATACATATACTGAGTCTGGTTTGTACAGGGATATATATAATATTGAGAATTACTGGTATTATTACTATACTGTATTTCTGGTTGGTACAGGGATACTATATAATATTGAGAATTACTGTATTAATACATATACTGTAGTTCTGGTTGGTACAGGATACTATATAATATTGAAATACTGGTATTAATACATATACTGTGTCTCTGGTTGGTACAGGGATACTATATAATATTGAGAATTACTGGTATTAATACATATACTGTAGTTCTGGTTGGTACAGGAATACTATATAATATTGAGAATTACTGGTATTAATACACATACTGTAGTTCTGGTTGATCCAGGGATACTTTCCTATTGCAGTTTGGAGTCAGGAAGGAATTCCCCTTTTTTAGCTGTTTTTTTGCCTTCCTCTGGATCAAATGTTAGGTAGGGTTAAAAAGGAGAGTGAATAGGTAGGACTTGATGGACATATGTCTTTATTCAACCTCAATTACTATGTTACTATGATACCATCCAAAATGGATTCTGTTGGATGGGTGAACCCCATGGTAGTCAAACACCATAACTCTAGGCCTTAGGATATCCCAGAAACCCACTTTACACCATTATACAAATGTACATATGGTAGATGTTTTAGATGTTTTTTATAATTTTATGAGGGTGGTGTCAGGGGTAAGTGCTTACCTGCTTCACGCTCCCGCGACGGATCCGCTGGCTAACTTCGGGAATTCTCAGGCTATCTCCATCACGTCTTACATCGGCTCTTTGCGCCCAGTTCCTTCATGCACGAGCACGTCCTCCTCCGCTCGCGCACCCGCTCAGTATATGCACCTCTCCTCAGCTCCCAGATTGGGTGGAGGAGATCCAATTAATTCAAACTACCCTATTCCTGCATCAGACTCAAGTCTTTCCATTCCCCATTGGTCCCTCTCACCATTTTACCCTTGTCTGTTATAGCGTTAGGTTGTCCTTTCGTTTGGCTCTCAAGTTTCTGGTTTTCTGTTACTCTAGTTGTTCTAGTTTTGGTCATCTAGCCCATGTCATTTTCTTTTGTCTTGCTCTTTCCGTTTATCTTCCAGTTCCTGTGTCAATTTGGACGTCCGGGTTTCCTTGTGTATACCCGGCCTCAGCACCTATACCTTTCGCTCTAAGACCTTGGGGTAACAGTGTACAGCAAGGCGCGACTAGTCTCCTGATGATCAGGTGCTGGTCTATAGGTGAAGATAGTGGTGATAGATTGGGGTATAGGTGCTGAAGGTATACCCAGGGACTCCGGTCGTCACAGGTGGTTAATATTGTAGTGTAAAAGATGTAAGACATTTTCCAAGATATGGGTATTGACAGCCTTGTGAGTTTTTTGAGTGACCCATACACAGGATAATAACGTTTTGGACAAAACCTGAGCCCAGTCTACCCTTTTAAGTGATTGGCTGAGGAAGCCTGGGGACCACCCTGTGTCAGGGGTAGTAAACACAGCTATTGGAAAGCTTTTGCAACAAAGTGGATTATCACAGTTACCTTTTTGGTGCAAGGAACTCTTTTCATCTATGGACTTTTAAAGGACTTGGACTATTTACCCCAGTATATAAGTATTTTTAACTTTTACCCCTTTATTTTACGATTGTTTAATTGAGGAATGGGAGGTAAGACATAGCTCCTTTACTTTACATTCTTCATTTAAACTGAAAACCCCAAACTTAATTTTGGCAGTGGAGATACCCTTTCCAACAGTACCTGATCTTTTTGGGCCAGGAGACCGGGGGCGGTTCCTATTGAGAGCAGTTGTAAAGCAGTAGCTGTTAAAGCATACTGATTGAACAAGGAGACTCTGCCCAATCAGTGCTCTCTCATTTGTGTATGTAAAAAAAGACATTTGCTATACTGACCTGTATGTGATACCTTGAACTATGTCATTGTAATGTGCTGCTAATAAAGTTGGGAGCATTTAGCATTGAGGCTAAAGCAATTATTGACGCAGTAGAATAATAGATAGACTGCAGACTGATTACTTATTTGTAGGAAAGGATAAAAGGATAATCTGGGAGAACAGGTAAATTATCTAGCAATGTTAGAAAGTATGCGTTGTAGGGTCAAAGGCTTTTATGCAGCTGCACTCTTAATAGGAAAGATGATTTAAAGGGAAAACTGTATGAGAACAGCATATAGATTAGTGCTGTCAAAATTTGCCCTGTCGGACCCCGTTAGTACTGTATGTATGTACCCAGCTTTAGCCTTAAAGGAGAACTAAACTTCATTTTTTCAGATCCTAATGTGAAAGTTTTTCTCCCCAGAATACCTACACTTTGAAAGATTTTTCTCTAGTTATTTGCATTTAGTAGATATAAGTAATAGATTCTGTAACAAAGGAGGCTTCCATGTTGTTGCCAGTACAACTCATAGCCCATGTTGGCTTCAAATAACCACGCCCCCTGACCCCAGGATTCACTGTCTCTATGTGCAGAGTTTCTAGCATCTCTTTCTAGCGAAAGATAACGTTTCTAAATGTACCTTTGGTCACAGTTGAGTTGCTGGTGGCGCACCATGTAAATGCTGTGTGTTTAGGAATAAACAGACCAAGATGTCACAAGTTCAAATCTCCTAGTTTACTTATGAAACAATATAACATAGTCTACTGCCTGAGTTTAGTGCTTTTTTTGTTTGTTTGTTTCCATGTTTCTACAAAAATATGAAGTTTCTACATATGTACAAACTTTATATATAGCAGATCTGTTATTTATGTACCAACCAGCATGAATTGCTGACAGTCTTCCAGTACAACTATCTGTTGTATTCAATTAGATCAACTGGACTTGAAGTTTAGTTCTTGAAGACGTTTCGCTAGTCATCCGACTGGCTTTCTCAATTCAGAATGACTTGTACAAGAATCTGTGGCAATTATGTACCCTGGAAAAGTACAAGCTTTCACAGAACACATTAATGCGGTAGACCAAAACATCAAATTTACAAGGGAAGAGGTACAAAACAACAAACTGGCTTTCTTGGACTGCTTGGTAGAAGTCAGGGAGAATGTTAAACTGGAAGTAGAGGTTTACAGAAAACCAACACACACAGATCAGTATTTGATGTTTGACTCCCACCACCCTTTAGATCACACGCTGGGGGTCATCAGAACCCTGCAACACAGAGCTGAGAACATCCCCACTAGCACAGAGGCGAAGGCTAAAGAAATGAAACATCTCAGAGGAGCCCTTAAAACTTGTGGATATCCAGACTGGGCCTTTGTCAAAAGAAGCAGAAGGAAAGAAAAGAACACGAATACCAACAGTGAAGGGGAAAAGCAAGACAGGAGAAAGAACATGGTCATCCCATATGTAGCAGGGGTCTCTGAGAAATTAAGAAGAGTTTTCAAAAAACACCGTATCCCTGTCTGCTTTAAACCGAGCAACACGATGAGGCAGCAATTGGTACATCCGAAAGACCCAATACTGAAACACAAGAAAAGCGACATCATATACGCAGTGCAGTGCAGTGAAGAATGCTCTGATTTGTATGTGGGGGAGACCAAACAACAACTGCATCAACGTATGGCCCAGCACAGAAGAGCCAATTCCTCGGGTCAGGACTCAGCCGTGTACCTGCATCTTAAGGATAAAGGACATACCTTTGAAGATTGTAATGTTAACATATTGGCAAAGGAACGTGACTGGTTCAAGAGAGGTGTTAAGGAGGCCATTTATGTGAAAATTAAGAAACCAAGCCTAAATAGAGGTGGGGGGGTTCGACACCATCTGTCTGCCATGTACAATGCTGTTTTGACACCTTACTCTGGGCGTTCCTATAACACCTCTTAGCCACTATCGAATCACGCCCTTAACACCTGGCTGTGATATGCTAATTGGGATTTTCCAGGGTACATAATTGCCACAGATTCTTGTACAAGTCATTCTGAATTGAGAAAGCCAGTCGGATGACTAGCGAAACGTCTTCAAGAACTAAACTTCAAGTCCAGTTGATCTAATTGAATACAACAGATATACCATGACCTGGATGAATGAGAACCTTCACAAAATATTGAACTGATTTTACTTGCATTTACTTCTATCGATTTGAGAGTTCACATGTGGCATGTTCTATTCCATGACTATTGGGACACAGGTTTGATTCCCCATGTGGCATAGAGGTAGAAACCTTTCTTTTTAGAAAGACACAGTATAGAAGGTTGCTGGTTCGATTCCCCATACTTACTTTCATTTTTTGCTGAAATGTTAAATGTTCTGTTTCTTTCATCCGTGCAGGCAAAGACATACACTGCAACAAGATTAGTTTTCTTTTTCGTATGAAAAGCATAAGAATTTATCATTGTTAGGGACAGGCGCATTTCTAATGTGTTTATACAAAAACTGCACTGATATCTGTGTTCTGTGTCAGAGGTAGTGATCTCTGAGCTGTAACATGATTGGCTGTCAGCTTCCAGGAAGCAAGACTGCAGTTTCCTGTGAAGTGTCCGGCGCACACATAGCTGGGTGTTCCCAGATAAGGTGAATTATGGGAGCTGACCCTTAGTACACACAGGTTATTTTCATAAATCGCCCAGCATGCACAGCAAAGGGAGACATGAGACACAGCTTACTGTGTGTTTGTGAATGTGCTCTGTCTATTGAGACAATGTTGTCTTGGGACTTTAGTTCTCCTTTAAATTAAATGAGATTGCTTGCAGACCTTAAAGGAATAGTTCACAAAAAAAGTGTTTAAAGCAGTGATTGAAGACTGGGAGGTAAAGGACCTATTCCTTACCTTCCATTCTTCAATAACTTGACCAGGATCGAAGGTAAGTATAATTACCTCGCGCACAATCCACCACAGCTCAGTTGGAAATTGCCGACCGCTTCCTGGTTTAGTTTACTATAGTGCGCATTATCGTGCATGCGCGCTATAGTGAAACTAAACCAGGAAGTGGTCGGGTCTTGTCAACTGAGATGCGGTGGATTGTACATGAGGAATGGAGACTTCTGGGTAATTTCCATGGTAGACCTTACAAAATGCTTTACCTAATAAAAAAGGTTTTACAGCATTAAAAGAGCTAAATGCAAAACGAGAGAACCAACGACAGACCGTTTCGGCTTTATTGAGCCATCATCAGTGTAGTGTAGGCCTCTGTAAAGTTGATAGCAGATTCCATTGGATTCCCGAAGCTGATGGTGATAGTTTGTGCTATCTCTCCCGCTGCATCTTCAATGACATCAGCCACATTTGTGATTGGCCGCGTCTTAGCCAATCACAGCTGGTCCGGCCCCAGCTTGCTACTTCCACAAAACTTTTTCCATTTTTTAAAAGAAATATTATGGCAGTTGGGGGTGGGCAGCTGGTACCTACCTTATGTGAAAAGATAATTTTCATGCCCCTTAAAAGCATATATAATGTTCGTACTAATGTGCAAACATGGCAGCTATGATTAAGGGGCATGACCTAAACTTGTCAGAAGCTGGGACGCTGCTGCCATGTTTGCACGTTACTACTGACCTCACGTATGCTTTTAACTTGACTAATAAAGTATTTTGTTTTTATGATAAACTGCCACTTCCTTTTATTTTTCTATATGACATACATGTGAGGTAGGAACTCGCTTGGAACCCGGCAGTTGGAGGCGGAGCCTTTGCAGAGCCTCCATCCTCTTATCTGTCAGGTGCATTCAAATAAGTTTCCCTTCCCTGATTGGATGGTCCTGTTAAATGAACACTATACTGAAAAATGACTTTGCCTCATCTAAATCTATAATTGAATACATGTAAGTAGCACTTGCGTGTATTGCTGCATGCCTTCAATCCAGCACTCATTTTTGTTTAGGAGCAGTATCCCCCCTCCCTCTTTTAACCACTCCCACTTCCATCCGACCTGATTTTTTTCCCCCCACAAACCAACTGTCAAGCCTGCACACAGCATTCCAACTGTCAAAACTCTGTCACCATTCCAGTTACAGTAAAACTACTCACAAAAGAATAGTTTTTGAGGGCAAGGAACTTGATTGACAGCTGAAATATAAGAAGTTTTAGATTGGATATCTAAAGAAATAGGGGGCAGATCAACAAAAAAATTATACAGTGGTGGTTGGGAAGAATTATAGTTTCCAGTTATAGTCAATTTAAAATAACCTATTTTTCGGTATAGATGCCCTTTAAAAGCAAATCAGAATTAATTGTTTTTGTGCCATACACTGCAAACACCATCAGTTCCAACAGGATTTGCTGAATATCAAATGTGTAGGGTCAGCTTAAAACCAAAATGGAAAGTTGTAAAAGGGAAATAAACAGGAAGACCAAGAAATGCAATATGAACAAACTAAAGTGGCCAGACACTGATATACTGAAAAACCTCTTTGGAGTTATACACTGGAAACACCAGGGGCGTGTTTAGGGGGGATTACCGGTACCTGGAATCCCCCCTTTCTGTCTGCTCAGGGCAGTCTGCTGTTCTACTTCTCCCACTGTCCATAGACTGTTACATAGACTGTTACATAGACTGTTACATTGTTAATTGAGCTGTGACTGAGTAAGGGAACTAGTAATGGAAATTTTCCATCTTGTCCGACTTTAGCAATGAACGACAGTAATTTGTCTCAGCTGAGCTCTCTCTAGTGGCAAACGGTCAGGCGGGACGAAAAATCCCCCCAATGTGCACCCAGCCTAACTCCAAACAGGACACTAGAAATGTGGAGGTTTGTTTGAGTCTGTGAGTATAATATGTTTCCTGAATACACTGAATAGTTTTAATTTTATTGTTCCAAAATGATATTATTATAAAACTACAGTGCCTACAGTCTTGTGATCTGCTGCCAGCTGCAATATGCCAGGCACATAATTAAAAACTGTACACTCCAATGGCTAATTCATTAGCTGTGCTCTAGGATGCCTCCCTTTCTGAATTATGCCTCCAGGCACTAAAAAACCTACAGCTTCAATTATGGAATCCATCCATCCTTAGGGCATCAATGAACAGCCCTTCTTGTTGTTTAACTGTTGGCACAACTTTAACTTTCTCATTTGCAGAACATCTGGAGATTGAGGGGTTCCTACCTGTGTCTAACCACATGAAAAATCAAAGGACAGCTTAAAAAATACATGCACACTGAGGGTAAAGCTGGCTCCCCTGGTAGTTATGTAAGGAATCCCCCCCCCCCTTTTCAACTCTCTCTCCATCATCTAGATCAATTGTAGGCTATAAAAGTTGTACTGGATGGATGGATGTCTTTATTCAACCTCCATTACTATGTAACTATGTCTAGAAAGTAGACTACCGGTACATTGTGTTCTTTTATGGTAGTGTAAGGGAGAGATTGAACCGATCTGGGACATTTTACATAACCTTTGCTGGTATGTCAGTAGATGGTGCCTGCCTGCAGTGTGAATTACCAGTGATTTTAGCCCAGGTTTTCAATGGTGTCATTATTTGCTGGGATAGCCTTGTTCCAGAGAAGTCCACACAGTGTTCTTTCTGGTGTCATGTAAGCACCTATTTACAATTTAATTGTGCAATGTTTCCTCTGATGATCGGAGGGCACTGGCACCTTACTGGAGATTGGTTACTAGAACTCACCAAAGCATAGAGAGCCACATACAAACCAGGTATCCTTAATGGAGACCATACTTTCTGACTGCTTCGTGCTCAGCAGTAACAGGAATCATTCTAATATCCAACATATGAAAAAAGGGATGCCACGCAGTGTATTTACTGCAAAATAAAGAGATTTTGGGGATCCAATGTGGTTCTGTCGTATGTCAATGCACTCATGGCTTGGCGTGAGGAGGACATCATCAATACTTTACCATCTTTAACAGACACTGTGTATCATGGTGGCATTATATAGATGATGTCTCCCTGCTATGGTGGGGCCACATTGGATCCTTGCTGGGCTTCCATGAGGAGCTCAACAGTGTACATGACAGTATTAAATACACAATACACTATGACAAGTGTAAATGTATTGGATGTATTGGAGGAGAGGATTAAAGGGCATGTCCACCCTTAAAAATTACTTTTGATATGCTGCTCCCCCATGTCTGGTAGCCCCAACCGCATGGTTACTATTTTCCAAAAGCCCCCCAAACTCTTACTCACGTCCCCTCGTTCCTCCGCTGCACTGCCGGCCCTCTGCTTGCGAGAATGCAAGCAGAGGGGCGGGACCGGCAGTCGCGTCTGTGAATGCTGAACGGCAGCCAATCACGGACGTGGCTGCCGGTCATTCAGTGCAGCGGAGGAAAGAGGAGAGGTAAGTAAGAGTTTGGGAGCTTTTGCAAAATACTAACCATGCGGTTTGGGGCTGGGGCGGGGGGAGCGCAATTAAAAGGCTTTTACGCTGGGGGAGGGATAGTAGAACGGGAGGGAAGGGAGGGGGGGGAGGGAGAAAGGGCTGCAGTACGCATGAACAAATATCTACCGAGGCAAGGTAGCAGGCAAGCCCTGCTAGCCTCCTGGTGGACTGTTTTTGGGACTTTAGGGGGGGTCAACAGGAGAACCCTATGGAGCTGGGATGTGAGGTAAGGATTACACTACACTACATGGTGGGGCCATTACTGGGGGGGATTATAGTTTTGGGGGTGGACATGCCCTTTAAGATGGAATTATATACCAAGGAAATGGATAGGAATAAACTTTTATCGTATCAGAGTTTCCTTCCCCATTTTCGAAGGGCGATCCCTGTGGGACAATTTACAAGGGTTCAAAACATAGTTAGCGAGTCCGATGTACAGGAAGAACAATTGAATACTATGTTTAATAAATTTCAGAATAGGTGATACCCGAAACAGGTGTTGGAGGCTGCTCAGGTTAAGATCAGTGATAGGCAGCAATGTAAGAAGGGACAGAAGGCCAATCGTGTCCCTTTGGCTATGGAGTATGGGATTGGGTGTGAACAGATTTGAGAAATGCTTACCCTGGTGTTTCGGAATTTGCAGACCCTCCACTTATTTCTTACAGGAGGGGTAGGACCTTGGGTAGCAAGTCAGTTAGATCGTCCATATTAAGGCCATTTTATTTTAGCCCACCATACCTCTCTCTGTTTGAGTTTAAGCTACTTGTCACCCCTTCTAAGAGGGACTGACACCATCTCTAAACACCATAAATCGCAGCTCCTGATCACCATGACCCACCTTGAAAAATGCTTAGAGACAGGTAACCCAAACACATATACCATACACTTAGTGTCACATGTGTAGTGGCTAGTAATGTCAAACTTGAGAGAGGTATGGGGGGTGGTTCAAATAAGCCCCCTGTGTACAATATGCACTTTAAAGGGGAAGTTCAGTGCGAATACATATACTTTTCAGAAAAAAGAGCAGTATTTTTTCACCCGAATGACCTTAATCTGCCAATTCAGCATTTTGTCTGTGTATAAATAAATGCAACCGAAATACTAACTTCCTGTTTGCAGGACCCCTAATAGAGACTGTTATGGTCTTGCCCTTGACCCAGCGCCTGGGTTGATTCAGTTGCTCAGTAGAGATCTGAGCATCTTTGACCTATCCAACAGCCAATCAGTAGAAATTACTGTTAGGAACATTCCAAGGATTTGGGCATCCTGGGAAAAAGAAGGACCGTTAGAACCTGAAATGTCAGCTCACTATGTCAACAGCAGGGAACAGCAAAGGGTATGAAATCAACTGATTTTTCAAAATGGGAGGAAGAGAATATGTAGAATAACTAAGAAGGTATTACACAAACTAACAATTTAACAAATATTGATAATTTCCACTGAACTGTCCCTTTAAGAACATCCCAAGCCTTTTAGATCCTAGCAAAGTCTCCCTACGTGGTTTGTCCGATTGAAACACCGATCTAACTGACTTGCTACCCAAGGTCCTACCCCTCCTGTAAGAAATAAGTGGAGGGTCTGCAAATTCCGAAACACCAGGGTAAGCATTTCTCAAATCTGTTCACACCCAATCCCATACTCCATAGCCAAAGGGACACGATGGCCTTTGTCCCTTCTTACATTGCTGCCTATCACTGATCTTAACCTGAGCAGCCTCCAACACTGTTTCGGGTATCACCTATTCGTGAAATTTATTAAACATAGTATTCAATTGTTCTTCCTGTACATCGGACTCGCTAACTATGTTTGAACCCTTGTAAATGTCCCACAGGGATCGCCCTTCGAAAATGGGGAAGGAAACTCTGATACGATAAAAGTTTATTCCTATCCATTTCCTTGGTATATAATTCCATCTTAAAGGGCATGTCCACCCCCAAAACTATAATCCCCCCAGTAATGGCCCCCACCATGTAGTGTAGTGTAATCCTACCTCACATCCAGCTCCATAGGGTTCTCCTGTAGACCCCCCCCTAAGTCCCAAAAACAGTCCACCAGGAGGCTAGCAGGGCTCTGCCTGCTACCTTGCCTTCGTAGAATTTGTCATGCGTACTGCAGCCCTTCTCCCTCCCCCCCTCCCTCTCCCTCCCGTTCTACTATCCCTCCCCCCCTAGCGTAAAAGCCTTTAATATGCTGCTCCCCATGTCCCCCAGCCCCAACCGCATGGTTAGTATTTGCAAAAGCTCCCCAAACTACTTACTCCCTCCTATCACACTCTCTGCTCAGTCACAGACGCGATGCGGTCCCGCCCCTCTGCTTGCATTTCGCAAGCAGAGGGCCGGCAGTGCCAGCGGAGGAAAGAGGGGACGTGAGTAAGAGTTTGGGGGCTTTGGAAAATAGTAACCATGCGGTTGGGGCTACCAGACATGGGGGAGAGCATATCAAAAGTAATTTTTAAGGGTGGACATGCCCTTTAATCTCTCTCCAATACATCCAATACATTTACACTTGTCATAGTGTATTGTGTATTTAATACTGTCATGTACACTGTTGAGCTCCTCATGGAAGCCCAGCAAGGATCCAATGTGGCCCCACCATAGCAGGGAGACATCATCTATATAATGCCACCATGATACCAGTGTGTTAAAGATGGTAAAGTATGATGATGTCCTCCTCACGCCAGCCATGAGTGCATTGACATACGACAGAAACCACATTGGATCCCCAAAATCTCTTTATTTTGCAGTAAATCACTGCGTGGCATCCTTTTTTCATATGTTGGATATTAGAATGATTCCTGTTACTGCTGGAGCACGAAGCAGTCAGAAAGTATGGTCTCCATTAAGGATACCTGGTTTGTATGTGGCTCTCTATGCTTTGGTGAGTTTAGTAACCAATCTCCAGTAAGGTGCCAGTGCCCTCCGATATCAGAGGAAACATTGCACAATATATTGTAAATAGGTGCTTACATGACACCAGAAAGAACACTGTGTGGACTTCTCTGGAACAAGGCTATCCCAGCAAATAATGACACCATTGAAAACCTGGGCTAAACTCACTGGTAATCACACTGCGAGCAGGCACACTCTACTGACAACCAGCAAAGGTTATGTAAAATGCCCAGATCGGTTCAATCTCTCCTTACACTACCATAAAAGAAACACAATGTACCGGTAGTCTACTTCTAGACATAGTTACATAGTAATGGAGGTTGAATAAAGACATCCATCCATCCAGTACAACTTTTATAGCCTACAATTGATCTAGATGATGGAGAGAGAGTTGAAAAGGGGGGGGGGGATTCCTTACATAACTACCAGGGGAGCCAGCTTTACCCTCAGTGTGCATGTATTTTTTAAGCTGTCCTTGATTTTTCATGTGGTTAGACACAGGTAGGAACCCCTCAATCTCCAGATGTTCTGCAAATGAGAAAGTTAAAGTGTTTGCCAACAGTTAAAAACACAGAAGGGTGTTCATTGATGCCTAAGGATGGATGGATTCCATAATTGAAGCTGTAGGTTTTTTAGTGCCTGGAGGCATAATTCAGAAAGGGAGGCATCCTAGAGCACAGCTAATGAATTAGCCATTGGAGTGTACAGTTTTTAATTATGTGCCTGGCATATTGCAGTGGCAGCAGCATCAAGACTGTAGGCACTGTAGTTTTATAATAATATCATTTGGAACAATAAAATTAAAACTATTCAGTATCAGGAAACATATTATACTCACGAATCAAACAAACCTCACATTTCTAGTGTCCGTTGGAGTTAGGCTGGGTGCACATTGGGGGGATTTTTCGTCCGCCTGACCGTTTGCCACTAGAGAGAGCTCAGCTGAGACAAATACTGTCGTTCATTGCTAAAGTCGACAAGATGGAAAATTTCCATTACTAGTTCCCTTACTCAGTCACAGCTCAATTAACAATGTACAGTCTATGTAACAGTATGTAACAGTCTATGGACCGTGGGAGAAGTAGAACAGCAGATCCCCTGAGCAGACAGAAAGGGGGATTCCAGGTACCGGTAATCCCCCCTAAACACGCCCCTGTGTTTCCAGTGTATAAACTCCAAAGAGGTTTTTCAGTATATCAGTGTCTGGCCTTAGTTTGTTCATATTGCATTTCTTGGTCTTCCTGTTTATTCCCTTTACAAATTTCCATTGGTTTTAAGCTGAACCTACACATTTGATATTCAGCAAATCCTGTTGGAACTGATGGTGTTGCAGTGTATGGCACAAAAACAATTAATTCTGATTTGCTTTTAAGGGCATCTATCCGAAAAATAGGTTTTTTAAATGACTATAACTGGAAACTATAATTCTTCCCAACACACCACTGTATAATTTTTTTGTTGATCTGCCCCCTATTTCTTTAGATATCCAATCTAAAACTTCTTATATTCAGCTGTCAATCAAGTTCCTTGCCCTCAAAAACTATTCTTTTGTGAGTAGTTTTACTGTAACTGGAATGGTGACAGAGTTTTGACAGTTGGAATGCTGTGTGCAGGCTTGACAGTTGGTTTGTGGGGGGAAAAAAATCAGGTGGATGGAAGTGGGAGTGGTTTAAAAGGGGAGGGGGGAACTGCTCCTAAACAAAAATGAGTGCTGGATTGAAGGCATGCAGCAATACACGCAAGTGCTACTTACATGTATTCAATTATAATTTAGATGAGGCAAAGTCATTTTTCAGTTAGTGTTCATTTAACAGGACCATCCAATCAGGGAAGGGAAAATTATTTGAATGCACCTGACAGATAAGAGGATGGAGGCTCTGCAAAGGCTCCGCCTCCAACTGCCGGGTTCCAAGCGAGTTCCTACCTCACATGTATGTCATATAGAAAAATAAAAGGAAGTGGCAGGATCATAAAAACAAAATACTTTATTAGTCAAGTTTAAACAGTACGTGAGGTCAGTAGTAACGTGCAAACATGGCAGCAGCGTCCAGCTTCTGACAAGTTTAGGTCATGCCCCTTAATCATAGCTGCCATGTTTGCCAATTAGTACGAAACTTATATATGCTTTAAGGGGCATGAAAATTATCTTTTCACATAAGGTAGGTACCAGCTGCCCACCCCCAACTGCCATAATATTTCTTTTAAAAATGGAAAAAGTTTTGTGGAAGTAGCAAGCTGGGCCGGACCAGCTGTGATTGGCTAAGACGCGGCCAATCACAAATGTGGTGATGTCATTGAAGATGCAGCGGGAGAGATAGCACAAAAACTATCACCATCAGCTCGGGAATCCAATGGAATCTGTATAACTTACAGAGGCCTACAATACACTGAGATGGCTCAATAAAGCCGAAACGGTCTGTCGTTTGGTCTCTCGTTTTGCATTTAGCCTTTTAATGCTGTAAAACCTTTTTTATTAGGAAGCATTTGTAAGGTCTACCATGGAAATTACCCAGAAGTCTCCATTCCTCATGTACAATCCACCGCATCTCAGTTGACAGACCCGACCACTTCCTGGTTTAGTTTCACTATAGCGCGCATGCACGATAATGCGCACTATAGTAAACAACCAGGAAGCGGTCGGCAATTTCCAAGAGCTGTGGTGGATTGTGCGCGAGGTAATTATACTTACCTTCGATCCTGGTCAAGTTATTGAAGAATGGAAGGTAAGGAAAGGTCCTTTACCCAGTCTTCAATCACTGCTTTAAACACTTTTTTTGTGAAAATTTCCTTTAAGGTCTGCAAGCAATCTCATTTAATTTAAAGGAGAACTAAAGTCCCAAGACAACATTGTCTCAATAGACAGAGCACATTCACAAACACACAGTAAGCTGTGTCTCATGTCTCCCTTTGCTGTGCATGCTCGGGCGATTTATAAATAAAACCTGTGTGTACTAAGGGTCAGCTCCCATAATTCACCTTATCTGGGAACACCCAGCTATGTGTGCGCCGGACACTTCACAGGAAACTGCAGTCTTGCTTCCTGGAAGCTGACAGCCAATCATGTTACAGCTCAGAGATCACTACCTCTGACACACAGAACACAGATATCAGTGCAGTTTTTGTATAAACACCATTAGAAATGCGCCTGTCCCTAACAATGATAAATTCTTAGCTTTTCATACGAAAAAGAAAACTAATCTTGTTGCAGTGTATGTCTTTGCCTGCACGGATGAAAGAAACAGAACATTAACATTTCAGCAAAAAAAGAAAGTAAGTATGGGGAACGAACCAGCAACCTTATAACTGTGTCTTTCTAAAAAGAAAGGTTTCTACATCTATGCCACATGGGGAATCAAACCTGTGTCCCAATAGTCATGGAATAGAAATGCCACATGTGAACTCTCAAATCGATAGAAGTAAATGCAAGTAAAATCAGTTCAATATTTTGTGAAGGTTCTCATTCATCCAGGTCATGGTAATAGTGTATTCAATTAGATCAAACTGGACTTGAAGTTTAGTTCTTGAAGTTTCGCTAGTCATCCGACTGGCTTTCTCCATTCAGAATGACTTGTACAAGAATCTGTGGCAATATGTACCCTGGAAATACCCAATTAGCATATCACAGCCAGGTGTTAAGGGCGTGATCGATAGTGGCTAAGAGGTGTTATAGGAACGCCCAGAGTAAGGTGTCAAAACAGATTGTACATGGCAGACAGATGGTGTCGAACCCCCCCACCTCTATTTAGGCTTGTTTCTTAATTTTCACATAAATGGCCTCCTTAACATCTCTTGAACCAGTCACGTTCCTTGCCATATGTTAAACTTACAATCTTCAAAGGTATGTCCTTTATCCTTAAGATGCAGGTACACGGCTGAGTCCTGACCGAGGAATGGGTTTCTGTGTGGGCCATACGTTGATGCAGTTGTTGTTGGTCTCCCCACATACAAATCAGAGCATTCTTCACTGCACTGCACGCGTATATGATGTCGCTTTTTTGTGTTTCAGTATTGGGTCTTTCGGATGTACCAATTGCTGCCTATCGTGTTGCTCGGTTGCGCGGTTTAAAGCAGACAGGGATACGGTGTTTTTTGAAAACTCTTCTTAATTTCTCAGAGACCCGCTACATATGGGATGACCATGTTCTTTCTCCTGTCTTGCTTTTCCCCTTCACTGTTGGTATTCGTGTTTTTTCTTTCCTTCTGTTCTTTTGACAAAGGCCAGTCTGGATATCCACAAGTTTTAAGGGCTCTCTGAGATGTTCATTTCTTTAGCCTTCCCTCTGTGCTAGTGGGGATGTCTAGCTCTGTTTGTTGCAGGGTTCTGATGACCCCCGCCATGTGATCTAAAGGGTGGTGGAGTCAAACATAAATACTGATTTGTGTGTGTTGGTTTTCTGTAAACCTCTACTTCCAGTTTCAATTCTCCCTGACTTCTACCAAGCAGTCCAAGAAAGCCAGTTTGTTGTTTTGTACCTCTTCCCTTGTAAATTTGATGTTTTGGTCTACCGCATTAATGTGTTCTGTGAAAGCTTGTACTTTTCCAGGGTACATAATTGCCACAGATTCTTGTACAAGTCATTCTGAATTGAGAAAGCCAGTCGGAGGAGACTAGCGAAACGTCTTCAAGAACTAAACTTCAAGTCCAGTTGATCTAATTGAATACAACAGATAGTTGTACTGGAAGACTGTCCAATTCATGCTGGTTGGTACATAAATAACAGATCTGCTATATATAAAAGTGTTGTCATATGTAGAAACTTCATATTTTTGTAGAAACATGGAAACAAACAAACAAAAAAAGACACTAAACTCAGGCAGTAGACATGTTATATTTGTTCATAAGTAAACTAGGAGATTTGAACTTGTGACATCTTGGTCTGTTTATTCCTAAACACACAGCATTTACATGGTGCGCCACCAGCAACTCAACTGTGACCAAGGTACATTTAGAAAAGTTATCTTTCGCTTTAGAAAGGATGCTAGAAACTCTGCACATAGAGACAGTGAATCCTGGGGTCGGGGGGCGTGGTTATTTGAAGCAAACATGGGCTATGAGTTGTACTGGCAACAACTGGAAGCCTCCTTGTTACAGAATCTATTACTTATATCTACTAATGCAAATAACTAGAGAAAAATCTTTCAAAGTGTAGGTATTCTGGGGAGAAAAACTCACATTAGGATCTGAAAAATGAAGTTTAGTTCTCCTAAGGCTAAAGCTGGGTACATCATACAGTACTAACGGGTCCGACAGGGCAAATTTGACAGCACTAATCTATATGCTGTTCTCATACAGTTTTCCCTTAAATCATCTTTCTATTAAGAGTGCGCTGCATAAAAGCCTTTGACCCTACAACGCAAACTTTCTAACATTGCTAGATAATTTACCTGTTTCCCAGATTATCCTTTTATCCCTCCTACAAATAAGTAATCAGTCTGCAGTCTATCTATTATTCTACTGCGTCAATAATTGCTTTAGCCTCAATGCTAAATGCTCCCAACTTATTAGCAGCACATTACAATGACATAGTTCAAGGGATCACATACAGGTCAGTATAGGAATGTCTTTTTTACATACACAAATGAGAGAGCACTGATTGGGGCAGAGTCTCTTGTTCAATCAGTATGTTTAACAGCTACTGCTTACAACTGCTCTCAATAGGAACAGCCCCCCCGGTCTCCTGGCCAAAAAGATCGGTACTGTGGAAAGGGTATCTCCACTGCCAAAATTAGTTTGGGTTTTCAGTTTAAATGAAGAATGTAAAGTAAAGGGAGCTATGTCTACCTCCCATTCCTCAATTAAACAATCGTAAAAAAAGGGTAAAGTTAAAAATACTTATATACTGGGGTTAATAGTCCAAGTCCTTTAAAAGTCCATAGATGAAAAGAGTCCTTGCACCAAAAAGGTAACTGTGATAATCCACTTTGTTGCAAAAGCTTTCCAATAGCTTGTGTTTACTACCCCTGACACGGGTGGTCCCCAGGCTTCCTCAGCCAATCACTAAAAGGGTAGACTGGGCTCAGGTTTTGTCCAAAACGTTATATCCTTGTATGGGTCACTCAAAAACAACAAGGCTGTCAATACCCAATCTTGGAAAATGTCTTACATCTTTTACACTACAAATTAACCCCTGTGACGACCGGAGTCCCTGGGTAACCTTTAGCACCTATACCCCAATCTATCACCCACTATCTTCACCTATAGACCAGCACCTGATCATCAGGAGATAGTCGCGCCTTGCTGTACACTGTTACCCAAGGTTTAGAGCGAAAGGTATAGGTGCTGAGGGCGGTATACACAGGAAACCCGGACGTCCCATTGACACAGGAACTGGAAGATAACGGAAAGAGCAAGACAAAAGAAAATGACAGGGCTAGATGACCAAAACTAGAACAACTAGAGTAACACGAAACCAGAAACTTGAGAGCCAAACGAAAGGACAACCTAACGCTATAACAGACAAGGGTAAAATGGTGAGAGGGACCAATGGGGAATGGAAAGACTTGAGTCTGATGCAGGAATAGGTAGTTTAATTAATTGGATCTCCTCCACCCAATCTGGACTGAGGGCTGAGGAGAGGTGCATATACTGAGCGGGCGGTGCGCGCGGAGGAGGACGGTGCTCGTGCATGAAGGAACTGGGCGCAAAGAGCCGATGTAAGAGTGATGAGATAGCCTGAGAATTCGGAAGTTAGCAGCGGACCGTTCGCGGGGAGCGTGAAGCAGGTAAGCAATACCCCTGACACACCCTCATAAAATTATAAAAAACATCTAAAAACATACCATATGTACATTTGTATAATGGTGTAAAGTGGGTTTCTGGGATATCCTAAGGCCTAGAGTTATGGTGGTTGACTACCATGGGGTTCACCCATCCAACAGAATCCATTTGGATGGTATCTATAGTAACATAGTAATTGAGGTTGAATAAAGACATATGTCCATCAAGTCCTACCTATTCACTCTCCTTTTTAACCCTACTAAACATTTGATCCCGAGGAAGGCAAAAAAAACAGCTAAAAAAGGGGAATTCCTTCCTGACTCCAAACTGCAAAGGAAAGTATCCCTGGATCAACCAGAACTACAGTATGTGTATAATACCAGTAATTCTAATATTATATAATTCCTGTACAACCAGAAATACAGTATATGTTTAATACCAGTAATTCTCAATATTATATATATATCCCTGTACCAACAGGACTACAGTATATGTATTAATACCAGTAATCTCCAATATTATAAGTATCCCTACCAACCAGAACTACAGTAATGTAAATACCAGTAATTCTCAAATTATATAGTATCCCTGTACCAACCAGAACTACAGTATAGTATAATACCAGTAATTCTCCATATATAGTATCCCTGTACCAACCAGAACTACAGTATAGTATAATACCAGTAATTCTCAATTTATATAGTATCCCTGTACCAACCAGAACACAGTAATGTATTAATACTAGTAATTCTCAATATTATAGTATGTCCGTACCAACCAGAACACTACAGGATATGTATTAATAAACAGTAATCTCAATATATATAGTATCCCTGTACCAACCAGAACTCCAGTATATGTATTAATACCAGTAATTCTCAATATTTTATAGTATCCCTGTACCAACCAGAACTACAGTATATGATTAATACCAGTAATTCCAATATTATATCGTATCCTGTACCAACCAAAACTACAGTATATGTATTAATACTAGTAATTCTCATATATATAGTATCTCCGTACCAACAGAAACAGTATATGTATTAATACCAGTAATTCTCAATATTATATAGTATCCCTGTACCAACCAGAACTATAGTTGTATTAATACTAGAAATTCTCAATATTATATAGTATCTCTGTACCAACCAGAACACAGATATGTATTAATAACAGGATATCCCAAAAAAAGATCTCTTGTACCAACCAGAACTACAGTAGTATATGTATAATACCAGTAATTCTCAATATTATATAGTATCCCCGTACCAACCAGAACTACAGTATATGTATTAATACTAGAAATTCTCAATATTATATAGATATTTTTTTGGACTGTATTCCTCCCACAGTTTTTGAGCTAGAGACATGAAATTCGGTACAGACGTGCAGGGCATATAGGAGAAGTGTGCTTATTTCTAGCTAAGGAATCTGCGGAAGCGTTACGGGTTATCGGCAAATTCCGGACATTTACCATTGAATCTAATGGAAGTAACATTCTCAAATGTGGATATTTCCAAAACAGTTTTTTTATGGTCATAAATACAAATGGTGATCCCCCCAACCCCCCATTGAAAAAATGAGGCACTCCATTTATAAACAGATTAAAAAGAAGTGGCCCAGTACAGAACCCTGAGCACACCACTTTTAGCCCAACTAGAGTAGCTCCACTAACACTGTTTGCGATCCAATAACCAATTCTCTAAATATGTACAAAGTTTTTCTCATTCAGCCAGTCTTAAGTTTATACATTAGTCACTTATGTTCACAGTATCAAAAGCTTTAGCAAAGGCCAACAGGGGATGCACCACCGAGCCCGCAATTGGCAACCTGGTGTAAACAGTCCGGCGAAGTCATATGCCGATAGTGGCGCTCGGAACATCTCACTTGGCGCTGTTCTTTTTCGGCACTTTCAACGCCAGCTGCAAATAAAATGGCAGATTTTGGCATATAACCCCGCCGTTGCGGCGGCTGCGCTGTTAAAGTCACAATATCCGATTATAACATCGGTTAGCTCTTGACTTAAACTCCAAATCAGTAGCGATGCGCCCGTTGGTGCACGCCTTGCAAGTATATTACATTCACTGCTATGCCTGAATCTAAATTCTTACTCACATAAAAACCAAGTAAATGGTTCTGGCTATGATCATTTCCCATAAATACATAACTGTACCTACTAATAGATCAGTTTGGGTCAAGGATATGATCCCGTAACAAAGTTTCCAGCACTCCTTCTACCATTCTGTTAGGCTTACAGGTCTATAGTTACCAGGCTGGGAACGACTAAAGAATACAGAGTACTATGATGCAGCGCATATAGTGCAACTCCATTCGAGGGAACAGTGGAGGACGAGGATTCGGATACTGGGTAAGTATCTGTAACTTGTTCCAGGCTCTGATCATTTAATTGAAGAATGGGAGGTAATACAAAGCTCCATTACCTCCTGTAATCACTAAACTGAAAACGCCAAACTCAATACGACAGTGTAGATACCCTTTTAGTTCAGGAGAAATCAACATGGAGCAGGTTTTTTAAAACCACCTGTCACCACCTGACAATAGTAGTAGGTAGAGGAAAACTGCCCATTGAAGATCATTTCAGGACAGTTTTTTTAAAAAACCTTTGCCATTCCTTAAATTCAGAAAGGATCATCTCAGTTGACAGAAAATCATTGTAGGCTTCCAATTTTTCTTAGTGGCAATCCAGTCAATAGTTAAGATGTAGCTATTTTGCTTTGGCTATACTTGGCAGCATAATTCTTGGATGCAGCGATGATACAGGTAGGAGTCCCAAAGCAGCCAGCCATCAACTGAAGGAAAGTTCTCTAACAGAAAACAAGAGACAAGCTTCATCCACTGCACTTAGATGAGACCTAATTCACCCAGAGTAACAGTGCCCAGAAGATTTAGGACCACTTGGTCTAATCTGATGCCTTAAATACCTTTTTATTATAAGACGGCGATATATCTTTGTATGCAAGGAATAAAACAATAATTGGACCATCGACCCATCATCTCTCATCCCCCCTCTCTTCTTGAACCAGTCTGCTGTTGTATTTATGTCTTTGGTTACAGTCCTATTGACTTAAAAGAGGTTTTCGGGTGTGTGTTTCCAAGGCAAAACCCTTTCGTAGAATTTGCATAGATGTTTAAAACAACAATGTTTTATAAACAGGCTTTCAGCCAAAGCAGCCTTTCATCCTGACTCATCAAATACATTAAAATAAAGACCCCAGATAAAGTAGTCAATGCTTCTTGTGTACCTTAATAAAAGAAAGCAATCCCAGAATAGAGGCTCGTATACATGGGTCTCCTATATTAGAGATAAGCCAGTCGCTGCCCGAGATTGGTTCATATTTAGGTCCTCGTCTCCTCAATTATGGTAACCCCCCTTGTAAAAAAAATCTGAGCCTTAAAACCATTATTTAGACCATTTGTCTTGACGTCTCACATCAACATCCCACGTTTGTTTCTCACGTCAGAATGGCATCTTGCTTAACCTTCTGCAATCTTTATTTAGTATATCCTAGGAAATTCTATACCAATCCCACGTATCAGTATGTCCTTCCCCCTCTTCTCTCTCTTCCTCCCTCTCCCCCTTTCCTTCGTAACTTAGCAATTTAGATTTCTTGTGACTCCACGCAGACATGTGTCAATTATGCCATTCATATTTCTGTTCACTCTATAGTCATAGCGGCTAAACTTACAACCGTGCCAGGATGTATATAGCGATAGATTAGATTTTTTATTACAGTACATCTTGTACAAACCTATCTTATAGACAGTTAATTATACTATATATACACAGGAAACTACAACCTTACAGATTTGTTTTACGTTGAGCCTTGCACCTTAGACCTATCTCTTTTATTTTATCTCTTCCTCCCTACTACCACCGATCCGTCTTTTGTCAGCTTATAGTTACTACACCCCCCCCCCCACTAGAACTCTATATATTATCCGGTAATTCTTACATACATAAGCCCTGCCTATCAGTATGTTATCTTCCTCCCTTATAGTGACACGAATTCTTTTGTCTTATCGACGAGTACATTTTCCAATATATCGATACATTAAATCTAGTTAGATATGGTTAAATACAAACATGTAACCATGGATTGTTGTCTTCCGTATAATGGACTCAGATTCTTTTTAGCTCATTGCTACTTATTTGTCTGTCTGGACTATCGGTTTAAATACCAAGCCTCTCTTTCCCCCTCCCTATTCTACCCAGTTATTTCAATGTTCTTTATCAGTGACATATTCTTTATTAAACTCCTTGTACTATTTGTCCATATATCTTCGTCCCCTGCAATCCTTTTCCGCCTCAGCCCGCATAGCATAAATCTATTATTAAACGGGGCAACTACAACATATATTACCATGGCTTGAATACTGCCTTATCTCATCCGATGACATGATCTTATTACAGTACAATTCGCTCAATGCTACTACGTTGTTGGACTACTTTTACATATCCCACATAAAATCTGATCCTCATACTGGTTAAACTCCCTGACAGCCTACAGATGTTAACTGGACACTATGTTCTTTCCCCTATTACAGGTGTTCACCCCCGATTTCATATGTGCTATATTTTGTAATTCCCCGGCTACATAATTAATCTATATATACTGTTTGTCTAAACTACAACCTTTACAGCCTAGTTACCTTTAGCCTTTTTTGATTTCTGCTTTCTTTAGCATTCTTTATTTCCAGTTCCATTGTCCCCTCCTCGTGGTCTATACCTTACTTTCGCGATACCTCAATCTTACTATATATGCGTTAAACCTTAAACCTTTACAGTATTTCTGTCTAGTGCAGTGAAGACTTCTATTATCGCACTACCTCTCTTAGCCTAACCGTTAACTATTGAACATATATTTATTACGGTACACTAAATCTATTATATATGCGAAACGACAACATCTTACCGGTATGCTATAGTGACAGATCTCTTTTGTTTACATACTGTCTACATACGGTAAACTACAACCTATTACTAGTCTATGTGATAGTGACAGATTTTTATTATAGTTACATTGTAAATTTAGACTTCCTGGCGGACATAAATTCTATATATATGGTAAACTACAACCCTTACGTATGTGTCTATAAGATACAGTAGTCTTCTGTTACAGTACATTGCTCATTACGGTAAAAACAACATTGTGCTTACAGTCGTTATGTTATTGCCGACAGATTCCTTGCTTATGTTTATCTCCACTGCCCCATCAGTCTATTGCCTACCTCTCTCCCTCATAACATTAAATATGTATATACTAGCGCAAACTACAACCCTGTCCCCATTTATAAGTCAGGTTTATAGTGACCCTCAGTTTATGTCTTTCTTAACCTCTGTTAGTACATTTTGACAATTGATTAGATAGCTCGATAAATTCTACGATACCTTCAGTATGGACCCTTATCAACTAAACCTTACAGTATGTGTTTATAATGACAGTCATTTCTTTGTAACAGTACCCCGAGGCCCGTGCTACCCTACTTACTGGTTAAACTACTAAACTAACGACCGTATGTCTGTGTTATAGTGACAGCAGTCCCTTGTTTGCGTCTTCACATGGACCCATTGTCACCATACGCAGTTTCTTCTTTGGTAAACTATGCCAGCCTTTTCCAGTTATATCTTCTTCACCCCCCTGTACGTGTCCTGAGTGACTCATCGCGCATTCTTTGATCCATTACTAGTCTACTATTTTCGTTCAACTTTTCAAACCTGGTACATCAAATCCTCCCCCGCGTTGCTATATGACGACGGTAAACAACCTCTACTCACCCTGTACAGGTAGGCGCGGGACTAATGACAGATTCTTTATTACCGTATACTACGGGACTATTATGACGAGGCAGAAATGACGAGAGAGGGGGAAAAGACAACCGGGACAGGGAGGGGGAGAGGCAGAGGCGGGATTAGAGGATACCCCTCCCATGTTGTGCATGGAGGCTGAGAACGGTAAATAAATCGTAGTCGATTGTATTACTTTAGGTCTCCTCTCTCCCTAAACTACAACCGTATCTTCGTTTCTCTTACAGCTCGCCCCCTCTATGTCCCTTTATTTTTCTTTTGCCTCTTCTTTTCTTTCATTTTCTGTCCCGTTCACTACGGCACTCTCCCTCTCTTTTCTTGATGTTATTCCTCCCCGCCTGCCAGTTATCATTGTATCTTCATACGCGATACTAACACTACACTTACCGATTGATTTGCCACTTCGCCAGTTGACAGCCACTTTCTCTCCCTTTTATATCGCAGTACATTGTCCAATACAACTGTAACATAATTCGAATTAGACGGTTAAAGCCTCACGTATATCTGTTTTGTTTAGTGGTTTCAGGTTTTATAGGCTCTTATATGCTACCCCCCCCCAAACCGTACTCATGATTCTTCTTTTTTGCATGACCAGCTAATATTTGCCTTTCGTCTAACTCATCCACATACAAGTCATATATAATACATGTCACCCTCTAAACTACAACCTTTCAGTATAGTGAGGATAGTGAGTGGCTTTAATTACAAGTTACGTGTTCATATCATTACTGATACAAGCTCAAATCTAGGTAGATATCGGTAATTACCGTAACAACCCCTTGACATGGAGGTCCCTTATCTTCCAGCTGATCATGATTCTTTGTTACGAAAGTACATTGGTCTACATACGGAGAAAACTACAACCCCAACAGCTTATATCTGGCTATTTCAATTAGATCAATTCTTTCTGCGACAATGAAATGTAGTGCTTTGAAGAAGTTTTCGCTGTCACAGACTGGCTTTCTCAATCCAGAATGACCTTGTACACGAAACTCTGTGGCCTCACTATGTACCTTGGAAATCCCAATTAGGTATCACAGCAGGTGTTAAGGCGTGATGTTTTGTGTTGCCCGTCTTTTTTTTCCGCCTCCGTGATTAGATAGTCACCGACTGGTTTCTCAAGTCATTTTTGTTAATGGAGAATTTTCTTTAGCAGTCGGGTTTTGCCAGCCACTAGCGAAACGTTTTTCAAGAACACATTTCATGTCCAGCTTGATCTAATTGTTTAATACAACAGACCCCGTTTCTATACCATGTACCGGAATTGAAACTGAGATACCTTACAAGCCAAGGGGCTAAAATAAAATGGCCTTAATAGGAACTACAATATTTATTCCTGTGAGATCCATGTGTGTTTTTCCCTATGTTTCATAATGGTTTACTTTTATGTAGACGTATGTATACAGTATATTTATGGCTTTGTGCCTTCAGAAATACAAAAATAACTGCAAAGAGATACAATTACACAATATCTAAAGGATATAGCTGAATGGACAGTAGGTAGATGTGTAGGTACCAAGTGAAAGGACTCCTTGTAGCATAAACTTGGTTATTGTATATGGCTATTGTATCTTAGATATTGTGTAATTGTGACCCTTTGCGGTTATTTCTGTAGTATTAATGGGGGTTGGGGGTGGGTATGAGGTGTGTCTTAGTTTTACGTACCTGATTTATTTAAGAGGAAGTGGTGTATCATTATTTTATGATGACGGAAAAATGGATGGCGAAATGCATTGACTAATGTATAATAGAAGTTAGGTTTTAAGATTAAAAATTATCGTTAGTGTGTAAGGCCACCTTAAAGGACAATTATACTCACCTTCCCTCCGCTCCTCCTCTTTGTTCATTACTTTTTACCCAGGGTGAGGACCTGAACCGCTAGGTCCTCACCCCTTGAGGGGGCGGAGCACTAAGCACTAAGACTGTGCTTTAAATTGCGCGAACCCAGGGGTGAGGACCTAGCGGTTCAGGTTCTCACCCTGGGTAAAAGGTAATGAACAAAGAAGAGGAGCGGAGGGAAGGTGAGTATAATTGTCCTTTAAAAGTATAGCCTGTTTTAACTGACACTCCTTTATCAGACTATATTTGTAATGAAGCATTTTGAGTAATTACGAATGGCTCAATAATCAGGAAAGAGACAGTCCTGGTAAATAATAATAAATACGACCGGACCCTCACACTTCCAGCTCTCGCACTCCGAACGCTATTTCAATTTTTTGCCCACCTTGATCCCAACTATGTCACGACTGCCCGAGCCAATGAACGATCAGAAAGAAAGTTCTCGCATCCTCCAAAGTAACGGGATTCGATATTGTCTTCTCCGAGAGACAAGCTGTAGCCCTGGTTGGAGGCCTCGGTGCATGACGGGAATCGTAGTCTTCTAAACCCAGAGAGTCCCATGTTCTGAGCCTTGCTGCGTTCAAATTGTGAACTACAAGTTCCAGTATCTTCGCGCGATACATAAAGCGAGTGATAGAAGAGGCGGGGGACAGAACCAGGGTAGATAGCGGGCGGTGAGGGTGAGAGGAGGCGCTGCGCGGAGTGGAAGTTCACAGGACATGGACCGGTTGGAAACTTGGATCCTCAAGTAGACGCAGCCCAGAGAGTCACTGGAGAACTGGTGTGGAACGTTGGTCTGTATCGTGGTCCCTCCTCTATCCCTGTCTGTGTCGGGGGGTTATTGTGTGTGAGCGATAAGGATCGAACACCTGCACCTTTCCAGATGTGAAGCTCAGCCAGTCAGCCTGGCCACACACGTTCTAATCTGGCTGTTCGATCTTCATACAATAGATCAGAACAGGTTTATTGGACCTTAAATAGCTACAGTATTGCGGTGTTTGTTGTATGAAGATTTTCAGGCATATTGCAAGATTGTATGAAGATTGTATCAGGCATATTGCAAGATTGTATGAAGATTGTATCAGGCATATTGCAAGATTGTATGAAGATTGTATCAGGCATATTGCAAGATTGTATAAGGCGTATTGCAAGATTGTATGAAGATTGTATCAGGCATATTGCAAGATTGTATGAAGATTGTATCAGGCATATTGCAAGATTGTATGAAGATTGTATCAGGCATATTGCAAGATTGTATGAAGATTGTATCAGGCATATTGCAAGATTGTATAAGGCGTATTGCAAGATTGTAGGACGATTGTATAAGGCATATTGCAAGGTTGTGTAAGGCAATATTGCAAGATTGTATAAGGCAATATTGCAAGATTGTATAAGGCATATTGCAAGATTGTATAAGGCATATTGCAAGATTGTATAAGGCATATTGCAAGATTGTATAAGTAAGGCATATTGCAAGATTGTATAAGGCATATTGCAAGGTTGTGTAAGGCAAGATTGTATAAGTAAGGCATATTGCAAGATTGTATAAGGCATATTGCAAGATTGTATAAGTAAGGCATATTGCAAGATTGTATCAGGCATATTGCAAGATTGTATGAAGATTGTATCAGGCATATTGCAAGATTGTATAAGGCGTATTGCAAGATTGTAGGCATTGTATTTAGGCATATTGCAAGGTTGTGTAAGGCAATATTGCAAGATTGTATAAGTAAGGCATATTGCAAGATTGTATAAGGCATAGATTGTATCAGGCACATTGCAAGATTGTATGAAGATTGTATCAGGCACATTGCACGATTGTATGAAGTTGTATCAGGCACATTGCACGATTGTATGAAGATTGTATCAGGCACATTGCACGATTGTATGAAGATTGTATCAGGCACATTGCAAGATTGTATCAGGCATATTGCAAGATTGTATCAGGCACATTGCAAGATTGTATGAAGATTGTATCAGGCACATTGCAAGATTGTATGAAGATTGTATCAGGCACATTGCACGATTGTATGAAGATTGTATCAGGACATTGCACGATTGTATGAAGATTGTATCAGGCACATTGCACGATTGTATGAGATTGTATCAGGCACATTGCAGATGTATCAGGCACATTGCAAGATTGTATCGGCACATTGCAGATTGTATCGGGCACATTGCAAGATTGTATCGGGCACATTGCAAGATTGATATCGGCACTTGCAGATGTACGGGCACATTGCAAGATTGTATCGGGCACATTGCAAGATTGTATCGGGCACATTGGCACGTTGCAAGATTGTATCGGGCACGTTGGCACGTTGCAAGATTGTATCGGGCACGTTGGGCACGTTGGCACAGATTGATATCGGGCACGTTGGCACGTTGCAGATGTATCGGGCACGTTGCAAGATTGTATCGGGCACGTTGGCACGTTGCAAGATTGTATCGGGCACGTTGCAAGATTGTATCGGGCACGTTGGCACGTTGCAAGATTGTATCGGGCACGTTGCAAGATTGTATCGGGCACGTTGGCACATTGCAAGATTGTATCGGGCACATTGCAAGACTGTAGGAAGATTGTATTGGTTCATATTGCAAGACTGTAGGAAGATTGTATAAAGGTGGCTATACAGTAAAAAAAGGTTATTGTAATTGTGACCGTAAACCAACCATTACTTTGATAGACAGATCTAAAAGTTTGACATTCAATTTGTTTGGCGATTTATATCTAATGTTGTCTATTGTGAGGTAATTATGAACTAATATTTGCATAATTAAATCAGGGAAAACATAAAATTTTTGGGCAATCAATGGAAATGTCTTCTCGCAGGTTAATCCTAATATTGGCCCAGTGTTAATGGTGCCCTTGCATATTGCAAGGTTGCTTGAAAATTTTATAAGGTGTATGGTAAAGTTGAATGAAGCTTTGATAAGGCATATTGCATGGTGTGTGTCCACCATAAAACTCAATGTTGTAGGTAAGAGGTGTTTTGAACACTATGGGTGGAACACCATTTATCTTAACCTATAGACCAGAAATCTCTGATTGAAACTGTATCTCTTTAAGCAATAATTGTCCAAAGATCCTCCTTTTGTTCCCTCTACCAGCGGGATAGACATGCTCTTTGTGCATCATCCTCAACAAAAACTTGGAGCTGTCCAATGAAATATGTTGGGATGGATTTAGCTACATGTGAGGTTCTCCTCCTGTCAACACACTGCTGATTTCCAAACATGTTTACGGCTCTTGGTAAATTGTAATTGTTTGTAAACTTTTGCATAAATTAAGACCTGCTATTTGCTGGCATAAAAAAAGTGCGACAAATCTTCTCAAAGTCATGCTCACCCGAAGTCAGGGCTACTTTCATGTGAGGCAGGTCGCCGTTGTGTCAGTGTTTTCTGAACAAAGCCAATGCTAGTGAAACTCTACATGTAGTGTTACACTAAAAAAAAGGCAGTGTGACTAAACTAAATTCGCCCAAAATAGTTTGACTATAGGATGTGTTTTATTGCATAGTGACTGAACACCTTTCCCCTTTTGTTTCTTCCTGTACTTAGGTGGGAGAGAGGATTAAGGGCTATGCCACGTCAGTGCGATTTAACACGCGATCCGATCGTGTGTTAAAAAGCGCACACTAGTGTGGCCCAATTGGAGTTGCCACACTAGGAACGCTGGGGTCGTTTGTGATTCTGTGATTTGTTTGCCCGTGAGATCACTATATTCTGTACGATTTGCATGTGCTCCAATTCCGAAAAATGCGCACAAACTGTGCATGCATGTTTAGTGTGTACTCGGCCTAAAGGGTATGTACACTGGGGATTTTTTTTTTGTTACTAAAAAATATTCTTCACAAGTATTTTTGTACAATTTTTTGCTGATCTGTGCCCTATGTCTATGTCCAGTCTTAAACATCTTACATTTTAGCTGTGAATCAAGTGCTTTATTATCATAAACTCCTCTGTTACCTATAGTTTTTCTGTAGCTGGAATGGTGACAGTTGGTATATGAACAGCATGGTGGGATTCCCTCAACCAATGCTGCCTCGTAGAGATTACTGAGCATGCTTATCCAGACAGTCAGATAGTGTGGCCATGGGACTGAGCTTGAGCAAAACAAGTACTGGGATTGAAGTCATGCAGCAACACAAACACATTAGTGTAAAGCCTCGTATACATGTCCGACGCACAACAAATGGCTGTTTAATAATAATCACGTGTGTGTATGCGTTTGGTCGGGCATTGGCGGATCAACGAACAGCGCCCGCCTCAATGCATACACCTGCGTGACTATCGGCCACAATGGACATTTGTCGTGCGCTCGGGGGTCATTCGTCAGTCCATGCATCAGACGTGTGTACAAGGCTTTAGAACTACTTACATGTACTCATTCATACATTGGAATAAGGCAAATACATTTTTGTCAATGTACCATTCCTTTAAGTAAATGCAGGACTTTTCTAGTGATTTTATTTATTTTACTGGTGTTTTTTGGTAAGGGATAATTTACTAGAACATTGTATTTTTCAATCAGATTTTTTTTCCCGTTTATACCATAATTCTCCTTTTGGAGACTGCTATAGGAAGGCTGTGTATTCACTTCCCTTGACTCTCGCCCCTCTCTGTGTGTTCGCTTTGTATTTTCAGGTTATAGTGTCCGTGCTGGTTTCTGATTGTCCAGAATATCTAGGTACACTATAGTAAGCCTAAAATACTCAATGCCTGCACTTCCCTACATACCTATTCTACTCTATTTAGCCTTTTTATTTTACATTTGGAATATAAATGGAAATATTTCAATATATTTGTAAATAACATCAGTATTCTAGATGTAGATAACATTCTAATGTTCTTTAATCTGGCCTTCTTGTGTTATTTAAACCATGTGCTTGTTTAACTGTACTGACCGGCCTGCTTGTGGTCTGCCTTGTTCTTCATTCATTAGCCCAGGTACCTTTAATATTCATCATTCAAGCCCTGGCTTCAATTTCTGTTTGCTGTAGCCTTGAGCTTTTTGCTTACCGTAAATTTCCCTTTATGACTAACTTGCAGTGGCTGTTGCTTTCCAAGCATTGGTGTTGGTTACCCAGCCCAGTGGATGTTCTGGGTGGTCTAGCATCTGACCAGAGGTTACCATGTACTTGGTTGCTTTGGTTGATTCCCTGCGGTTTGATTTGGCTTTATAGTAGAAGTGTCAACATCAGAGAAGACGTGTGCTTGGCCTTTGGCAGTGCCCTCTTACCTCTACACATTGCCATGGGCATGTCTTATCAACCTTTCCATTGGGTAGATCCCTTACCCTCCACCATTGTTTCAGACTCATCTTGTTTTAGTGGTGACCTCTGTAAGTTTCACCTGCCATGGGTTTCCTAGATTTGACAACCTTATGTAACCTGCAGCTCTAAATATTTTGAACCAATAAAAGCAATTTCAAACTTTTCTGTAGTGGAACACTTGTCCTATGCCTTGGCTGAGGGAACCTCCTTAGTCAGTAAATTTCTAATTGGTTGTCTTTTGTCTCTTCCTGCACCTTGAAGACATTTGTGTTCTTTATCATCCTTACATCTTCAGTCAAGGAGCCAGTTCTCAAAAATGAGCCCAGGTGCCTTATTCTAACAGTGAAGAAAGTTGTATACCACACAGTCCTGTTACAGTGATGTGCACTCTTACTAGTTTATTTAATAGTTTACTCAAAAATTACTTCTGTCATAGGTTGTTCTCTATTCAGACTAATCCTAATAAGGTCAACGGTTTCCTGGCGGATCATTATTTGCAATCAGTATTATGATCGTAGCATCAATCTCGAATGGTTTGGGCCAGGCAGTTGTCTGAACATTGCAGGTTTGTATTGTGTATGGCCAGCTTATCTGTCATTGTCATTGTAACATGAAGTTTTATCATTTAGGCAATTTCATTCTATTTATGTTTGTGAACCTCAAGTTGCCCTATGTGACATGTGACGTAAACCTTGTGTTATTTTATCCTATCACTTGCTCTGCAAGCCCTCTCTCAATTATTATTCTGTCTGCTGTTCAAACAACTCATTACAGATACTCTTGTAGCCGATTGCAGTGTGTATTCTAAACCTGGAGAGCTGCACAAAAAAATGTTAAATTATTAAAAAATAACTAAATAAATAAAAATGCTTGTTGCAGATTGCCTTAGGGATGGCACAGTTCACATCAGGCAGGTGAACATTTGTGTGGTCATTGATATACAGAATTTATTTAGTGCCTCTACGCCTGTGGTTAATGCAAACATTGAGAACTCTTCAAACTAGGCTCCAAATAATTAATTGCAAGTCTGGCAATTTAGCAAAGCGTTTGTGCATTTTGAATTGTTTATATACTTCCTGCTGCATTTGCTAGCACAAACATTCTGCAAAATGCACAGGAGTCACCTTGCAGGTCAGTGATTCCGTACTGTTTTCTGCTTGGCTGTTGCTGGGTTACAGCATCCACGGTTCAACAACCGTTGATTAGCCTAGATGCTGAGATTTGTAGTTAGGCAACACCCTTGGTTGTCATTTTAGAACTGCTTCCCTTTGATCATCAATAAGATGTTTGCTTTATTATAGCAGTGCATGACAAATGGTTTTGGTTTTAGTACACTAAAGCATATTGAGATTGTCTACCATAAGGATGTGCAGGGAAATATAGTTATGCAACATCTGAAAAGCAACAGGAAGCAGCTCCTTGATTAAAGCCAAGGCTCTCTATCTTATTGTGCTCCAGACGTCAACAAATTATAAAAGTGCGCTGAAGGCTTTTGCACATCTATTTATTGTGTTTACATTGGAACAGAATGTATTGTCCCTTTCCATTGAGAGTGGAGGGTGATTAAACTTCTCTGCGCAGATTGGATTCCCTCCACCCTTACTGCTATCAGATAAAGCCGCCCCCTTCTTCCACATGTTCCGTTTCTGAGTGGAAGGACTGATCCTGCATCTCTCTCCCTCTTCCTCCCCGCTCTCCTCCGGCTTTTCTATTTATAGGATCACAAGACATTATTGTAACCAAGTTGAAAAGTATATTTTTATTCCGTCACCTTCCTCCCCTGCACACCGCACCATCTGGAACACCACACATGCTAGAATGGACTTGGGTATCCACATGCCGTGGGTATTGCATCTAGGTCCTGTTGTCTTAGGTTCATGGATTTGTTAGGAAGTGACCCAAACAGTGGCGTTACTAGGAATCAGTGGGTCCCCTAGCAAAACTATGATGGGGTATTATCCGATATTATTATATATATTATTATATCTGTCATAGGAAAAATATGATGGGGCTCCCAGGCCCCCCTGCGATTGCTCCCCAGGTAGTTAAGCCCCTAGATGTGAGATTTTTGTGCATCTTTTTTAAAACCCTCTGCTGTCTGCTAATAACTTTTGGTAGTTTTCCTGTGCTATTAATTTGCAGCAACCAATTGGATGTTAGATTTTTATTAGGGTACTGCAGTTAAATAATGTTTAATTGGATGCTGCAGGTGAATAACACTGGCAAACTTTTGCACCTTTATTTGCATCGGCCCGAATGTTTTTTTTCCTAATTATTAAGTGGATTCTCCGCTTCCAGCGTTCTATATTTTGTGGTAACGTGGTCAATTTAACGTGATTACTGTCCATGTCTCATTGTGTGCTGTCGGCAGAGGGTGAGCACATTAAAGTGCAGGTTGTTGAATCAATACAGATTATTGAAGCTTTTGTGAGCTTGCCTCCTGCTGTGAGGTTTTTAAACTCTATTTCAGGCTTTGCCCATCTTTTATTTCTGGGAGGAGGAGTTCATGCTTTTTATGCCTTTTTTTGTCTCCATCGCTGCATGGCTTCTTTTTTTTATCTTGAGTGATCTTTATGTAACATGTTAGCCTTGTCTTTGTTCCTTTAAATAAATGTTTGAATGTCACATTTTTGATATTACAGCTTGAAGAATTTAGCAGATAATTTCTATAGAATTGAATATAAGAGCTATAGTGCTTGCAGCCCTGATCTGTGTGCCAAGCAATAAAATAACCTATTCAGATGCGCATATAACTTAGTGATAGGGCCAACGTTACCATAACATGGATCTTCAAGGAAGTAGGCCAAGTCTCATATAGGGGAACATATACAATATTGCCAGAGTTAGATAAAGGAACACTGCACTCATGCAGTAACTGACAGCTCTCTGGCTCCTCCCCCAGTCAGTGTCCCTGACACTCATCCCATCTATGACATAAGGTAGCCATAGACATATGGGAATTATGACGCCGTGTATTGTGACCATGGACCTAATATAGACTATAAAATCAATGTTTTTTGTTATGAGGATGGTTGAAAATTTGGGGCTATTAACTTATCTGTCTATGGCCGCCTTTTTGATAAGCATGTGCATCGGATAGAGAGGGGGTGGAACATGGGGAAGAGGCGGAACTGTTATGGCAAGTCCGTAACTGCACGAGAAATGTGTTCCATTAAAAGCCTTTTAAATCCGTTAAAATTGCATTACAGGATTTAGTAGGATCTTAACTTTTAAAATGAGAAAAACATGTCTGATCATGTTTTTAGCTGATCGTACCCTACTTTCAGAAATTCCTATTATAATGGGTGATATTACCTGTCCGGTAGAGGCACAAAAATATCCCTAAAATTCTAAATTGCCTAAAGACACAGACCACTAATTTTACTAGTTGCCATATGGATGGCAGTGAGGCATACAGAACTGCTAGTGCTAGACTAACTGATATGATCAGCTAAACTAATATTAATATGGCTCCAACACAGATAATCATTTAAACTTGCATAGAAAATTGGTTCTATTGCGGCCAGTATTTTAGATGGCCAGAGTCTCATAGATGCCTGTACAGAATAAGCGAAACATTTCCCTCCTCATCCTGTTCTGGGATATAAATACAATTTCATATCTCGATAGTAATGTTCATGCATACCTCTTGACAGGGGCATGGGGGGGGGGGGGTGTTACTGGTGCCTGACCTCCCCCCCCTTCTGCTGTTCTACTTCTCCCGGTGTACATAGACGGTTGCATAGGCAATTGAACTATGAGTGAGAAGCAGCATTTTCTTTGTTTCAAAAATGTATCCAGTCTGCCCTGTAATTGACAGCAACATAGAGATCTGTATGCAGCTGCCTGGGGTGATTGTTGAGACTTGATATACAGAACTTACTGTACCTACTACACTGTGATGGAGCTTTGTGAGCAGGAATAGGGACATAAAGAAATCCTGAAGGTGGTTGTATAGCTGACTGTCAACATTGTATTTTATATATATATATTGTGTTGAATAACGATGGCACTCACAGGACTTTCTTTATCATTTTCAAAACGATACTTTATTGCACATCTACCCATTTCAACCCTGATGAAGGCCCGACAGAAGGGTTGAAACGCATAGATGTGCAATAAAGTATAGTTTTGAAAATGATTAAGAAAGTCCTGTGAGTGCCATCGTTATTCAACACTCTGGGTATGCTCTGATGTGCACCTGGGCGACTGTTGGAGTGAGAGGAGTGCTCACCGCTCATGCTTGATATATATATATATATATATATATATAAATATATATACATACATAGTGATTGTTCCATTTATTCTTTATACAGAATGATTGTTCAATGTGTCCATTCATGGTCCGATGTTATTGGCTCCCTCTACTGTAGTAAAGGGAGTAGAATGGAAATTTTCCATCTTGCCTGATCGATCCCAATACCGACAATATTCAGCAAATTCTGTCATATGCGCCGTCCGTGTCACAGCTCTGACTATGAAAGACAGTATAGATAATGAAGTGCAAATGTGGATTTCTCCAAATCTGCCAAACTTGTAGTTACATGGTGGTGGGGACTGATTTTCCCCATCCCCATGCAGGCCGCAGGTATAAAATTAGGCAGATTATCGTGTATGAGTACGGACGCCATTTATTACATTACGTGCCCCTGTGGCCTTAATTATATTGGTAAAACTATGACTACACTACGCGAACGGATGTCCAACCATCGTTCATCCATTCGCATGGCAATTGCTGCTAATGGTCCTTTAAAAGACAATACTGATAAAGAGAATACATTTGGAGAACAGTCAGTAGCCCGACACTTTAGGGAGAGGGGACGTCCCCTGGCTACCCTAAGATGGATGGCAATAGACCAGCGGGGAGATTCAATAAAAGTTCTTATCGTTTAAAATGGTGCTAATTTTGCCCCAACCAATCAGAACTTATTTAACATTTGAAAGCTTACATCTGATTGGTTGGGGCAAAATTAGCACCATTTTAAACGATAAGAACTTTTATTGAATCTCCCTGTATGTTACTAATTCCACGGGTACTCATAATAAAGGGAGAAAATTGTTACAGCGTGAGGCCATATGGATTAATAGACTGGACACCTTGTCACCTCGAGGCCTTAATGAGAAATTAGCGCTGTCTTTCTTTTTATAAATTTAGATGTTCCCTTTTATAATTGGGGTAGAGTATTTATATTATATTTAAGGTGTTTCATTAGGATAACTTCCTTGAATTAAGTTTCTGTTTAAGGTTACAATTTGGATTTTTTTCTCTGATAGAGATATTAGCGTAGTAATAGGTTTTAACATTTCTAGACATTGGAATTTAAGCAGTATCTATTTTATTGATACAGAGGAGTGTTTATTTATTTATTCTGGGTGAGCATTTTATGCAGGTGTGTTAAAAAGGGTACATTCACCTCAAAGTGTTTTTTTGCACATTGTATACATTGTATCTATGATGGAATGACATGTGTTTGTAAGAGTAATTCACTGATGGTTACAGGTTTGACACATGGTTTTATTATAGTGTTATTTATTATGTTTCTGATTTTACTTAATATGTATTATATACATGTTGCTGCTAGTATTTGTGTATTTGCACTTCATTGAGGGTGCGGGTAATATGGGGAAGGATGGGAGTTTGCTGTGGGGGAGGGTTCATCACATTTTAAAAATGAGTGTTACATACTGATGTCACATCCTGAGGACAATTTTTGTTAAAGCCGAAACGTGTAGATGTGCTTCGATTAAACTATTGTTTGTTTTGAAAAAGTCCCATGAGTGCTTTCTACCTTGCGGTTATATAGTAAATATATATATATACATATATATATATATACATACATAGTGATTGTTCCATTTATACAGAATGATTGTTCAATGTGTCCATTCATGGTCCGATGTTATTGGCTCCCTCTACTGTAGTAAAGGGAGTAGAATGGAAATTTTCCATCTTGCCTGATCGATCCCAATACCGACAATATTCAGCAAATTCTGTCATATCCGCCGTCAGTGTCACAGCTCTGACTATGAAAGACAGTATAGATAATGAAGTGCAAATGTGGATTTCTCAGTAAAACAGAACACTGAGCTAGGTAGACACTGACAAATATTTCGAAGCACGGTCGTTCGCCGCAAATAGACCACATATTCAGACCGCCCTTTCATTCTATCCAGGCGAATGGGCGACCGGCATTCACCGCCACAACCAAAATCACCCCAGATTTTTTTGGCCCGACCAATACTCGGAAATAACGGGAGATTGGCCTGAAAAACCTGTTTATGTATCCTTTATAACAAATGTAAAGGGGGTATCTGTATTGGCCAACTGTGATATTAATCATGGCAAGTAGATATTATATGATCCATATCTTGTATACTAAACAACAGTTTTGGACCCATTTGCACATGCCGCCATCTAACCACCGTGTGGGGGGCACGCACCGCAGGGTTTGCTAGTATAATAGAAAACATGGATGTATTCATCATGAGCCTCCTTCTGGGCTTGTTCAGTGGAAACCCATTTAGGAACCTCCCCCTTGAAAATCCTGCGCTTGCCCCTACTTGATGACTAATTTTAAGCAACTGATGGGCGAGACCTCCTGCATCTAAAGTGCTGGACATTGGGCTTTATGCTATTTTTTTCCTAGAATGATATTGCAGATCTGTCTTCTGACAGTTTCGAGTGTCCTTGACTACACTGGATGAGTTATTGACTCAGAAATTCAGACTTGACAACATTGTTGCGTAATGGTTTGTTTATAAGTATTTTATTTTTGCACTTTGTGTAGAAAGACATTTTCTCTGCTGCTTACATTGGAATTTACATCCCTCCCATCACGGTTTCTAAGGCTGATGCCTGTTGTCTAAGTCTACATATGAAATGGTTAGCCATTGGCTTTTAAATGGACTATTAAAAAACAACTATTTAATCCCAGTACTAGTCATTGAATGTGTAATATGTTCTGTATTTGTGATACACACACTTGTTAGGGAGCAAGTGTACCCAAGTACACCCCTGTCGCGTGATTGGGAGATATTCAATTGCATGAAAAGAACAATGCTTGTTGCTCCATGACATCATTTAGCATTCCAATATTGGCAGATGCCACCACACGTTAGATTGTCTTCAGAAACGTTGTTGTTGTTGTAGCTTATTTCAGCAGTTATCTAGCATATGTCCATTAAATTCTGGGTACACATTTCGAGTTAGTCGAATTAGTTGGTTTGTCAAACATTTTCACGATCACTTTTGTGTTCCTGTACTAATAGATTGCTGAGAACCTCCAATAGAAATTTGTGGTCAAATCTAACCAAATCTAATGCTGGTGGCAGAAGTTGGTTAGCCAATTTTTGGCCACACACATGGCCAACAATTGCCAAAGTCTATCTGGTCTGACAATATTTGTATTTAATAGACTGTGTACACACAGCTTTAAGCATATTACAAACAACCTGGTAACCAGTACACCAAGAAATGTAACTTCCTGGATGGTTTACTATGGACATCCTATTTCATGGCTACTAATAAAAATACTTTGACATTAAAAGACAGAGCGACAACTCTAGAAGGCAAAGTTAGCTTGTCCACTCTTGTTATGAAGGTAAATGGCAAAAGGTAGTCTTTCTACACAGAACACAGACCTATGGTCCAAAATAACATGCGTAAGTTACATTTTTTTTGTTTCATTTAGTTATTAATTATTAGGGAGTTTAGTTTTTGATGTCCACTTACCCATACTGACAGGTTTGAGATAATATTATGACATAAAACATTTTCTAACTTTGTGCTAACATTTCCAGCACCCTTCCTACCACTGATGTTAGGCATACAGGTCTATAATTACCGGAATGGGAACGACGACCTTTTTTGAATATTGGTATTACATTGGCTGTTTTCCAGACAAAAGTGAATCTGAAAAGATAAGAAACTGTGGTCTAGATAAAACTGGACTAAGCACCTGTAAAGGGTATCTCCAACCCAAAATAAACTTTTCTGTTGTGTAGCGACCCCCCCTCCAAACCCCAACCACCATCTTTAGATGTTAAAACATTGCACAGAAACTTACTTTCCATGCTTTGTTCCCCAGCTTCTGCCTCTAATGCTACTTCTGGGAATGGAGTAGCATTAGGGGCCGGACCAGCAGCCACACCTGTGATTGGCTGAGAGCCGAGGGAACGAAGCTTGGTAAGTAAGTTTCTGGGCGCTTTTTTAACATTTAAGCATGGCGGTTAGGGTTGAAAGGGGAGGTCTGCAGGACAACCATATGGAGCTGAGAGGAAAGGTAAGAATTTTTTAACACTACATAATGGGGCCAGTAGTTTTGGGGGTGGACATGCCCTTTTAAGATCTGATTATGTCATCAGGTCCTGGGGCCCTATTTATACTTTGGCCAATTGTCTCCATACCGTACCTTCTGTCCTCTTTTTTACCCTTCATATTATTACAGTCCATGCAATAAGGACTAGGATTTTCTAAAGCACATGCAGAGGGTTAAAATGGTTTAGCAAATTAGCCTCTTCTGCATCCCCTATAACTATCTTAGCCCCGTTATTTAATGGTCCCACATTCTCGGTCTTCATCTTTTGGTTGGTCTTGCTTTGTTAGCTAGTTTTATCACTTTCTGGCACTTCTTCTACAGCTTTTATACTGTTCTCTTCCCTCTGTTCTGTAGATTTAAAATGCCCTTCTCTTTCTTTCCGTTTCCCTTTTTACCTGAGCATTAAGCCACACTGGAATGGATCTAATTTTTAAGAGGTTTCCCTAAAGGTATAAATTTAAGTGTTTAAAACCCATACAAAAGCACTTTTGTTTTTTGCAACCTATATTAAATGACACTATATCATGATAACTATTACCTAAGCTCCCTGTTACCTTAATCTCCAAAATGAGCTCAGGGTTATTAGATATTCTCAGATCCAACAAAGCATCCTTTCTAAGTTTGTTAAAGAAAATGCTAATAATTTAGGAACTTGATACCTTTTGATGTTCTGTCAGAGTAATTGAAGTCCTCCTCATTGGCATATGGTGGCTTGTAACAGACCCCTACATTTAATTTATCCACCTTGCTTCCTATGCACAGCTCCACCCATATTGTTTAAATACATAAATTCCTCCCTCTTTTCTTATGTATTATGTCTAAGCAAGGAGTATCCTTCCAAATTTACTGCCCAGTCATATTAATCATTTAGATATGTTTCTGCTATAACGACCACATCATACTTTTTCTTTTAAAGCTTTTAGTTCTAGTTCCCCAGTTTTTCCAGCCAGACTTCTTGCATTTGTAAACACACATTTTAGATTATCATTTAAATTATTTCCACACTTTGACGTACGTGCCTCCCCATCTCCTCCCTTCAGTATCTTGTTAACCTCCTGTTTCCTTTCCCCTCAATCTGCCTTAGTGTAGTCCAAAATACCATCCTTAGCTCCGAATGACTCCCTAGGGTAGCATGTGAATTTACAGAAAATACAACCTTTGAGGGTCCTTACACTCAAGAGGTCATTTTTGAGGACCTCTTTTCCTCTTCTATCTGTGTCATTGGCACCAATGTGAACCAAGACTGCTGGGTCACTCCTAGCCCAACCCAATAATCTGTCTACATAATCCACCACATGTCAAACCCTAGCACTAGGTAGGCAACACACTGTTCGGTATGTAGGATCTTGGCGGCAGGTAACCTATCCACCTTTCTGATAATGGAGTCACCTACCTCTACAATCTGCCTAGCCTCCCTGGCTCTAAGTTCTCCCTCCCTTGTATTAAAGGTGGTGGTCCCCTGGGTGCTCAAGGGGTCATCCCACTCCATACATGCTACTTCTGAGCTGTCCTCTTCCACGTCTTCATTTAAGACAGCAAATTTGTTGGGATGGATTACCTGGAAAGCGATCCTCCTCTTCCGACCCCTACTTCCCCTTGTGACTCTTGAAAAACTACCCTTCGTCACCACACTATCAGCCCCATTTCCACTCTCCAGTTCACTGGTTCTTGCCAGTACCTGTACTCCCCCCAGGTTTTCAAAGTCCTGCAGTGCTGCAAGTATCTCTTTTAGATTCTACACCTCAGATTCTAAATGGGCAACCCTTTCCAATCCAAAATCCCATACATGAGGCAGGATGCTCATTGCGTGGCCCCAACAAACTTTCCATCCTAACACTAATACACAATGGCAGAAAAAGAAATCTTGCTTTTAACCCTTTCTTGTTTTAAATGCTTTAAACATGGCTGCTATTGTTACATAGACACATTATCTGTCACCTCCTGACCATATATAGTTACTGAGTTTTGCACTTAGTTATGTGACAGCCTCCTGGGCGTACGTTTTCATATGGGATGTTTAGTGTTTTTGGATAAAATGTACCTTTATACTCCACTATTAGCCGAACCGAGTAAAAGCAGAGGTACCCATTTTTACCTGAAAAATTAGTAAAACAGGATTGACTTGAGTATAAGCCGAGGGTTGAAATTATGACCACTACTGCCTTCTGGTTCTGTATTGTTTTTAGGCTTTAGTTGCCTTTTAAATGGACAGCAGAATTCCCATACAGTAATGGCCAAATCCAGTATGTCTATTACTGCATGGGAATTCTACCGTCCATTTAAAGGGAAACTAAAGCCTCAAAACAATACAGAATCAGAAGGAAATCTTTTCAACAATAGATACCATCCTCCTGATTCTGTATTGTTTTGAGGCATTAGTTGCCCATTAAATGGACAGTAATCCCATACAGTAACCCCCAATTCCTTGGCACACACTACAACTCCCAGTATGCTTTAGTTGCTCGGAGTTGTAGTTCTCAAACAAGGAATTGGGGCATACTGTATGGGATCAGAGATGGATTAATATCATGTGGGGCCCTAGGCAGGGCCATAATTTAGGGCCCCTTTTTTATTAAATATATTGTATAGACTATAATTGTTACTGCTTTTGAAGCTGGGCCCCCAGAAGTTTCCTGGGCCCTAGGCAGTTGCCTAGGGTTGCCTTGTGGATAATCCTGCTCTGTATGGGATTACTGTTGCCCCCCCAGTTCATTGTTACAGTACCTTGCCTGGGCGGTCTTCAATCCAGGTAAGGTACTTCATTGTGCAATCCGGCGGCCGCTCGCTCCGCATCTGCCTACCTGACATCACTACTTGGTACAGTGAAGTGAGACAGGCACCGAGTAGTGACGTCAGCCAGCAGATTTGAAGTGGATTTCACACTGATGTGAGTAACTGGAGTATAGGCCGAGGTTCGGTTTTCAGGCCATTTTTAAAGCCTGAAAACCTCAGCTTATACTCGAGTATATACGGTATTAAAGTTTAACTATATTGTGCGTATAAAGTTTTTTTCAAAAACGGTTCAAATAAAAAGTACCTGAGGCAGGATTAGTGCTTTTTACCTCCCAATATATTTTCTATGAGGGGCAGCAGGACAAAGAACTGCTTCTGCCAGAATGGGCTGTAGCTCCTCAACAAAACAATATTTGGAGGTAGGAATAATCAATCCTATCTCCTTGCCCCAGGTGCTTTTCATTTTTAAAAAGTTCAATTTTTACAGTTTAGTTGTCCTTTAATTAGATTTTGGATCATGATGGACATTGGGGCTTATTTAATAAGAGGTGCAACATTTTGCCTGAACTGTTAATTTACAGTAACGAATTTCAAACTGCAGTAAAAATAATTTGATTGGTTGCTGCAAATTTACATTATGGGACATTTTTAAAGGGGTTTACCGTATGTAAAAAAAGTTGCACAATTTAGCCTGTGTTCTCCATCTACAAATCGGATGTTCTGAAGTGTTTTCTAACTGTAGTAGACCAGTAAAAAGGTTTCATCTGATTGGTAAAGGCAAATTAACAGCTCCTCTTATTAAATGAGTCTGATTCTGTTTTGTGCTCACCAATGTGAGCTCCAAGTCCTTTTTTAAACTTTGTGGTTGGGTGAAGCAACTTTTTCTTTTTACCTTGAATCAAAGTCATAATAATGTAAATTGTTAAACTTCTCCTCAGAAGTCTGTACCAGGGGATTTGTGTATAACTGAATATTTTTAAGAATTGAAATGTAGATATATAGTTCCCCAAACATGGACATACCCTGATGAATTCTACCCTATGATTTGCATACGGTCTCTGAACATATCTATAATCTGTGTATACGCATCACTTCACGTCTGCTTAGATACATCCTGCTTGGAGCAAATAGTCATGCTGTGCTCTTTGGCTCATAAAGATGTTAAATTTCCTAATATGTACACAGTGTGAATGGAGAAGAACCTGCTTGTTCCAGCTTAGAGCAATACACAAATTTCCACTAATATAAATAATTAATTGGCTAATTGCTTTCATTATTTTTACTTCTTAAAGTAAAAGAAAAAAAGGAGTATTTTCTCATTTCAATGACATTGATCAGCCCGTCCACTGATTTCTTTATACTGACTTCCTATTTACAAGACCACTAATGGCATTCAGAGATCTGAGCATGTGTGACCCATCCAACAGCCAATCTGTAATGTTAGAAGCATTTCAAGACCGTGGGCATCCTAGGAAGAAGTACCATTCTGCCAGATTAATATTGTGTGTCTGAATTTAATGGACTGGGTTTTGACTGAATCACTTTAGGATTTGGTGCATGTATGTGCATTTTATTATATAGCGCTATTTATTTTTATTTATTTTATAGCTCTAACTATATGTTCTAAATGTATACAAGTCCTTTGTGTTGGGACTACACTTTCCCTTTAATCCAAACATTTGATTTAAATTTACTTTAGTTTTTTTAAATATTAAAATCCAATGTTAACCCTCCCCTTTATGCCACCTATGATTTTCTTAAGTGAATAATTCATAGGCAGCGCTGTTGTTAAAGCATTTTTTGTTGTTAGCTGAAATGTTAGTCTACTGGGTAAGTGCATTACAACTCTCTTGAGAAATGCACAGGATTACTACACTGTTTTATTGTACTTTATCCCAGTTGGAAGTAAGTCAAGATTATATTCGTTTTACTGTAAAATGTGGAAAAAATCCCCGTACTAAATTGGACGCCCTGTATAGCCATTCATAGAAAATACACTGCCTAACAGCTCATAATGGTGCCGTGTTCGCATTACTGTCTAATATCTATTTTGCTGTCAACTGCAGGAACTTGGTTGTAACCATCCAGCTTAATAGTCCTACTAAGTAAAGCCGTTTAGAGATAAGAAATCAACTGTATTAATTAGAGCAGCTGGATTTGTTGGTCAGTTTTGCCTAAGACTCGGATGCACCCTTAGTTATGGTATCGAGTATGTCTAGCCAGTATGTATTGGGTGGAAACCAGTACACCATTTATCATATAAACCCAGATTAGAATGAGCAGAACTAGATCAGGTTGTTTACTAATGTCCGTTCTGGTGTGTGTGTGTGAAATTGTGTAGGTAATGGTCTTGTATAAAAATCTGTTTTGTTTGATAAGGCAGATTAGTATTTGTATGTCACTGCAGGAAGTGGGAATGCCTGTTCATGGTCAACAGACAACTAGCTACTAATCTTGCAAGAAATTGTGTGAAATTTTTGTTCCATCAGTAATAATTATACAAGTGACAATTAATACACCAAGTAATATTTTTGTTGGCCAAAAAAACTGTTAAAGGGCATGTCCACCCCAAAACTATAATTCCCCCCCACTACTGGCCCCACTCTGTAGTGTAGTAAAATCCTTACCTTACATCCCAGCTCCAAATGGTTCTCCTGTAATCCCCAATTCCAAAAACTGCTCACCAGGAGAATAGCAGAGTTTATATTGGAACTCCTGTCTCTCCTCCGGGAGAATTTTGCCATGCGCAAAAGAGCCCCCCCCTCCCTCTCCCTCCGGTTTTGGTCTCCCTCCCCCTAGCATTAAACCCCTTTCCCATATGATAGGTCTAGCTCCCCCAGCCCCAACCGCTTTGGTATTATTGCTAACCTTCCCTCTCTCCTTCGCCGTTCTACACTACCGGCAGCCGCGTCCGTGACACGGCTGGCGGTCCAGCCCCCTGCTTGCAGTTCTATGCAAGCAGAGGGCTGGGATTGTGTGGCGAAGGGAAGAGGGAAGGTAAGTAATGATCGGGGGACTTTCTTGCAATAATACTAATGCGGCTGGGCAGGGGGAGCTAGACCTATCATATGTTAAGTTATTTTAAAGGGTGGACATACCCTTTAAGATGCAGGTTTGAGAGTTGTTTAAAAAGGCTTTTAACCACTACAAGCCCTTCCACCAATTGCTGTGTGTCAATAAAAATGTCACGGTAGTTAGCTACAAGTCTGCAAAATATTAATTTATTCACAGCTAAATACACACAAAGCAGCGTAACATTCTCCAGTGAGGAATATTCAATCTGGCTGACAGAGGCTATGGTACGGAAATGATTAGACAAAGTTAATTTCAATAAAACCCCAGGACTGGATGAAATACATACTCTTAAACCTTAAAAGAGCTTAGTCCAGTTTTATCTAGACCATTGTTTCTCATCTTTTCAGATTCACTTTGGTCTGGGGATGTGCCGCTGGATTGGAAAAAAAGCCAAAGTAATACCAATATTCAAAAAAGGTAGTCGTTCACAGCCCGGTAACTATAGACCTGTAAGCCTAACATCAGTGGTAGGGAAGGTGCTGGAAACTTTGTTATGGGATCATATCCTTGACTTTGTCTCCAGAACTGATCTTATTAGTAGTAGTCAGCATGGATTTATGAGAGAAAGATTGTGCCAGACAAATTTATTTGGTTTTTATGAAGAAGTAGGAAGTTAGATTCTGGCACAGAAGTGGATGTGGTATACTTGGATTTTGCGAAAGCTTTTGATACTGTGCCACATAGGCCACTAATGTATAAATTGAGGACTGTTGGGCTGAAAAACATTTGTGCATGGATAGAGAATTTAAATATAGTGATCGCAAAAACAGAGAGTGGTGGTCAATGGAACTACAACTATGTGGGCTAAAGTTCTAAGTGGAGTGACTCAGGGTTCTGTACTGGGGCCGCGTCTTTTTAGTCCGTTTAGAAATGACTTTAGAAGGGGTCTTTGAAAGTAAAACTTAGCATTTGGGGGTCACTGAATAACATATTAAAAGTTTTTATTAGGGGTGGACATACCCTTTAAGAAAAATTGCAGGTGTTGCTTAAGACACCCACGCAAATGCCGCTTTCTATTCAATATAGCCAGCGCAGCCTTTTCTGTGTGACTTTTTAATGCCAGCTGACAAATGCCGGGTATCGAATGTGTGTGTAGCTTTAAAGAACCATGGAACAACATGTCTGATTCCGTAAAAGAAATTCTAAAACCTGTAAAATAAAAATCATACCTACGGTAATTTTATGCAGCACAGAATGCCAACTCACAGGCTGATTATCGGTGACTTGCCCAAAGCCATAATGAGCTTCATCAAGTGATTGACGGAACTTGATCTTTCAACACTTCCAGTTTTTTTCTTCCTGACTTATGTTTTTTTATTAGAACCATGCCATTTAAAGGACAACTCCAGCCCAATCCTATGCCCTTTCCCTATTAAAGGGCATGTCCACCCTTAATAAGAACTTTTGCCCTATAATAGAACACAGTGCCCCAACCGCTATAAAAATAATTTAAGAAAGTCCCCAGTTCTTCACTTACCTTCCCTCTCTCCTCCGACGCCCGGCCTTCTGCTTGCGAGACACTGCAAGCAGGGGGCGGGACCAGCAGCCACGTCCGTGATTGGCTGAGAGGCAGCCAATCACGGACGCGGCTGCCGGCTTCTCAGAATGCCGGTGGAGAGAGGGAAGGTAAGTACAGTTCTGGTGACTTTCTTAAAATAATTTTTTTGCGGTTGGGGCTGGGGGAACATATTCTATTAAATGGGCAAGGGGTTTTATGGTAGGGGGAGGAATAGCAAAACTGGAGGGAGGGGGAGAAGGGCTGCAGTACGCATGCCTAACTTCTCCCGGAGGCCAGGAGACCTATATGGACTCTGCTCTCCTCCTGGTGGGCAGTTTTTGGGACTTTGGGGGGGGGACTACAGGAGAACCATATGGAGCTGGGATGTGAGGTAAGGATTTTACTAAACTACATGGTAGGGCAGTAGTGGGGGGGATTATAGTTTTGGAGGTGGACATGCCCTTTAATGTAATCAAGGTGAGGACCGGATCTATTGGGTCCTCACTCCTGGGTTCATATTCTTTCCATGGTTATACTTACCTAAAGTTGCATTCCCTATGTTCCGGTCTGCACTGCCTTCTTCTCTGCCTGGCCTATGTGAAGACTATCAGCCTGTCAGTAAGTAAATGGGTACGACCATATCGAGGTCTAAACAATCTTGAGGGTAATGGATGACTGCAGAATTACTTGGGATTTTCAGATAAGCCAATTACTTGGACCCAACCATTCGCTCTTGGCGTGTTTTAAGGCAAAGATATAAAAATATCAACCTGTGTATACCAGCCCTCACAGAGCATAAGCTGCTAATAAAAACCCAATTAAACCAACTGAAAATTATTCTGATTTGTGTTTAATGCCTTGTCCCGATGAACACAAATCTCCTTGATTAAAGTAGTGAAATGCAAAGGACACAAGAAACACTAAACCTTTCTGATGAGAACAGCATTCCTCTATATTAACAATAAGGCATTTGTTCCTTTATCAGCCGCCTGCACAAGTTTCTTCATTTGAGTGCCAATCGGAAAAGCAGTCACCAAGTAAAAGACTACACCTACCTCAATGCCAATTGCATACAAACAAATGTAAATAAATGGCAAAATGAGAAAACATCTGGCTAGTGACGAAGCCAGGGACGTTTGACATTACAATAAACGTTGCTCTAGCATTTAAAACCCCAGAATTTTGAGTACAAAAAAAGGCTATGGTGTTTCTACAAACTCAATTTGATCTGGATTCCTGACAGTGTAAAGGCCAGAGTGGCTGGAGAGATTCCCTTAAAGACATGGTGGGAGTTCGAGTTCTTTATCTTCTACGAAGTCCCTAAAAAGTAAGTGTACACTAAGCAGATCATTGCATGGGGATACATAGGCTGAATAATTTGTTCATCTTCATTTAAAAAAACAAACAAAAAACAATCGAAGGAATAGAAAACAGACGTTTCAGTCTTACAAGCCATACCCACATCTATACTCCCTGACTGCAGAATTCCTATGATGCGCTAATATATGATGCACAGGTACATATACAGGTTTTCTCATATCAGGCGGGATTTTGTCTCCCTCCTCTTTGCATATCCTCTCCAAGGCCTTAAGGCTTTGAGGCTGATGTTTGGCAACTAGAACCTTCAGTTACATAGTAACATAGTATTAGACATATGTCTTTATACAACCTCCAATACTATGTTACTATGTAACTGTTATACAGACATTATGGGTAGGGCATAAATGTTGGACTAGATGGACATATGTCTTTATACAACCTACAATACTATGTTACTATGTAACTGTTATACAGACATTATGGGTAGGGTATAAAGGTTGGACTAGATGGACATATGTCTTTATACAACCTCCAATACTATGTTACTGTGTAACTGTTATACAGACATTATGGGTAGGGTATAAAGGTTGGACTAGATGGACGTATGTCTTTATTCAACCTCCAATACTATGTTACTACGGAACTGTTATACAGACATTATGGGTAGGGTATAAAGGTTGGACTAGATGTATGTATGTCTTTATACAACCTCCAATACTATGTTACTATGTAACTGTTATACAGACATTATGGGTAGGGCATAAATGTTGGACTAGATGGACGGATGTCTTTATTTAACCTCCAATACTATGTTACTATGTAACTGTTATACAAACAGTATGGGTAGGGTATAAAGGTTGGACTAGATGTATGTATGTCTTTATACAACCTCCAATACTATGTTACTTTGTAACTGTTATATAGACATTATGGGTAGTGTATAAAGGTTGGACTAGATGGGCCTATGTCTTTATTCAACCTCCAATACTATGTTACTATGAAACTGTTAAACAGACATTATGGGTAGGGTATAAAGGTTGGACTAGATGTATGTATGTCTTTATACAACCTCCAATACTATGTTACTTTGTAACTGTTATACAGACATTATGGGTAGGGTATAAAGGTTTGACTAGGTGGACGTATGTCTTTATACAACCTCCAATACTATGTTACTATGTCATTGTTATACAGACATTATAGGTATGGTATAAATGTTGGACTAGATGGACGTATGTTTATAGATTTTAATTTGATAAAAATTCCATGAAGTGAAGAGAATGCAATAAATCTATATATGTTCCTGTTTTTGTACCGTCGCAAATGAAGTTGGATTCAGTTGACCTAAGAGATTAAATTGCAGGGGATTATCTGTTTCAGCATCTGATTTGTTTTTTGCCAGTTGCAAAGATGAATCAAAGCTAAAATACAAATAAAAACAAAAAACCCTATAATTCTATCTAAGGTATCTGTGTCTCTTCACATCAGTGTAGGAAATAACCTTGTTCTTCTGTCTGTCCAGCCTCTTCATTTCCCTTTCATAGGTGTCAGACCAGATACAAATCTGTACATGTTCAGTGTCTGCTCTGCATATTCCTACGGTTCCCTTTCTATATTGGCTCCTTTAAAAATTAGATGACATTTTATTCTGTAAGCCCTGAGATTATCCCGATAGAGCTAGAACGGGGCTAAATATGTTGATGAGAATAACGAGGCCTGTATTACCATAAATACATGTCTGACATTGTCCATATCAGAGGCAAAACATGCAAGTTCTAAACAAGGCAGTTTTACAAGCAGATTGTTGATCGCTTCCTAGTAACACACTGCAGCTTTGTGGTCTGGGAGGTAAAGTTCAGATCTCTCCCCATCTGCTTCTTTAAATAAGCAATTGATAACCAAGTTCTTATTAAAAGGCTTTCCCTTTTCTGGTCAGTACAGCATTGTGTAGCTGTATCTGTTATTTTCACACATTGCCTGGCATTTCTGGGCTATTTATTAAGAGGTGTAAAGTTGTGCCTGTGGTCGTGATCGGATGCAAAAAAAATCATTTGTTTTGAATTTGCAGCGGCAAACATTTGTGTGTTTTTTGTTTTGTTTTTTTTAGAATTTTGTGTATGTTTAGAATTGATTAAACTAAAGAATAATGTGTGTAATCCTTCATGCAAAGTCAAATAGGGAAGGTAGTAGCTCATTTTGCATTTAGATAACTGATAAGTAGTTTAAGTGGTGTAAAACCTATGGAATTAAACCATAAACCTAAAGCCAGATGGACTACTTTCTCTGTTTAAAATGCTGAGAAAGATGAGAGAAAATGCAGACAGCCTGTGACGGAGTGTTACATGACATAGTGCCCCATATGCTTTTAAAGTGTATGACATCTATACTGGCCCATAACATGCTTTTAAAGTGTATGGACTTAATATGCCTACTCCCTGCTCTTAGTTTCATGCTAAAAATTTCAGCCTCCATGTCACCGCTTCTGTCCTCTCAATGAACCAGCCAAGAAGACGTATTCCTCCCCAATTAGCAGAAGTGTGCGGTAGTCAGTGTACAGCTTGTATAACTGTGTAAATGTACAGTCTACTTAAAATAAATCAACACACAGCCATTAATGTCTAAACCACTGGCAACGTGAATATACCCCCAAGTGAAAAAACTGTTCAAATAGTGCCTAAAGTGTCTATTTTGTGTGGCCACCATTATTTTCCACTAGAGCTTCACACGTTATCACTGACCTCCTCTTCCACTCCTCCATGATGAGATCACAGAGCTGGAGGATGTTAGAGACTTTGCGCTACTCCACATTCGTTTCAGGATGCCCCACAGATGCTCAATTGGGTTTATGTTTGAAAATGTGCCTGGCCAGTCCAGCACCTTTACTTTCTGGTAAATGCTGCCCCGTGTCCCAGTTTCCAAAGGGAGGGGATCATGCTCTGCTTCATTATGTCACAGTACAGTTTGGCATTTGTTTGCTCAATGAACGGCAGTACTCCTGCAGCCCCAAACCATCACTCCTACCACTATGCTTCACCGTAGTCACACCTGTCTTTGTAGTCCTCACCTGGTTACTGCTACACATCTTTGAAACCATGTTCAATTCAACTAGTTTTATCTTGGTCTCATCAGACCACAGGACATGGTTCCAGTAATCTGTCTTTTTAGCCTGCTTGTCTTTAATAGGGATGGCATAGAACTCGAACCCGAGTTCGAGCCGAACTGTTCGAGTTCGAACGGACCCGGACTTCTCGAACTATCTCGGACGCGGACTTTCGATATTTCCCGGACTTTCGATGATTTATCGAATGTTCGAACGTTCGAATCCGCGAGTAAAATGTACATGGTATCTAGGCGCGAACATTGAATCTGCGAGTAAAGTCTCCATTACAGCCTATACGCGAGTATCGAATCTGCGAGTACAATGTCCATGTTACCTCGAACGTTCGAACGCAAAAGCTCGAAAGTAGCGCGCGTGAAAGTAAAATCGATTTTACTTAAGTCCTGGATATTGGAACATGCTCCCCAGACCATTTCCCAGGTCCCACAGCCATTTACATTAAGTTACCATTAATATTTTAGTTGTATTTGACTCGAACTTTTCGAACTATTTGCCTCCCATAGACTTTAATGGGTCCGTTTTCGAACTTTCGAACTTTTACAATAGTTCGAAAGTTCGAAAACGGACCGAACTTTCAATAGTTCGACCATCTCTAGTCTTTAACTGTTTGCAGGCGTTCTTGGGCATAATATTTAGAAGATTATGCAGAACAATTTGATACAGTGTGCGATTTATGGTCTGAGCTAAATATGTTTTGATGGGTGGGTCTAAATATCGGGGGAAATTTTGCTTGTGGCTGAAAAATGGATCATATACTTTTTCCTTTTTGATTGACGAACTACTGATTGGTTTGTTGACAGTCAGTCTGTCAGTTGGGTAAACAGTCAAAACGGACCTGAGCGTACCAGCCTTTAACTTGGCCAGGACATTTTAGTTCCCTGTGGAAATCAAGGCCACGTGTAAAGCGTTTCTTGTATAAATAAGTTAAATAAAAACCCAAATGCAAAATTAACCAAAATTACAGATTAATGAATTTTATTGACCAATAAATACTTTTTGTTTTGCATGCATAAAGTGCCATAAACACTCAAAATAAATTAGATTCAAGAAGTGTTTGAAAAGATGGTGAGCTAGAAGTGTCTGAAAGGTGAAAAATCTCTTTTCAGGTTTATAACATGGAGAAACATCAATAAACTGCACAAGATTAAGGGAGTTAAGATGGTTAACCAAAGCAGTGCAAGAATTCTATAGAGCTCAAAGACTTTATTTTAAATATCCATTGTAGAAAGGGTGTAGGTCAGTCTAAGGAAAAAGGTGTCTGATTTTTATGGTAATATTTTAGAGGTAGGAGAAGCTTATTTTGTAGGAAGATTCTGTCTTTGATTTTTACACAATTTGAAAATTGAGTAGGTATCATTTTGTGATAGTTGAAGCATGGGTAACATAGTAATTGAGGTTGAATAAAGACATACCTCCAAGTCCAACCTTTTTCACTTTTTTTTTTTTTTTTTTAACCCTTCCTAGCAGTTGATCCAGAGGAAGGCAAAAAACCCCAGCTAGAAAAAGAGGGGGAAAATTCCTTCCTGACTCCAAACAGCAATCGGAAAGTATCCCTGGATCAATTAGATCTACAGTATATGTATTAATACCAGTAGTTCTCAATATTATATAGTATCCCTGTACCAACCATAACTACAGTATATGTATTAATACCAGTAATTCTCAATATTCTATAGTATCCCTGTATCAAGCAGAACTACATTATATGTATTAATACCAGTAATTCTCAATATTAAATAGTATCCCTGTACCAACCAGAACTACAGTATATGTATTAATACCAGTAATTCTCAATATGATATAGTATCCCCATACCAACCAGAAATACAGTATATGTATTAATACCAGTAATTCTCAATATTATATAGTATCCCTGTACCAACCAGATCTACAGTATATGTATTAATACCAGTCATTCTCAACATTATATAGTATCCCTGTACCAACCAGATCTACAGTATATTATTAATACCAGTAATTCTCAATATTTTTTAGTTTTAGAAACTTATCCAGGCCATTTTTAAAGCTATTCAATCAACTTGCCATTACCACATCTGCTGGAAGACAGTTCCACCGTTTCACAGTTCTCACCTAAAGAAGGAACATCTTTTCTTCCAACCTTAAAGTGATGTTCTGTTTCAGGAAAGGATTCCTTGTTTTTATCTTTTAAAGGACAGCTTAAACACTTGGGCGGCTTCTGTAACTTACCTCTGTGGTGGCGTCCCAGGCCGCATATGCAGTTAATGGGGAAATACCTGGAACCCCTGTGAAATCACAGCACAATGCAAAAAACTTTTTTAAAAATTCCTTGGTTGTGAACACCCTGGCTAGCCATACACATGGCCGACATTTAGCAAAAATGTCCGACCTATTGGGCCAGACGGAAAATCTCCGCTGGATCGTTACTGAGACAGATCATTTACTGCATTAGATAACTTTGGACAGTGTATGGCTCCATCAACCAATCGCTCCATACAAAAAATATACAGAACGATTGTTAATGTTTATTTTCAGATAGTGCAAATTCCCTATCAAATTCTGTGGAATCTGATGTAAGCTGTAGCTTACATCAGAATTTCACTTGCCGTTCTCCTTTAGTAGAGTTCCAACTTACATGCAAGTCCATAAGGTAGGAACTAGGTCTGTTATTAGGTAATGTCTGTAAAATGGACTCTCCACTGAATATTTCCTTATTTTATCAGTAAATCATAGCCAGTGCATGCTTGACATTCACCTTAACAACGCAACGTTAAAATGATTTGGATTGCAATACTGCAATGTGGTGGGAGGTTATTAGGATATTACACATAGGAAAGGTGTATGTGTGTACTATCTCACTGTTACCATTTAAATGACCATCAGTAAATGTATAAAAAAATTTTAGCATGGACTTATATTAGGTACAATACAAAATACATAAACTTACAGAGCTGAGATCCCAATTTTAAAATGGAATGGTCAAATGGCAGCTTAAACCACACCCCTGTGTCTGCTCCGTATGAAAGCGAGTGTTATCCAAAAAAACTTTGTCTGCTACACAGGATATGATGTGTATTGTAATGGACATATACACCAAGGCTCCTTATATACTGCCTGCAGGTGGTGTCAGTGAGTAATAAAATAGAAGACATCCCTGCTCTCTATGGTAGGAGGAGAGAAAGTGAAAATGGATTGTGGTGTGTGCTTTGGAGAAATATTGACTGCAACACAAGATCCTGTGTATAAGATCCTGTCACCTGTTGGGAGGACAGATTATTGGACAGACAATTTACCTTATTGGATACAAACTCTGAGGCAACAGATAAGTTTACATCAACTTACAAGGACACACAATATACAGGCCTGGTCAATATTGAAAGTGGTGCACCATAAACAGGGACACCCCTGATTACTGCACATGCTATGTGGAAACTTGTTTATGTGTACTGTCTGCTTTGTGCCAGACCACCAGAGTAACCCACTGTGTGCCATGCTACCCAGCAGTGATCTGGTACAAATTGGTGGCAGCAGTGCTGGTAATACCATTTATTCTCCCTGTTTTCTTTGTATATCTGTTCTCTGTTTTAAGCTATGGAGGCTGCTGCTGATAGCTCTACCAGGCCCAATTGCCAAACCTATTTTTAAATCTGATCCATTTGATGGGGTAACTAGGGAGTGGACTGATTGGCTAGAACAATTTGAATTGGCAGCCAATATTAATGGTTGGGATGAAGGTGCTCTCTTGCAAGTCCTTAGCCTTTTGCTTAGTGGTAAAGCCAGGCAGGTATTGCAAGGATTTACTGTAATACTGAAATAAAAAGCAGTTATCAGTTATTAAAAATTGCTCTAAAGCAACTTTATTTTCAATTAGATCTGTATAAGAGTATATAAAGGATAAATCCATGTGTCTGCTCCGTATGAAAGCGAGTGTATCCAAAAAAACTTTGCCTGCTACAACGGATATGATGTGTATTGTAATGGAAAATACACCAAGGCTCCTTATATACTGCCTGCAGGTGGTGTCAGTGAGTAATAAAATAAAGACATCCCTGCTCTCTATGGTAGGAGGAGAGAAAGTGAAAATGGATGTGGTGTGTGCTTTGGAGAAATATTGATGAACAACCAAGACCTGTGTATAAGATCCTGTCACCTGTTGGGAGGACAGATTATTGGACAGACAATTTACCTTATTGGATACAAATGAGGCAACAGATAAGTTACACACAACTTACAAGGACACACAATATACAGGCTGGTCAATATTGAAAGTGGTGCACCATACAGGGACACCCCTGATTACTGCACATGCTATGTGGGAACTGTTTATGTGCACTGTCTGCTTGTCCAGACCACCAGAGAACCCATGTGTGCCATGCTACCCAGCAGTAATCTGGTAAA